>CM033645.1:24200525-24203025 GCA_019512145.1 Engystomops pustulosus
CACCCCCCCCACCCAGCACCCCCACCCCCCCTCCCACCCCCCCCACCCCCCCCCCCCCCCCCCACCCCCCCACCCCCACCCCCCCCCACCACCCCCACCGCCCCCCCACCCCCCCCCCCCCCCCCCCCCCGCCCCCCCCCGCCCCCCCCCCCCCCCCCCCCCCCCCCCCCACCCCTCCCCCCCCCCCCCCCCCCCCCCACCCCCCCCCCACCTCCCCCCCACCCCCCCCCCCCCCCCACCCCCGACCCCACCCACCAACCCCCCTCCCACCCCCCCCGCCCCCTCCGCCCCCCTCCCCCCCCCCACCTCCCCCCCCCCCCGACCCCACCCCCCACCCCCCCCACCCACCCCTCCCACCCCCCCCCCCCCCCCACCCAACCCCCCCCCTCCCACACCTCCCCCCACACCCCACCAACCCCCCCCCCCACCCCCCCCCCCCCCACCCCCCCCCACCCCCGCCCCCCCCCCCCCCCCCCCCCCCACCCCCCCCCTCCCCCACCTCCCTCCCCCCCCCCCCCCCCCCCCCCCCACCACTCCCCCCACCCACCCCCCCCCCCCCCAACCCACCCCCCCCCCCTCCCCCCCCCCCACCCCCCCAACCCCCCCCCCCCGCCCCCCCCCCCCCCCCCCCCCCTCCACCTCCCCCCACCCACACCAACCCCCCCCCCCCCCTCCCCCCCCCCACCTCCCCCCCCCCCCCAACCCCCCCCCCCCCCACCCCCCCCCCCCCCCACACCCCCCCCCGCGCACACCCCCCCCCAACCCCACCCCCCCCCCCCCCCCCCCACCCCCCCCCCCCCCCCCCCCCCCTCCCCCCCACCCCCCCCCACCCCCCCCACACCCCCCCCCTCCCCCCCCCCCCCACCCCCCCCCCACCCCCACCCACCCCCCCTCCCCCCTCCCCCCCCCCCCTACCCCCCCCCACCCCCCCCCCCCCAACCCCCCCCCCCCCCCCACCCCCCGCCCCCCCCCCCCCCTCCCCCCCCCACCCCACCCGCCCCCCCCCTCACCCCCCCCCCCACCCCCCCCCACCCTCCCCCCCTCAGCCCCACCCCCCCCCCCACACCAATACTACCCCCCCCCCACCCCACCCCCCCCCCCCCCCCCCCCCCCCCCACCCCCGCCCCCCCCCCCCCCACCCCCCCCCCACCCCCCCCACCCTCCCCACCCCCCCCCCCCCCCACCCCCCCCCCCCCACCCCACCCCCCCCCCCCCCCCCCCTCCCCCCCCCCCCCCCCCCCCCACCCCCCCCCCTCCCCCACCCCCACCCCCCCCCCCCACCCCCACCCCCCCCCCCCCCCCCCCCCCCCACCCCCCCCCCCCCCCCCCCTCCCCCCCCCCCCCCCCCCCACCGCCCCCCCCCATCCCCCCCCCCCCCCCCCCCACCCCCAACCCCACACCACCCCCCACCCCCACCCCCCCCCCCCCCCTCCCCCCCCCCCCCTCCCCCCCCCCCCCCACACACCCCCCACACCCCCCCCACAACCCCCCCCCCCCCCCCCCCTCCCCACACCACCCCCCCCCCCCCCCCACCGCCCCCCACCCCCCCCCGCCCCACCCCCCCCACCCCCCCACCCCCCACCCACCCCCCTGCCCCCCCCCCCCCCCCCCCCCCCCCCCCCACCCCCCCCCCCCCCCCCCCCCACCTCCCCCCCCCCCAACCCCCCCCCACCCCCCCCCCCCCCCCCCACACCCACCCACCCCCCCCCCCCACCCCCCCCCCCCCCCCCCCCCCCCACACGCTCCCCCCGCTCTCCCCCCCCAACCCGCCCCCCCCCCCCACACCCCACCCCCCCCCACCCCCACCCCCCACCCCCTCACCCACCCCCACCCCCCACGCCCCCCCACCCCCCACTCCCCCCCCCCCCCCACCCCCCCTCCCCCCCCCCCCCACACCCCCCCCCCCCCCGCATCCCCCCACCCCAACCCTCCACCCCCCCCCACCCCCCGACCCCACCCCCCCCCACCCCAACCCACCCCCCCCCCACCCCCACCCCCCAACCCCCCCACACCCCCCCCCCCCCCCCCCCCCCCCCCCCTCCCCCACCGCCCCCCCACCCCCCCCCCCCCACCCACCCACCCCCCCCACCACCACCACCCCCCCCAACCCCCCCCCCCCCCTCACCCCCCCAACCCCCCACCCCAACCCCCCACCCCCCCCCCCCCCCATCCCCCCCCCCCCCCCCCCCCCCCCCACACCAACCCCCCCCCCCCCCCCCCCCCCCCCCCACCCCCCCCCCCCCCCCACCCCACCGCCCCCCCCCCCCCCCCCCCCCCCCACCCCCCCCCCACCCCGCTCCCCCACCCCCCGCCCCACCAAAAGACCACCCCCCCCACCCCCCCCCCCCACAGCCCCCCCCCCCCCCCCTCCACCCCCCCCCCCCCCCCCACCCCCCGCCCACCCCCCCAACGCCCCCCGCCCCCCAACCCGCCGCCATCTCCCCCCCCCGCCCCACCCCCACCCCCCCCTCCCCCAACCCCCCCCCCCCCCCCCCCCCAC
>CM033645.1:24208025-24689242 GCA_019512145.1 Engystomops pustulosus
TGTTTTATTTAATACTATTTTTCAGACTCCCTAGGTACTTAACCCTAGTGTCTGGATCGAATTCCCTAAAATCCAATACTGCCATACTACAGTATGGCAGTATATGGGATTTTGCTCTCTCATTCATTACAATGCGCTATCAGCACCTTGTAATGAAGGGGTTTAAAAAACAGAACTAGCCCCTCGTCTTTGGAAGACCCGAGCGACCATGGAGAGACGGATCGCCGTCCCCTAATGACGTCACGTGGAGCGGCGATCCCAGGTAGATGGTGACCGCCATGCGCCGCTATCTGTTGAGGCTGCCGCATTTGCCGTCAGCCCCCGCGTGAAACACCCGCGATCGTCTAGCACCGACTCGCGATGTTTACCGGTAAGCCTTGCTGCAATATGCATGCAAGACTTACCGGCTATCGAGAGCTCGCCCTTAGCCCGCTCCATCAGCGCAACGCGACCGCCGCCGGGAATACACGGCGGGCGGTCGCGAACCGGTTATAGCAAAAAAAAAAAAAAAAAAAAAAGGCCTTTTTCTACCTAACCAATTGGCTGCAATGAAACAAGTGAAACGTGTGAAGTGGGTCTGACTACTTTCTGTACCCCGCTGTATGTTGATAGCTCTGCATAGTCCACATGTTTTATTCAACCACGTCCTGCCTTTTTCTTTGACATCACTCAATTTATTGTCCTTTTAGTACTAATCAGCATAAACTTGTGTTCGCACATGAGTTACTACTACAGTTGCTTGTCACCAGCATCTCTCGCCAAGGGCATGATACCAGGCACGTGGGTAGGGAGACTGGACCTCTGACCTACATCCGGGCCCTAGGGTGCTCACGAATCTTTCCCAGTACCCATACAGGCAACACCAACTCTCTTACATTATCCAACCAAACTGGTATTTTAATTTTATTTTATAAAGAATAAGAAATGTACAGATGATATCACATCTTGTTAGATGCAGCGAACAGTCCAACGCTGTATTATATCTTTAGAAGATGCACATTGCGAAATAAATATTTTGGTCCCCCCCAGGCTTTGTTTTCCTGCCGTTGGTTAATTTTTCTTTGCGCTGTCTTTGGCTTGTTGGTCTTTAATGACACATGGAGCTCAGTTAATAACATTTTTCCTGAGCGTCACATTCTCAATTGTAATCACCAGCCCGTTCACCATCCGCCTACAATGAAAAGAACTTTAAGGTTCATCACATTTTACGATAAGTAGGGGTTTTTTAACAGCTGCCAATTTCTCAGCAACTCAAAGTATGTAACTGGGTATAGATCTTGAACTCTGGGCCACTGTTGATTCGGATGTGACTTCTTACTACATTGCATAATCTTTCTGTTCTGGAAAGTACAGCACGGAGAGCTCGTGGTAATGCCCATCGAAAGCCGTTTTGGATATTGAATAATTAAACAGTAGATTTTTAGAAGGAAGTGGATCCATGAGATAATAAATACAGATAAGCCACAGTCACTGGCCGGTCGATCATTAAGCGTCCTCCCTGGTTTATCATGGGTATTTTGAAGGTAGATTTTCCTTTAAAGGAACCTGTCAGCAAATTTGACTAATAACCACTACCAGTATTTGCCAACAGCACTGAAGCACCTTCATACTCATGTTTCTTCTCGGGTTGAAGGCATCAACAGAACAATCTACTTGAAGTAGATAAAATTGGTCAAGGAGGCAGAGAGTTTCCACACTGAAGTCAAGGTCTTTCTTCTCTCAAAGAACCCCCTTCACTGGTAACTGATGGTCTACAGCATTCAGAAACATCACAACCATCTCCTAAGTCAGCATGTTGATGTCGTATCACAGAGCTCTACCTAAAGCTTGATCAGTGTTCAAACTCTCCTACCTCCTTGACTTTATACAACCCATTTCCAAACATTTCACTTCAAATGTGATTTCGGAGGATGCCACCGCAGCTAGGACTGAAAAACAAAATTTAATTGTTTTGCTGTGTGAACAAATATTCTTGATAGTGCTTTTATTAGCCAAATTGCTGATGTACAGGTTCCTTTTTTGCTACAAACCTGGCCAACCCTTTAATAGAAGCTATACTATTTGGTATAGATTGGAATCAGGGCAAAACCAAGCTCTGATCATTTCTGTAAAGACCCCATGGTTAGCTCCCGGGGATCAACACCAGCACATGACTGATGTACCTTACCCAAGAACATCTTACACTCGCGCTCGAGTTGTCATGCCTCACATCAACCTTTATTTCACAATTTGTGTTGGTGTGCGGGATTTTCTTGAGTTAATAGTTTCCAAAACTCCTGAAAAAAAATTTATTTCGGGATCATATCTATACATAATTTAAGGTTAAATCACAAATAGCCTTATGGACGCATGGTTTTGTATCCCAATTGCTATTATCATCTCTGGTCTGGGCTCACAATTAATAAAAGCAATACTAACACTGATATTACAATTGGTCCAGGCTTGCATACAATGATTTAGTGGAGTCAGTGTAGTAGATTCCCCGGGCTTACTCTGCGAATCAGGTTGGGGTCCTGATGGTGTCGCAACGTCCTGATTGACTATGCCGCTCTCCCAGGAAACAATATCACCAGAATCCAAAGCGCCTAAGGAAAAAAACTCACGACCTTGGGAAAAGTGGAGAGTTAGGACGGTTCGTGTACCCTTAGGTCCTATCCTCTCCACTGATAGTCAGAGAGGGACACACAATAACACAGGAGTGTCTTCCTCGTGTTAATAACCCGTTAACATGATTTGGAGTAGGTAAAACAATTTAAGTTCTCACCTGGTGGCACAATCTCATGTCACATAAAACATATTTCTCTGGCGTCAATCTTTGTGCTTCCCTACCTTTTTCCATCCATGGTGCACCAGCAGGGTATGTGAGTTTACAAGGTTATGGTTCTGAGCTCCACGTCCCTTTGAATCCACCTAACCACCATCTACTTTAATAGGTAGATTTGTGTTGTTGTGTAGGTGCCCTTTAACGGGTTGAGGAACTATTGGCCAAGTTTTACTAAAGTCGACAGAAGTGTGTCGCACACTAGCCAATGTTAAAAAACAAAAAATTGGTGCACCTGTTGGGGCAGTGCAAGGGTCGCCATATTCATAAGAACAGGTAGCCATAATCCTGATTCTGGCTCCTCCTGCCACTACAACCGGGCAAACTTGCATATAGTACAACTAAATGTGGTCATTGTTTTCTCTACAGTTACTGCTGCTTGGCAAGGGTAGTTGGGAAGGAGGCTCACATAGCGGAAAAAGACTGAGTGTTTTTGCTCCATACTTGTCAGAAAACCGCAAAGCTAACACCCTCTCACTTTCCCACGTCACGGGAGCCGCGATTCGCCAACCATACACGCCTGGTAGTCTGTATGAGTTTCAGTCTATGTCATTTCTTAAGATTTGTTACAATGTTCGTGGCACAAGGTAACATTTCATCAGTAATCCACCATATACTGCCAATACGCTGCATTGCAGTACATTGTAGAAATATCAGCCCCTAGATTAAAACATCCTAAGTAGTCTAAAAAAATTGTAATAAAAAAAAAAAAACAAAGTTAAAAATTAAAAGCTAACTAAAAGTTTCACATTCAGCCCCCATTCCCTAGAAAGATAAGTAATAAAATAAACATGTTAGGTCCCACAAGTCCTGATTAGTGTATGAAGCGGTATCTCCGTCCGAGCCTTGAACTGCTCGGTGCGAGTATCTTAGCATACTCGGACCGGCTTCGTTGCTCGGACAGTATTTGCCCTGCTGCGATAACGAGCATTTAATTAAAAAAAGAAGTGAAGAACAGTAAAAATACAATTAAAACATTTAATTTAATCCATTTAATTGAAAGAAACAGTACAAGAACACAGGCAGAATAGATTGCATATGTTCGGAACATCTTCGCGATCTGTTCCGGATGACAACCGGCAGACGTGTTCTCTCGCAATAGTATTTGAAGAACAATATGTGGAAGAACAACTTGCAGATGTTCCAAACATCTGCAGTTGTTTCTTCACACATTTGTTCTTCAAATACTATTTCGGAGAACACCGTTCTGCACGCGTGTCTCCGGAACAGATACGCAGAGTTCCCGAACATCTGCCTTGAAAATCCCTGTTCCCGAACATCTGCATCTGTTCTCTCACTGTTTTCTTTCACTGTGCTCGTTCAGTTTATATTTTACTGAAAAATTCTCGGTCCCTCCCATGTGATTTACATGGGCTCGTTACTCTACACGAGCACCGAGCATCCTGGAAATGTTGGGCTCGATAAGTACGAGCACCCGAGCATTTTATGCTCCGCTCATCTCTAGTCCTGATCTATCAAATATAAATAAGTTACAGCATGGGAGCTCCGTAGGAAAAATATATGCCAAATGTCCAAAACCAACATTTCTGTCATTTTGCCATAAATTAAATTAAACATGGGGCTCAAAAGTCCTGTGGGTCCCATACCTTGCATTAACATAAGCGTGTCACGCCCTGCAAAAATTAACACTTTACCGCTTCATACGCAATAAATGAAAAGAATCATTGGGTATAGAATATGTCAAATGAGAACATTTTTTTAAAAAAACCTATATAAATGTGGATAACTCCAAGTAATGCAAAGGATAAGATGGAGGTGTCTTTGGGAGCAAGTAAAGCTGTTAAAACAGGGCACATGAGAAAATAGCACCAAAGCATTTTTTTTCGTCAATTTCGGCTGGAACAGGGCAATGGGAAGTGAAGTAAACAAAGTTACAATTTGTTACACAGAAATAGCCCTTATAGCAGCTCTGTATAAAGAAAAATAAAAAATGCAAAAATGAAAAAAGGGCATCGGTGGGAATACGTGTGTATATTGGCTGGACAGGGGGGCTGCAAACACTAAAAGAAGAAATATATTGTAATATTGACCTGACATTATTAGGGTGCCTGCTGATGCCCTCACACAAAACACACATGGTGGATGCCCCACCTCCAGTTGTGTGCGCTCCATCGGACCCCGACATATGCCGGATTAGCTGTCAGCACTGGTCATGGCTGTGATTGGCCAGGGGCAATTACTTTGCAGGATTTGGCTGTGGAACAGCACAGTACAGATCTGGTGGCAGGGAGAGACGTGGTCGGCACACTGGGTTGCTACAGGTGCTCCCCCTTCATAGTTTGATTATAAGGGCCATGGGTAATAGGTTTCTGGGTCAATGCCAAGGCTGGGCATAGGCACCAGGTCACAGGCTAGAAGATCCTGGGGCTATCAGGTGCAGGGACACCTGGCAGCACGATGGGTGACCTTACAGACCTCCCCCCGCACTATGTATACAGGGACTAACCCGGGCAGCGGCTCACCTGGTGGCTGCATGTTCTGCTGGAAGTGACACACATGCGGACACTGATGCCTTCAACGGATTTCAGCACCACCAGGTGATCAACAACTTGAGGACCGCCATCACCTGACATAGGGAAAACTAGCAATCCCACATTCCCCGCTCACACACCGGAAGAGGGAAACGCACTCGTAGTGACGCAGCCGGAATTGTTTACTGCGGCAGTAGTAAGAGAAGAGCGGTGGCCCCGCTACAAGCAGTGTATATATCGGAGTCACCCGGAGCTGGCGTCTTGCTTTGCTGTGCCTACGCCATTACTAGTACTACACGGCTTACTCACATGGGATATATTTAAAGTTGGAAGCTATTTCCTGAACGTGTGAGGGGTGGTAGAGGAGCAGGGAGGAGGGTGATGGGAGGAAGGACCCCCAACTCCGAGCTCTGAATACAGTTGGGGTCACCTGTGCGTTAAATGATTATTAGGCAGTTTTGGTGAATGCCACCTCTGTGAATTGTCACTAAATAACCTCTATATTAATAGGGGTTTCTTTGGCCGACATTTAGGCCGACGTCACATGATCAATCACGGTTTTTTGGTTGCGTTTTTGACGCATTTGAAAGACGTTCAACCGTTTTTCTGTTTTGTGAGTTTTGTTGTGATACCGTTTCTTCCATTTGTGTTTTGTTGCCTGGAAAGCAGTGTCCTTAACCTTTTCATCAAGTTCCAATTTTTATGCGTTTTCAGGGACCAAAGACATTGCTTTCATCTGATAGGATTAGAAACGCAGGTGGCAACTGCAGGTCTTTGGATGCTTCAAAAACTGCTAACATGCATTAATGATCTGTATTAACACGCAGTTTATAACAATCAAAACAAACATTCCTGCCAAAAAGAATCTTATTATAAAAATGTATATTATTAACACTAAAACCTGAGCGTTTTTGGCTTTGCAGTTTTTTCACCTCTTCCAGAGGCCTAATCAGGATGTGTGAGAGCTCGTCTGCTACGACCCCACACCGTGTGCCCGCCCGGGGGCCGCGACTTTGTTTGCCGTTTGCAAGCGCAGACAAAGCGTCCGTTTTCGGGGCGCCGATCCGCTTGCTATGGCAATACTCTGGGTCCGATCCGGGACCCCATGAATGCCTGAAGGCAGTGCCTTTAAGATGGCGTCTGTGACTCATCTTAAAGGCAAGTGTCGCCTATGCATCTGCATAGGCTGACACTGCTAATACCCTGCATACATGAGTATTGCAGAGTATTATCATGGACAAGCAATCAGAATGATTGCTTGTTCATGTCCCCATGGTGGATAAAGTAAAAATGTACAAAAAATGTTTTTTTCAATAAAAAATAACTTTATCAATCACTAAAATGCCCATCACCCCAAACATATAAAGAGACATATAAACGCTCAAAAAAGCCTAATCCTAAACAAACCCACATATATGATATCAGCACCGTGGTCCCGTACAAATCCTAAATAAAATGAATAACTATGACCCCATATATGAAGACCGTAAAAAAACGTTAAAAACCCGCCAAAATTACTGATTGTTTTACTATTATATCCCACTAAAAATGCAATAAAAAGTGATCAGCGAAACATATTACTCCAGAATTATACGTTGCAACGTACATGGATGTCCTGCAATAAACAAGCCTCAACCACTCTGTAGCCAAAAAACGTTAACATGTTATGCACTTGAAGACGCGATGCAAAAATTTTCTCCCCACATTAGGGTTTTTTGGCCAAATTTAGTAAAACCTAAGAAAAAATATTCATTCGGTATCCCGTAATCGTATCGTCCCCATCAGAATAACAATAACAGGATTTTGTCTCTAACCCGTCACAGCATTGATGCTTTTCAGACTCATGACTCAAAAAAGTTCTTCCTAAATTTTCAACAATAGGGATACCAACCCCAATGGTAACACTGGAAAAGCATCTCGTCCCTGCAAAAAAATGCCGTCACATGGCCCCAATAACGAAAAAGCGAAAATTTTAAGCCTACAAAGGGGCCAATGGGAAAAAAAAACTAAAGTCTGCTGGGCAGCTGCAACGCCCTCCTTCCCTTCCTGCGCCTCGCTGTGCCCCCATAAACCAAGTAACGGCCACGTTGGGGGTCTCTGCACTCACGAGAATTGTGAACCATTTATGGGTGTTTTCTCTTTTATCTGTGGAAATGTTTAATTTTGTGCTAAATGAACGTATAAACCGACAAAATTGGACTCATTCTAAATTTCACCGCCATTTTGATTTCAATGACTATGAGACTCAAGGGTTAACACATCTTTGTAAATGCTGTTCTGATAGTTTGAGGGGTGCAGATTTGAAATGGTTGTGGTAATAGGGGATTTAGATGCTTAACATGGTAAATTTAATTTCAAACAGTATTTATCCCCAAAATAGTCAATGTCTGAAATACGAAAATCGCTATTCGATTTGTAGGCCCGTGACGTCAAATAAATTATGCCAAACTTTCAAAATTATAAAGGTTAAAGTTGGCAAATGGGGAAATTGTATTCTGCAAGTTTTTTAGGTGGTAAATCTATCTCCGGAAAAACGCAGTATGTTCGAATTTTCGAAATTTTGTTTCTTTTTTTGTAAATAAACGCAATACTATCACCAAAATTTTACCACTACAATGAATTATCAACATTGGGGAAAAAACAGTCTCAGATCACTTTGATAATAAAAGTGTTCCAAAAGTTATAACACCATCAAAAGACGCAGCAGAATCCAAAATGGCTGGAGCCTTAAGTCCGGCGCCACACTGGCCTTTTGTCCGCGCCGAAAACGCAGACAAAGTCGCGCCCACCGTGGTTGGCCTCGCCCATCGCATTGGCGTTTTCAAATGGAACGCCTGCGATCGTGAAGGAGTCCGCCGGTGGTTTTTGCGTTAATTTAAACGCGAAACACCGGCGGCTCTTCCCATGATCGCAGGCGTTTCCCCTAGAAACGCTGATTCGATCGGCCGTAGCCAGCCCCGGTGGGCGCGACTTTGTCTGCGTTGCGTTTGCAACAAGCGCAACGTGTGGCGCCGGCCCTTAATCTACAAAATGCTGCGGCCTTAAGGGGTTAATAGATTGGTGCTTTTCAGATGCAGCGAAACCCACATGTTTATGATTGTTTTTTGGGTCATTTAATTTTTATTATCGCGTTATAGGGAACGGAAGGTGATTAAACGTTTGCAACATTTTACAATCTTATACAATGATTGTCACATTACATAGAGATCGTAACACAGAGTGATGTCACAACAGAGATAATACACACAGTGATGTCACGTACAGGGATAATGCAACAGTGATGTCACAGTACGAGGATAACACACAGTGATGTCACAGTACAGATATATCACACAGGCAATGTCAAGTACAGTGTAATACAACACGTGTGTCAAGTACGAGAGATAATACACACAGTGATGTCACAGTAACAGGATATACAGCCCAGTGATGTCACAGTCACAGGGATAAGACCAGTATGTCACAGAGGACAGGATAATACACACTGATGTCACAGTACGTGGATACTACACACCAGTGATGTTCACGTACAGGGATATACACCAGTGATGTCACAGGTACAGGGATGCCACATATGTCCACAGTGATAATCACAGTGAGCTAACAGTACATGGAGTCACCATCGGGATATCACACGTATGCACGGGAGTATGCACCACATGTGATGTCCCACAGTACAATGGAGAAAGCACACATTGATGTCACAGTAACAGGGTAAATACAGTGATTCACAGTACAGATAATACCCGTGGGATTCACAGTACAGGGATAGTAACACAGGGCCACATTTATCCACTTGTTTTTCTGTTGGTTTTTTGCGCCTTTTTCGTTTAGGCTCACCGTTTTTTTTGCGCCATTTTTGCGATTAAACGCAAACTGACCCGCGCAGCTAAAATAACCACCTTTCCCTCATCTATCGTTCAATTCCAAGTTTTGTGCTGCGCCTAATGATATTCATCACGTGCGACTTTTTGCTATTTATCGCCAAAAACGGGCGCAACACCCTCCAGCCCGAGTGTGGCGTTACTGAGAAGAACACACTGAGCCCCTTTGCAGAACAGCTCATTTCTAGCAGTCAAAGCTCACCAGACACTGAACACTATACTAGATACATTAGATACACCTGCAAGACGAGGGCTGCAGACTCTATTTACATGCATCACCTTCTATTTCAAACAATCTGCCAAACCCTGAGCTCACAGCACGAGCAAAGAAGTTGCACAAGTTTGCAGAGCTTTGCAGACTACAAAACAGTGTCCCTCATGTAATTCTGCCGTGTCTATGTGGGATACTGTGCAGAATTACGGGGTGAGCAGGAACCAGCATGGGGATCCCCTCCAGGGAGAAGCCCCGCTTGAGGAGTCACGGTGGTGCAGGGTGTCACACACCGGGTCTGCGTGAGTGTTATCTTCATTCTGGGCTGTTTGAGAAGCAGTAGAGGACTTTAGCAGATCACTAATGCGTAAGTGCCCGAATCTAACATTGCGCTAAATTGCCCTAAACTGTGTTAAGTAAGTGATTAAATCAAGAGGCGAAAATATCTTATCACAGATGGTTGTAGCTTGTGATAATGCTGGCAAAACATGCGCCCATTGAGGCGCAACTCACTCACTTATGCCACAAATGATAATGTGGCCCAAGTGATGTCCGTACAGGGATAATACACACAATGATGTCACAGTACAGGGGTCTACACAACGTGATATCACAGTACAGGGAAATGCACACAGTGGATTGTCACAGTATAGGGGTAAGACAGTGATGTCACCATATCAGAGATAATCACAGTGATGTCACAGTGCGGGATAATCCCACAGTGATGTCTCCAGTTGCAGGGATAATACACACGTGATGGTCACAGTACATGGATAATACCACAGTGATGTTCACGAGGTAGTGCCAGGGTCACGAAGTAGAATGCACACAGTGATTCACCGTACGGTAGATGCACTGATTCACAGAGGTAACATGTGGTCACATATCAAGAGATAATACACAGTGATGTCACAGTACAGGATAGTACACATGCCACATTATCACTTGTTTTTTTCTGTGTTTCTTTTTTTCGCCTTATTCCTGTTGAGGCGCACCCGTTTTTCGCATTTTTTGCGATTCAACGTCAACTAGCCGCGCAGCTAAAATAAACCACCTTCCCTCACTCTTCGTTCAATTCCAAATGTGTTTCTGCGCCAATGATATCCTCACGTCGACTTTTGACATTTAGCGCAAAAAGCTGCGCAAAACACTCCAGCCGAGGTGGCTTTATCTTAGAAAAGCACTGACGCCCTTTGCATAACATCTTATTTCTAGCACAAAGGCTCAGCCATACACTGGAACATAATAATCGAAGTACATTAAACTCAGACCAGAAGACTGCAGACCGATTTCAGTTCATCACCTTCTATATTTACAAACATCTGCCAAAACCCTAGCTCACAGCAGAGCAAGAGAATTGCACAAGTTTGCAGAAGCTTGCAATACTACAACACAAGTGTCCTCCATGTATTCTGCCACAGTGTCTGAGGGGGATACTGTGCAGAATTACATGGGTGCAGCGGAGACCAGCACTGGGATCCCCTCCACGGAGAACCCCTGCTGAGGAGTCACTGGTGCATGGTGTCACACACCTGTGTGCTGCTGTGGATGTATCTCATTCTGGGCTGTGGGAGAAGCAGAGAGGCAGCTTGTAGCAGATCACATGTAGTTGCCCGATCTACATTGCGTCTAAAGTGCGCTAAACTGTTTAAAGTAAGTGATTAACAGGAGCGAAAATATACTTATCACCGATGGTATGTGCTTTGATAATTCTGGCAAACAGTGCGCCCCCGAATTGATGGCGCAACGACGTTACACTTAGGCGCCACAGAATGATAAATGTGGCCCCACAGGATTGTACAGTACAGGATAATACACACAAGATGTTCACCGTACAGGTAATACACACACGTGCATATCACAGTACAGGGAGAATGCACACAGTGTGATGTCACAGTATAGGGTATACAGTGAGTCACAGTACGATTAATACACATTGATGTCACAGTGCAGGATAATACCACAGTGATTCACAGTGCAGTATAATACACACCAGTGATGTCACAGACAGGGAAATGCACACACAGTGATTGTCACAGTATACCGTTAAAACACACAGTGATGTCACAGTAGCTGGAGATAATACCACACAGTGATGTCCAGTACAGAGATCTACCCAGTGATGTCAGCAGTTACAGGATAAGTCCACACAGTGATGTCACAGTACAGGATAATACACCAACAGTGATGTCACAGTAACAGGATAATACCACATGATTCACAGTACAGGAGCATTATGCACACAGTGATGTCACAGTCAGGGACTTGCCCACAGTGATGTCACAGTACAGGGGTATACATGATGTCACAGTACAGGGATATAACACAGTGATGTCACAGTGGCATGGGATAATACACACAGTGATGTACATAAAGGGATAATACCACACAGTGATGTCACTACGGGTAATGCCACACAGTGATGTCCACGTACCGTATAAACCACAGTGATGTCACAGTTTCAGTGATAATACACCGTGTGTCACAGGAATAATACAGGAGGTAAGTAGTACACACGTGATGTCCACAGTACAGGGATATACAACACAGTGATTTCACGCACAGGGATAATACACACAGTGATGTCACAGTCAGCGGATAATACCACCCATGATGAATATGTTCACACGATCACGTCGGAGAATGCACACAGTGAATGTCACAGTACGGGTATACACAACAGTGATGTCACAGTACAGAGTATAATACACAGTGATGTCACATACAGGGAGAATCACAATGATGTCCACAGTACAGGGATAAGCCACACAGTGATTTCACAGTTACAGGAGAATGCACACGTGATAGTCACAAGTACCGTATGAACACACCAGTGATGTCACAGTACAGGACCCAGATGTACAGTAGATAACACACAGTGATGTCACAGTACAGTAGATAATCACACATGATGCTTCAGACTACACAAGTGATGTCATTACGGTATAATACCCACAGGAGTCCACAGTACGTGATAATACACACAGTGTGTATCACATTACAGGGATAATCACACGTGATGTCACGTACAGAGGAGTACTACACACGTGGATAGGTCACATCCGGATAATCACACAGGATGTCCACATACAGGGGTAATATACACACAGTGATGTCAAGTACATGAGATAATGCCCAGATACTGTCACAGTACAAGGGGTAATACACAAGTGATGTCACGTACAGGAGAATACACACAGTGATTTCACAGACAGGGTATAATTGCACACAATTCACGTGATGTCACCGTACAGGGTAAATACCACTGATGTCACAGTAACGGGATAATACACACAGTGATTTCACGACAAGTGAGTAATGCACCCACGTTATTTCACAGTGACAAGGTGAATACAAATGACACACAGGTCTAAACATGATGTCACAGTACAGGATAATACACACAGTGATGTCAAGTACAGGGAGATCGCACCAGTGAGTTCCACATTACAGGTTAATCCAGTGAGTCACCGTAAGAGATAATACACGTGATGTCACAGTACAGGGATAGTAACACACAGTATGTCCAGTTACAGGGAAATACACACAGTGATGTCACAGTACAGTGATCATACACACATGATGTCACAGTACGGGATATACACACAGTGATGCCACGTCCAGGGAGAACACAGCTGAGTCACAGTAACATAGGGTAATACAGTGATCGTCAAGTCTACGTGACCGTAAGGATAATACACACATGATGTCCACATAAGGGATAATACACCACAGTGATGTCACAGTAAAGGATAACACCAGTGAGTCACAGAGGATAACAGTGTCACAGTACGTGGAGAGAATGCACAAGTGATTCACAGTACCGTATAAAAACACAGTGTGTCACAGTAACAGGGATATACAACACAGTGATGTCCACAGTAACAGAGAATATACACCAGTGAGTCACGAGCTATGTACATGAAATAAAACACACAGTGATGTCACAGTACATGGATAGAACACCGTGAGTCACAGTACAGGGATAAACACCCGTGATTCCAAGTAACAGGGAGTAATACCACCAGTGATGTGTTCACAGGTACAAGGGATAATACTCACATATGTCACAGTACCAGGAGATATACACACAGTGATGTCACAGTACAGGGATAATACCACCGTGATTCACAGTACAGAGAATGCCCCACGTGATGTCACAGTACAGGGGTAATCCACACCTGATGTCACGTACAGAGATAAGACACAGATATGTCACAGTACAAGGATAATACACACATTGATGTCACCGTACGGAGAATGCATACAGTTGATGTCACCGTACAAGATAATAACAGTGATGTCACAGTACGTGATAATACACCATTGATGTCACAGTAAGGGATAATACCAACAGTGATGTCACAGTCAGAAAAAAAAAACAGGGAGAATCACACGTGAATGTCACACGTACCGTATAAAACACACAGTGATGTCACAGTACAGGGATAATACACACAGTGATGTCCCATAAAAAAAAAACCAGTACCCAGATATAATACCACATGATGCACACTTGTACGGGATAATACACACAGTGATGTCACGTAAACGGGATAATCCCAGTGATGTCACAGACAGGGCTAGATACACACAGTAAGTCACGTACAGGATAATACACGCAGTGATGTCACAGTACAGGAGAATCACCCAGTGATGTCCCAGTACAGATAATACACAGATATGTCACAAGTACATGGGATATACACACATGATGTCACAGTACAGGATAATCACACAGTGATGTCACATACAGGGATAATCAACACAGTTGATGTCACAGTACGTAGCAAACACACAGTGAATGTCACAGTACAGGGATAATACCCACAGTGATTCACCGTACCCCGTTATAAAACCACGTGATGTCACAGTGTGAGGCTTTATACATGCAATATGCCACATTCCGGGATAATTACACATAGTGAATGTCACAGTACAGGTTGTAAAGTTCCACCAGTGATTCACAGTACAGGTTTAATACCACAGTGATGTCACAGTATACAGGGATAATACACACAGGGATGTCACAGTGAGAGATGAGCGAGTATCTCGTCCCGAAGCTGATGCTCGTCTCGCGTATTAAGGTACTCGAAACGCTCGTTGCTCGGACGGTATTTCCCCTGCGCGATATCTAGCATTTTAATTAAATAAACACAGTGAAGACATAGAATAAATAAAAACAGAGACTACAGGGACCACAGGATCAGTTAATAAGTGAAACCACAGTGAAGAACCAGTGGAAAATAAATTACAGATGTTTTCGGCCCACTCTGCTTACTTGTCGGAAGATACGCCTACGGTGCGAACAAAATAGTATGTGAAGAACATATATATTGTGAAGAACACTGTGAGCAGCACAGAGACATGGGCCGCGCAGCACGAGACATCGAGTGGCAACGGGGATACATCGAGGGTGCACGGGGAGACATCGAGGGGCACGGAGACAACGAGGGGCACGGAGACATCGAGGCCGGAGACATCGAGGGGGCACGGAGACATCGAGGTCACGGAGACATCGAGGGCACGGAGACATCGCGGGGCACGAAGACCATCGAGGGGCACGGAGACATCGAGGGGCAACGGATACTCGAGGGCACGGAGACTCGATGGGCACGAGACTCTGTAGGTCACGTGAGACATCGAGGGCACGGAGACATCGTAGGGGCACGGATACTCGAGGGGACGGAGACCTCGAGGGGCACGGGAGACATCGAGGGGCACTAGACTCGAGGGACACGGAGACATCGAGGGGCACGAGAACACGGGGGCACGGGGAGACATCGAGGTGCAAGCGATACATCGAGGGGCACGGAGACATCGGGGAGACGTCAGTGGAAGAAGAGCAGCTGATCCCATGAAAGGACCAGGAAGATCAATCGTATCTCCCGACAAGTAAGCAGATGTGGCAGAACATCTGCATCTATTCTCACTGTGTTTTCACTAAATGACCTTGTTCACTCGTTTTTATTCTATTCTTCACGTTCTTTCACAACAATCTGTTACTTGTCGGAGATAATAATGCGTCGGAACAGTGAAGAATATTGCAGATGTTTGCATACATCTGCTAACTTATCAGAAGACATTCTTTTTCAATTAATTACACATTTTTTCCCGAACCTAGGTCCCTTGTGAAAATGTCGCTCTCCCATTGACTTCAATGTGCTCTTATTCGAGACGAGCACCGAGCATTGGAAAGTGTTCGTCTCGATCACGAGCACCTGTCGAGCATTTTAGTGCTCGCTCATCTCTATCACAGTACATGGTTAATACATAAGTGATGGTCACGTCAGGGATATACACACAGTGATGTCACGTACCCGTATCAAACACACAGTGATGCACCGTGTAGGTTAATACATGCAATGTTCCACAATTCAGGGATACTTACACATAATGATGTCACATAAACAGGTAATACACACAGTGATGTCACAGTCACAGGGGGTAATACCACCAGTTGATGTCACAGTACAGAGATGATACACACAGTGATGTCCATACAGGGTAATAACACCGTGATGTCAAGTACAGGTAATACACACAGTGAATGTCACAGTACAGGAGAATACCCACAGTGCTGACACCGTACAGGAGAATACACACAGTGATGTTACAGTACAGGGTAATACACACAGTGATGTTACCGTACAGGGAGAATGCCACACAGTGATGTCACGTACAGGGGTGATACACACAGTGATTCACAGTACGGGGTCAATACACCAGTGATGTCCACAGTACAGGGAGAATACACCCATGATGACACAGTACAGGGGAATACACAAGTGATGTTACAGTACAGGTACTACACACAGTGATGTTACGTACAGGAGAATGCACCAGTGATGTCACGTACAGGTGATCCACACAGTGATTCACAGTACAAGGATAATACAGCACAGTGATTGTCATAGTACAGGATAATACACACAGTGATGTCACAGTACCGAGACTAATACACTCATTGAATGTCACAGTATCGGGAGAATACACACAGTATGACACAGTACGGGAGAATACACACAGTGTAATGTTACAGTACAGGGGGTAATACCACAGTGATGTTACCGTACAGGGAGAAGGCACCATTGATGTCACAGGACTAGCAGAATATTATGGTTTCTGATATAAAATGAAACAGGGGTCTAACAATATGATGATGTGAACTGCTGTAGTAAAAAAAGATCAGGTTAATGTTGGTATATAAAACTTCACCACCAGAGGGCAGCAGACAACAACATGGTGATATCATTGTAATTAGGCAGATTATAAGGGACAGTTACTAATTTTGGGTCTCTTAATCTGGTGTCCCTGTTTGTAATGAACATTGACTCCGGATGATAGCTGCACAGTGCTGGTGCTGGAGCAGAGAAGTATCAGTACAGGGAATGTTTGCTTGGTAAAAAAAAGAATGTTAATATACCCCTAAGCCTTCCCCATCATTTCCGTCTACTTGAGACCTCGGCCTTGGGCTTCCCTGCACCGGAAGATTATTAGACAGAACAATAAATGTGAGGGCCCTAGCATACTCACGGTGATACCAATTTTTAAGGAAGGAACGTCAGTCCCCTTATTCGCATTGCGATCGCTAATAAACGCCTCCCCACAATGTCGGCGCCGTCATCTGTTAGTGCTGTCAAGTAATTTAAATACCGCTCGTGTCCCTATCAGTGGCATTTAAACAGTTAACACAACACCCATCTTTCCAGAACGGATAGTGTTCCTCCTGTTTTCTCATGTTTTTCCCTTGGTTCTGGCGTATATGGATCGTTATTTTTTTTCCTCTGGATCAACCTGATGTCTTTTGTGGACCTGTTATAGTAACGTTATTATAAGTGACACATGTATGCATATTATAGATATATGAAGCTATGTTAAGACTCATATGCCTTCTGTTAGTTTTCCCACATGGCCCTTTACAACAAAGACCAGGAATGTACATAGCGTGGGATACTCTATCAGTTTGTAAGTCCTTTATATGACAGGTGACATCACTGGAGGAACCTTCCAAGAGTGTACGTTGGTGGCCGGAGATGGTGAAATACTGTGTATTCCGCCCCGGCTATTATGGCCTCCAATGAGTTCCTTTGTCCGGGAAGCAGGATGGAAAACAAATCTTCCTGCTTCTATCCTTCTGTGTTTCCCCATTGTAATGCGACCTATACTATGCTCATGGAGGGAAAAGGAGGCCCATGCGGCCAGGATATGTCTATGGATACACTCAACGTATGCACCAGAGCTTTTCCTGTCATATATAACCCAGCACAGAAGTGAATTTACTTAGGACTCTTTTCACATTGGTGTGTTTTTCACGTCCGTGTTTCCGTGTTCCGCGGATGTCTCCCAAATCCATTGATTTCTATGGGTGTTTTCACATTGGGCAGATTTTACTTACCCGGGATCCCGTCGCGTTCTCGCGTGCATTGTCACGAGGATTCGGTCTCACGATTCACCTAAGATCGTGCGTACCGAGTTCCTTCATGTGTCACTCTGCTGTCGCCGAGTCCGCCGAGTTCACCTGCTCTTCCCGTGCATGTGAGTGCTTGATCTTCAACACAATCCTTTTTAAATTCCATGGTTTGGTCCAATGCGCCAAATCCGATGCGTGCGCCAAAATTCCCGGAAATATCGGGAAACCCGACGAAGTGCACGTCGGACCATTGTAAAATGTGCCCCAATGACTTTAATTTAACTGACCCGTTGTCCATGGGAAAAAATAATGAAACTGTCTAGATATGAGCGAACATACTCGTCCGAGCTTTATGCTCGAGTTCGGACATTCAGCGTACTCGTCACTGGCGTTCTTCGGACGAGTATTTCGCCCGCTCGCGAAAATGGCAGTCCCCGCCGTTTTGCTTTTTGGCGGCCAGAAACCGAGCCCAATCACAAGCCAGGAGACTCTGCACTCCACCCAGCATGACGTGGTACCCTTACACGTCGATGCATGGTTGGCTGCCAATCAGGTGACCTGGGATAGACTAGCCGCTGCCCCCAGCCGCTGGCTCGTATCATTCTGTGTCGGATGCCGCTAGGGAGAGATCTGCTGCTGGTCAGGGAAAGCGTAGGGTGTTCTATATGCTTACGGTTAGGCAGGAGTATCTACAACACCCTTCTTAGGGCTCAATAACGTTATCCTTTTTTTTTTTATTTGGCTGGTGCTGGGCTTTTGCGGGCACCGAGTAGGGCAGCTAGTACCTTATTGTGAGGAATTAGCAGGGGACTTGCTACCGTGTTGTGTTAGCTTTATTGACACACATATCACCTCAAACACCAAAGTGGAAAATTTATTAGGGGTTGATTTCAATTAGGCACCGTCCGGCCAGTTTCTTTTATTTAACGTTTATTTTTTTCATAACGTCATCGTCATCCTCCATCTGGAATAGTATGTGCTTTTAATTCCTTGCTAGAAAATTCCATAGAGCATCCAACTGCTTACTTACGCTACAGTAGCGTATATATATTTGATTTCTGGTGATCTGCTGGTGGCTGTATTTGTTGCAGTGCTCTACTACAAATTGTGAGCAATTTGGAAGTGAGACTTGCGACCACTGTGTTTTGCGCTTAGTGACGCCATATCCATCGCACAGACCGAATGGAAAATTTTATTAGGGCCTCGGGTGGATTTCATTAGGCACAGTACTGCCATTTCCTTTTTATTTTAACTTTTATTTTTTTCTAAGTCCAGCGTCATCTCATCTGGCATAGTAGTGTGCTTTAATACTTGCTAGAAAATAGCCATAGAGATCCAAACGGCTTACTTACGCTACAGTGCGTTATATATATTTGATTTGCTTGTTGATCTGCTGGTGGCTGTATTGTTTGCATGCATCTACTAGCAAATTGTGAGCAATTGGAGTGAGACTTGCGACCACTGTGTTTGCGCTTAGTGACGCACTCTGGCTATATACTACAGGGGCTGGCAGGCTATATACTACAGGGGGCTAGTAGGCTATATACTACAGGGGCTGGCAGGCTATATACTACAGGGGGCTGGTAGGCTATATACTGGGGAGGCTGTGACCGATGCCTTTCCCACCCTGGGCTTACACTCGAGTCAAAATGTTTTTCCAGTTGTGTCAAAATTAGAAAAAGTGCTCCTGATGACAGGTTCCCTTTAATGTAGAAGCACTGCATCCATGTGGTAGATTTCCTTTTAAGAGGTTGACCATCTACAGAAGGGTCATCCATATTGTACTTTTCCCAAAGGAGCCCTGGGTCACACGCCCCTCCAGCAGCCGTTATTGGATCTTCCTGTGACGTCCCTTGTCCTGGACTCGGCACGTGGAAAAAATTCCAATGCAATGAAACTGTGAATGAAAAACACATTTGCGCCATTTCTTGTGGCTGGATTTCATCTTTCACTGAGCACCCCAACATGAAGTCTACTTTATTCTTGGGTCGGCTACGCATTAAGAGGGATACAAATTTGTATAGGTTTTATAATGTTTTCATGACATTTACAAAAATTAAAACCTCTGTACAAAATAATTTTTTTGACTTTGCCAACTTCTGGCGCTATAAACTTTTTATACTCTGGTGTACGGAGCTGTGGGTGGTGTCATTTTTGGGAAATTTGAAATCTTTTCAATGATATACATTTTTAGGACTGTACGACCTTTTGATCACTTTTATAGATTTTTTTAGATTTTTCAAAATGGCAAAAAAGTGCCATTTCGACATTTGGGCGCTATTTTCCGTTACGGTGTACGCATTGAAAAACGTTATCATATATTTGATAGATCGGGCATTTCTCGCCACGCGTCGATACCTGATTGTGTTATGATTTTACTGTTTATTTTATATTTATGTCAGTTCTAGGGAAAAGGGGGTGAATTTGTGTGAAGGTTGATTTGAAATTTGGTTTTTTTTTTTATATATTTTTTTTTTTTAACTTTGTTTTATTTACACTATTTTTCAGACTTCCTAGGGTACTTTAACCTAGGTTGTATGAATCGATCCTATCATATACTGCCATACTACAGTATGTGCCATATATGGGGATTTTCTTCCTCATTCATTACAATGCGCTATCAGCACATTGTAATGAAAGGGTTTAAAACGAATAGCTCGGGTCTTTGGAGACCGAGGCTACCATGGAGACAGGATCGCCGTCCCCGCAGTGAGTCGCACGGGGAGCGGCGTACCCAGGTAAGATGGTGACGCCCATGCGCCGCTATCTGTGTTGAGGCTGCCTGGCATTTGCCGGCAGCCCACGCACCCGTGTGAAAACACCGCGCATCGGTGCTAGCACCGATCGCGGAGTGTTACCGGTAAGCCTTTGCTGCCATATGCAGCAAGACTTACCGGCTATCGAGAGGGCTCAGCCGTGAGCCCTCTCCATGCAGCGCCAACGCGACCGCCGCCGTGATAACGGCGGGCGGTCGCGCGAACCGGTTAATGAGCAAAAAAAAAAAAAAAAAAAAAAAAAAAAAAAGACCTTTTTCTACCTAACCAATTGGCTGCATATGAAACAAGTTAAACGTGTGAAGGGTCTGACTACTCTGCTATCCCGCTGTATGTTGTTGATGCTCTGACATAGTCACACATGTTTATTACCACTCCTGCACTTTCATTGACATCTCAATTTTATTCCTTTAGTACTAATATCAGCAGTAACTTGTTCGCCAGAGTATACTACATTGCTTGTCACATAGCATCTCCGCCAAGGGCATGATACTCAGGCAGCGTGGGTAGAGACTGGACCTCTGACCTTACATACTGGCCATAGGTGTTCTCATCTTCCAGTATACATACAGGCCACAGCCAACCTCTATACATTATCAACCAAACTGGTATTTTATTTTATTTTATAAGAATCAAGAAAATGTACAGATATATCACATCTTTTAGATGCAGCGGAACAGCCCGACGCTGTTGTGTAATGAGTCTTTAGGAGATGCACATTGCGAAATAAATATTTTGGGTCCCCCCCAGGCCTTGTTCCTGCGGTTATTATTTCTTTGCGCTTGTCTTGGCTTGTTGGTCTTTAGATGAGCACATGGAGCTCAGTTTTAATAACATTCCTGAGCGGTCCACATTCTCAGATTTAATCACCAGCCGTTCACCATCGCCTACAATGAAAAAGAACTGTAAGTTCATCATTTTAATAATAGGGGTTTTAACTGGCCAACTTTCTCAGCAAGCGCAAAGTAGTGTAACTGGTTATAGATCTTGAACTCTGGCCCTGGTTGATCGGATGTGATCTTCTTACTACAAATAGACATAATCTTTCTGTGTAAAGTACAGCACGGAGGATCTCTGGTAATGCCCATCAAAGCCCTTTTGGATCATTAGTATAATGTAAAGTAGATTTTTAGAAGGAAGGAGGCCATAGATAAATAAATACAAGATAACCCAGTCACTGTGCCTGGATCTATCAGTAACGCTCTCCCTGGTTTATCATGGTGTATTTTGAAGGTAGATTTCCTTTAAAGGGAACCTGTCAGCGAATTTGACCTAATAAAACACTACCAGTATGTTGCCAAGCAGCTGAACACCTTCAATATCATGTTTCTTTCTGGTTGAAGGCATCAACCAGAAAATCTACTTTGAAGTGAGATATAATAGGTCAAGGAGCAGGATTTCCACACTGAAGTCAAGTCTCTCTCTTTCAAAAAGCCCCTTCATACTGATGAGTCCTACATTCAGAAACATCACAAACCAGATCTCCTAAAGTCACATGTATGATGTCTATCACAGAGCTCCTAAGCTTGACTTCAGTGTTCAACTCTCCACTCCTGACAATTTATACAACCCTTCAAACATTTCACTTCAAAGTAGATTTTGGATGATGCACCGCCACTAGGAACATGAAAGAAACAAAATTTAGAAGTTGTTTTGCTGTGACAATATCTGATAGTGCTTTATTAGGCAATTGCTGATGACAGGTCCCTTATTGCTAAACCTGAAAACCCCCCCTTAATAGAAGCCTATACTATATAGTATAGATGGAAACAGGGAAAACACAAGCCTGATCATTTCTGTAAAGACACCATGTTAGCTCCTGGATCAGACACCAGCAATAGAGCGATGTAACTTACCAAACAGAACACTCTACCATCGGCCTCGGAGTTGTCATGCCTCACATCAACATTATATTCACAATTTGTGTGGTGGTGGGATTTTTCTTGGAGTTAATAGTTTCCAAAAACTCCCTGAAAAAAATATTATTTAGGGATCATAATCTATACATAATTTAGAAGTTAAATTCACAAATATCTTATGACCAGGGTTTGTACTCCAAATTGCTAGTATCATCTCTGTCTGGGCTCACAATTAATAAAGAAGACTAACACTGATAACTACATGGTCCAGAGCTTGCACAATTATTTAGTGGTCAGTGTAGTAGTAGATCCCCGGTTCACATGACCGAATCAGTGTGGAGTCCTGAGTGTGCGGCAACAAGGCGAGTGAACTATGCCGACTCCAGGAAACAATAGCACCAGAATCCAAAGCGCCTAATGAAAAAAAACTAACGACCTGGGAAGTAGAGAGTAGGACGGTTCGTGGACCCTTAGGTCCTATCTCTCCACTGATAGTCAGAGAGGACACAAATGAACACAGGAGTGCCTTCTCGTGTAATACCGTAACAATGAGTTTGGAGTAGGTAAAACAATTTAAGTGCTCACCTGGTGCAGCGCAAATATCATGTGCACATAAACAGATGTCTCCTGGCCGTCATCTTTGTTGTCATTCCTACCTGTTTCCATCCAGGTGCACCAGCAGGTAGTGAGTTTACAAGGTTATGGTTCGTGAGCTCCACGTCCCTTTGATCACTACCACCCAATCTACCTTTATAGGTGATTGTTTGGGGTGGGTAGGTGCCCTTTAAGGGAGTTGAGAAACATATAGGCAAGATTATCTAAAGTCGACAGAAGGATGTGTCGCACACACCATGTTAAAAAAATAAAAAAAAAAAAAGAAAAAAAGACCTTTTTCTACCTAACCAATTGGCTGCAATGAAACAAAGTGAAACGTGTGAAAGGGGTCTGACTACTTTCTGTACCCGCTGTATGTTGATGCTCTGCATAGTCACACATGTTTATTACAACCTCCTGCACTTTCTATTGACATCTCAATTTTATTTCCTTTAGTACTAATATCAGCAGTAAACTTGTTCGCACAGAGTTATACTACATTGCTTGTCACATAGCATCTCCGCCAAGGGCATGATACCATGCACGTGGGTAGGAGACTGGACCTCTGACCTTACATACTGGCCCATAGGTGTCTCATCTTTCCAGTACCATACAGGCACAGCCAACGTCTATACATTATCAACCAAACTGGTATTTTAATTTTATTTTATAAAGAATCAAGAAAATGTACAGATATATCACATCTTTTAGATGTAGCGGAACAGTCCCAGACGCTGTAATGAGTCTTTAAGAAGATGCACATTGCGAAATAAATATTTTGGGTCCCCCCCAGGCTTGTTCCTGCTGGTTATTATTTCTTTGCGCTGTCTTTGGCTTGTTGGTCTTTAGATGAGCACATGGAGCTCAGTTTTAATAACATTTCCTGAGCGGTCACATTCTCGGATTTAATCACCAGCCGTTCACCATCGCCTACAATGAAAAAGAACTTGTAAGGTTCATCATTTTAATAATAGGGTTTTTTTAACTGGCCAATTTCTCAGCAAGCGCAAAGTAGTGTAACTGGTTATAGATCTTGAACTCTGGGCCACTGGTTGATCGGATGTGATCTTCTTACTACAAATTAGCTCATTTCCATACGCCACATTGGTAGTTATCGTTTGACAGTGTCACCAATTAACATGCAGTATCTATAACAATATGATACGTAAAAACTGTACTATATCCCCCAAGGGGAAATTGCTTTAGTTGCAACTAGTCCCGCCAACATAAACAAACGCCAACATAAAACCTGCATATAGTGATATTGTACTTACCCTGGTAACTTTCTTATACAGGTCATCCTCTTTGAAGTCACCCAGTGGAGAAAACGTATAAAGTGATCCATTGACGCAGCAGTAACAGCCATGTTCATACTAAGAATTAGGTGTAGGCATGTAACATTACATTTATATTACTGTATATAACTTTTCCTTTGGCGGGACACACTGCATACTGATACTACACCTGTGTAACAAGGCTACAATATGTAGTATACATGTGTAGGTGAAACAAATTGAGACGAGTTCCGGGTACTACAGATGTGTGGAAATTGCTTACTAAAAAACAACTGAATCCCTTGATACATTAGATATCTTTTTTTAGTTTGTGTTTACAAACCTTGTGAGAAGTTACTAGTCACTCGCGATCACATTTACAGGGGGGTACGGAAAGTATTCAGACCCCTTACATTTTTCACCTTTGTTTCTTGCACCATTGGTAGATCAAAAATCCAAAAAGGGCTGATTGCTATGTCCGATAGCAATTATATATATATGATGAATGAGAGTATATTATCTGGTAGGTGGTAACATTTATCTATTCTACAAGCCTGAGCTATCACATTGCGAATATCACCATTGGTCTTATGTCTTGTTTCTCGCTGGACCTGAATCCAATAAAGTAAAGCTACATTTCTGGAAAGCACTGCGGTTGTCTGTCCTGTTTATTACTGTGAGTGGTTATAAAGTGGAGCAGCCATGCTACACATTACATCACATTTTTACCAAAATGCTGACTCGTACCAGTGTTTACCATGTGAAGATTGCCTTAATATTTTTTTGCTGACTTGTGGCTGTTTGGGATCCTTGGTGATGGCTCTGATCCATAAGGTTTTGTTGTAGTGTATCTATACATCTTTTATGTTTTTAACAACATGGATGTGTGACATATTTTTTCTATCTTGTGTTTGTAATAAAATGATGATTCTTCTAGCCTTTACACACTAGCCTTTATCTTCTTCCTCTATCATCACATATTTCTCACAACACATCTCTGTGACCATTCCTGACTGGCCCAGCCAGAGCCCAGACCTAAACCCAAAGTGTCACTCTGGAGAGACACGAAAATGTCATTCACCATCCAACCTGAGGGAACTGGAGAGATCTGCAAGGAAGAGGCAGAGATCCCAAATCCAGGGGTGAGAACTTGTTGTGTATCTCCCAAGAACAATCCTGGCTCGCACCAACTCCAAAGCTTCTACTCAACACTGAGCAAAGGGCTGAATACTTATGACACTTAGTGATATTTCATTGTTTTTCTTGCTTAATAATTTAGCAAATATCTCACATTTCGGTTTTTTTTCTCGCCAAAATGGGAAATATTGATATTAACCGGTTAAGGGCCCTTTCCTGTTTTTTCATGTCCATTTTTCACTCCCCACCTTCAAAAATCTATAACTTTTTTATTTTTACACATAAAGAGCTGTGTGACTGCTTTTTTTGCTGTCTCTGCGTAACAAATTGCACTCATAGTGATGGTATGAATATTCCATGCCATGTACTCGACGTGGGAAAAAATTCCAATGCAATGAACAATGGTGAAAAAACACATTTGCGCCATTTTCTTGTGGGCTTGGATTTTTTTCACTACAGCACCCCAACTGAATGTCTACTTTATTCTTGGGTCGCGTACGATTAAGGGATACAAATTTGTATAGGTTTATAATGTTTTCATACATTTACAAATTAAAAAACCTCCTGTACAAAATAATTTTTTTGACTTTGCCAACTTCTGGCGCTAATAACTTTTTTATACTCTGTTGTACGGAGCTGTGGGTGGTGTCATTTTTTGGAAATTTGATAATCTTTTCAATGATACATTTTTAGGACTGTACGACCTTTTGATCACTTTTATAGATTTTTTTAGATTTTTCAAATGGCAAAAAGTGCCATTTCGTCGACTTTGGGCGCTATTTTCCGTTACGGGGTTAAACGCATTGAAAAACCGTTATCATATTTTGATAGATCGGGGCATTTTCCGGACGCGTCGATACCTGATGTTGTTTTATGATTTTTACTGTTTATTTTATATTTATGTCAGTTCTAGGGAAAAGGGGGTGATTTGTTGAATTTTGAGGTTTTTTTTTATATTTTTTTTTTTAAACTTTTTTTTTTTTACTACTTTTTTCAGACTCCCTAGTTACTTTAACCCTAGGTTTCTGATCGATCCTATCATATCTACTGCCATACTACAGTATGCGCTATATGGGATTTCTTCCTCATCTCATTACAATGCGCTATCAGCACATTGTATAAGGGTTAAAACGAATAGCCTCGGGTCTTTGGAAGACCGAGCTACCATGGAGACGGATCGCCGTCCCCGATGAGCGTACGGGGAGCGGCGATCCAGGTAAGATGGTGACGCCCATGCGCCGCATCTCTGTTTGAGGCTGCCGCATTTGCCGGCAGCCCACCTGTAAAACAACCCGCGATCGTGCTAGCACCGATCGCGGATGTTACCGGTAAGCCTTTGCTGCAATATGCAGCCAAGACTTACCGGCTATCGAAGAGGCTCAGCCCGTGAGCCCTCTCCATGCAGCGCAACGCGACCGCCGCCGTGAATACCCGGCGGGCGGGTCGCGAACCGGTTAATGACAAAAAAAAAAAAAAAAAAAAAAAAAGACCTTTTCTACCTAACCAATTGGCTGCAATGAAAACAAGTGAAAACGTGTGAAAGGGTCTGACTACTTTCTGTACCCGCTGTATGTTGATGCTTCTGCATAGTCACACATGTTTATTACCACCTCCTGCACTTTCTATTTGACATCTCAATTTTATTTCCTTTAGTACTAATATCAGCAGTAAACTTGTTCGCACGAGTTATACTACATTGCTTGTCACATAGCATCTCCGCCAAGGGCATGATACTCAGCACGTGGGTAGAGACTGGACCTCTGACCTTACATACTGGCCATAGGTGTCTCATCTTTCCAGTACCATCAGCCACAGCAACCTCTATACATAATCAACCAAACTGGTATTTTATTTTATTTATAAGAATCAAGAAAATGTACAATATATCACATCTTTTAGATGCAGCGGGAACAGCCCAGACGCTGTAATGTAATGAGTCTTTAGGAAGATGCACCTTGCGAAATAAATATTTTGGGTCCCCCCCAGGCTTGTTCCTGCTGGTTATTATTTCTTTTTGCGCTGTCTTTGGCTTGTTGGTCTTTAGATGAGCACATGGAGCTCAGTTTTAATAACATTCCTGAGCGGTCCCAATTCTCAGATTTAATCACCAGCCGTTCACCTCATCGCCTACAATGAAAAAGAACTTGTAAGTTCATCATTTTAATAATAGGGGTTTTTTAACTGGCCAATTCTCACTCAGCAAGCCGCAAAGTGTGTAACTGTTTTAGATCTTGAACGTCTTCTGGGCCACTGGTTGATCGGATGTGATCTTCTTACTACAAATTAGCATAATCTTTTCTGTGTAAAGTACAGCACGGAGGATCTCTGGTAATGCCCATCAAAGCCCTTTTGGATCATTAGTATAATTGTAAAAGTTGATTTTTATAAGGAAGGAGGCCATAGATAATAAATACAAGATAACCACAGTCACTGTGCCTGGATCTATCAGTAAGCGTCTCCCTGGTTTATCATGGTGGATTTTGAAGGTAGATTTCCTTTAAAGGGAACCTGTCAGCAGAATTTGACCTAATAAAACCACTACCAGTATGTTGCCAAACAGCTGAACACCTTCAATATCATGTTTCTTTCGGGTTGAAGGCATCAACCAGAAAATCTACTTTGAAGTGAGATATAATTGGCGCGCAGCGGAAAATTTAAGCCCAACATCCTGTATATTCCGCACCCTACACCCTTGGGACTCTACCGATGGATGACCTGCGAGCAGCAGGATCAGCTATCTCCTACTTGGTCCCCGAGAGAGAAGAGAGGGCTGCGTAATCTTGGCAACCGATTGTATCTTGACTTCCTCTTCTAAGTTAGTTTAATTGTTTCTAGTTATTTTCTTTGTTAATTCTTGGTAGTTAGTTAATGGCGAACCAGCAATTGGTGATGATGGAGCCGTATCCTCGTGAAGTTGGCGGTACGGTTGGCGAGAGATGTTGCCCCCTTCACGCCTATATCAGGCTCTAATTTTTTTTGCTTTTTCCAAGTCAGTAAATTTAGAGCCGGATGAAAGTTAACTAAGATACCTCATGACAGAGACAGTGATAGCACACAACAGGGTTGGAAAGAAATGCTTTTTAAGCAAGCCGCTTACAATAAAAAATAACGTAGAAAGCTAAAGAAGCAAAGTTATTATGTTTCTATTTTACCATTTAAGTTTTTTTAATACGGCAGTAAATTGATATGAACTTCTTAACCAAAGTATGAAACATTTTTTACTTTATTATGTATATAGTCTATTTTAAGTTTGAATTCAGTTTTTTTTATAAATACAGCATCGGACAAATAAACATGACCTTTAACCTTTAAGGGTGCAAAAATGTTGACCTAACTCAACAGAACATAAGGAACCTATCCAAAGTAGTAAAATGTACATTGGCATAGTTTCAGTGACAGATGACTCATTCATTTCAATTTTTCTTTCTGACCTTTATTGGCTCCTGATTCACCCCACACATAATCAGGTTTATTTATAGCACTTCCCCTTATCCATTCATATTCATTGGGTTGTTTTAATATTTGATCCAGGTGGTTGGTATGAATCTTAGTGGTTAATATTCGGTCGCTGTCCCTACTCTACTATTTATTTCATCCTTTTTCCTTTTTCTTATTGAAGTGCATGTTTAATCTACTTAACTTACCATATATACTCGAGTTATAAGCCCGCAGTGTTCTCAGAACAAAAATGTGCTGAAAATTACCTCACCTCGGCTTATACTTGAGTCAAGAAAAACAAACAAAAACAGTGTACTCACTTCGAAGCCCCCCAGCTAGGTCCTCTTCTAAGCAGGTTCTAATCAGCACATGCTCCGGGGAATCGGCTAGTCCAGGACGGCATCGTGACACAGCTAACATGCTAATGCATGCCTGAGTTCTAGTGTGCGGCCCTGGCGCATCGGCCTCACACTATAATGCGTCCAGGCAGAAGACGGCTGCTAGTGTCATCAATTAGCCTATGCGAGCGGACAAGCACAGAGGGACACGGAGCCGATGACTGAAGCACACGTTATAAGAAGGGCGAACCTGCGCCGCGGGCGCTGCATGCGGATGTGGAAGAGTTCGGTAAGATTGTTTTTATCATACAGGCGATTAATATTGGGGACAGGGGCGTGAGGCCTATATCTTAGATGGGCAGGGGCTCGGCACTGGGCTTATTAATACAAGGAGGCTTGGCAGGTTATATACTAGGGCGCGCGGGCCTAGCAATGGGGCCGCTGGGAGGGCGCGCATCTAGGGACTCGTATCATACAGGGTTGCTAGGCTAGATCCCCACATATACTCAGAGCGCTGGCGGCATACACTAGGGGGCTGAGGTACGAGCTACAGGAGCCGGCTAGGCTATACACTCACAGACGAACGGGCCGGCAGGCCTAGCTACATACAGGGGGAGGCAAGCGGCTCCATAACACTACAGTGGGGGCGGCAGCCGCTATAACTACAGGGGCTGCGCAGGCTATACACTACAGGGCGCCGGCAAGATATACATCAGGGGCTGGCCATGGACTATACATACAGGGGGCTGGCAGGCTAATACTACAGGGGGTCTAGGAAGGGCCCAGGCTATATACTACAGGGTGAGCTGCAGGATATCTATACTGCCGGGAAGCGCCTGTGACCAATATGCCTTTCCCACCCCTGGCGCATTCACATCCGAGTCAAAAAAGTAGTTTTTCCAGCTTATTTTGTGCGTATGTTAAAATTAGAAAAAGTGCTCCTGATGACAGGTTCCCTTTAATGTTGAAGCACTGCATCCATGTGATAGATTTCCTTTTAAGAGGTTGACCATCTACAGAAGGGTCATCCATATTGTACTTTCCCCAAAGGAGCCCCGGGTCACATGACCCTCCAGCAGCCGTTATTGGATCTTCCTGTGACGTCCCTTGTCCTGGGGACTTGTGGTGGATCAGTGACCCTCCTGCCAGTGAACTGGGATCTGTGTTCACATAGCAGCGCAGATTCTGTAATTATCGCACTGCCCCCTGTTATGTCAGAATTATGCAGTACGATAACGATATGATACGATAAAACTGTACTTATCCCCAAGGGGAAATTGCTTAGTTGCAATAGTCCGCCAACATAAAACAAAACGCCAACATAAAACCTGCATATAGGTGATATTGTACTTACCCTGGTAAACTTTCTTATACGAGGTCATCCTCTTTGAAGTCACCCAGTGGGAGAAACGTATAAAGAGATCCATTGATGCAGCAGTAACAGCCATGTTCAGTACTAAGAATTAGGTGTAGGCATTTACCAATTACATTTTATATTACTGTATATAACATTTTCCTTTGGCGGGACACACTGCATACTGATACCACACCTGTGTAACAAGGCTACAATATGTAGTAGTAAATGTGGTAGTGAATACAAATTGAGGACAGGAATTCCCAGGTTACTACAGATTGTGGGAAATATTCTTACTGAAAAAACACTGAATCCCTTGATACATTAGATATATTTAGTTGTGTTTACAAACCTTGTGAGAAGTTACTAGTCACTCAGCGATGCACATTTACAGGGGGTACGGAAAGTATTCAGACCCCTTTACATTTTTCACTCTTTGTTTCATTGCAGCCAATTGGTAAGATCAAAAATCCAAAAAGGGCTGATTGCTATGTCCGAATAGACAATATATATATATATAGATGAATGGAGGTATATTATCTGGGTATGGTGGTACATTTATCTATATCTACAAGCCTGAGCTATCACCATTGCTGATATCACCATTGTCTTATTGTCTTGTTGTCTCTGGACCTGAAATCCAATAAAGTAAGCTACATTTCTGGGAAAGCACTGCGGTTGTCTGTCCTGGATTATTACCTGGGTGAGTGGTATAAAGTGGAGCAGCCATGCTACAACATTATCATCACATTTTTATACCAAAATGCTACTGCTACCATTGTTTACCTCATGTGAGGAGATTGCATTTATATATTTTTTGCTGACTTGTGGCTGTTTGTGGATCCTTGTGATTGGCTCTGATCCATAAGGTTTTGTTGATGTGTATCTATACATCTTTTAAGTGTTTTTAACAACAAGATTTTTTCTATCTTGTGTTTTGTAATAAAATTATTGTTTCTTTAGCCTTTATCTTCTTCCTCTATCATCACATTTTTATCACAACACATCTCTGTGACCATTCCTGACTGGCCCAGCAAGAGCCTGGACCTAAACCCAAAGTGACCATCTCTGGAGAGACTGGAAAATGTCATTCACCATCCAACCTGAGGGAACTGGAGAGGATCTGCAAGGAAGAGGCAGAGGATCCCCAAATCCAGGGGTGAGGAACTTGTTGTATCTTCCCAAGAACAATCCTGGCTGCACCAGCTCCAAAGCTTCTACTCAACACTGAGCAAAGGGGCTGAATACTTATGACACTTATGTGATATTTCAGTTTTTCTTGCTTAATAATTTAGCAAAAATATCTACATTTCTGTTTTTTCTGCCAAAATGGGGAACATATTGTATATTAACCGGTTAAGGGCCCTTTCCTGTTTTTTCATGTCCATTTTTCACTCCCCACCTTCAAAAATCTATAACTTTTTTATTTTTACACATAAAGAGCTGTGTGACGGCTTGTTTTCTGCGTAACAAATTGCACTTCATAGTGATGGTATTGAATATTCCATGCCATGTACTCGGATCATTTCCATACGCCACATTGGTAGTTATCGTTTGACAGTGTCACCAATTAACATGCAGTATCTATAACAATATGATACGTAAAAACTGTACTATATCCCCCAAGGGGAAATTGCTTTAGTTGCAACTAGTCCCCGCCAACATAAACAAACGCCAACATAAAACCTGCATATAGTGATATTGTACTTACCCTGGTAAACTTTCTTATACAGGTCCATCCTCTTGAGTCACCCAGTGGAGAAAACGGTATAAAGTGATCCATTGACGCAGCAGTAACAGCCATGTTCATACTAAGAATTAGGTGTAGGCATTAACATTACATTTATTATTACTGTATATAACTTTTCCTTTGCGGGACACACTGCATACTGATACTACACCTGTGTAACAAGGCTACAATATGTAGTATACATGTGTAGGTGAAATCAAATTGAGACGGTTCCGGGTACTACAGATTGTGGGAAATTCTTACTAAAAAACACTGAATCCCTTGATACTTAGATATCTTTTTATTAGTTTGTGTTTACAAACCTTGTGAGAAGTTACTAGTCACTCGCGATCACATTTACAGGGGGGTACGGAAAGTTTCAGACCCCTTACATTTTTCACCTTTGTTTCTTGCACCAATTGGTAGATCAAAAATCCAAAAAGGGCTGATTGCTATGTCCGATAGCAATCTATATATATAGATGAATGAGGTATATTATCTTGGTAGTGGTACATTTAATCTAGTATCTACAAGCCGACTATCACCATTGCGGATAATATCACCATTGGTCTTATGTCTTGTTTCTCCTGGACCTGAATCCAATAAAGTAAAGCTACATTTCTGGAAAGCACTGCGGTTGTCTGCCTGTTTATTACCTGTGAGTGGTTATAAAGTGGAGCGCCATGCTACACATTACATCACATTTTATACCAAAATGCTGACTCGTACCATGTTTACCATGTGAGAGATTGCCTTAAATATTTTTTTGCTGACTTGTGGTTTTGGGATCCTTGGTGATGGCTCTGATCCATAAGGTTTTGTTTGTGTATCTATACATCTTTTATGTTTTTAACAACATGGATGTGTGACATATTTTTTCTATCTTGTGTTTGTAATAAAATGATGATTCTTCTAGCCTTTACACACTAGCCTTTATCTTCTTCCTCTATCATCACATATTTCTCACAACACATCTCTGTGACCATTCCTGACTGGCCCAGCCAGAGCCCAGACCTAAACCCAAAGTGGTCACTCTGGAGAGACACGAAAATGTCATTCACCATCCAACCTGAGGGAACTGGAGAGATCTGCAAGGAAGAGGCAGAGATCCCAAATCCAGGGGTGAGAACTTGTTGTGTATCTCCCAAGAACAATCCTGGCTCGCACCAACTCCAAAGCTTCTACTCAACACTGAGCAAAGGGCTGAATACTTATGACACTTAGTGATATTTCATTGTTTTTCTTGCTTAATAATTTAGCAAATATCTCACATTTCGGTTTTTTTTCTCGCCAAAATGGGAAATATTGATATTAACCGGTTAAGGGCCCTTTCCTGTTTTTTCATGTCCATTTTTCACTCCCCACCTTCAAAAATCTATAACTTTTTTATTTTTACACATAAAGAGCTGTGTGACTGCTTTTTTTGCTGTCTCTGCGTAACAAATTGCACTGCATAGTGATGGTATGAATATTCCATGCCATGTACTCGACGTGGGAAAAAATTCCAATGCAATGAACAATGGTGAAAAAACACATTTGCGCCATTTTCTTGTGGGCTTGGATTTTCTTTCACTACAGCACCCCAACTGAATGTCTACTTTATTCTTGGGTCGCGTACGATTAAGGGATACAAATTTGTATAGGTTTATAATGTTTTCATACATTTACAAATTAAAAAACCTCCTGTACAAAATAATTTTTTTGACTTTGCCAACTTCTGGCGCTAATAACTTTTTTATACTCTGTTGTACGGAGCTGTGGGTGGTGTCATTTTTTGGAAATTTGATAATCTTTTCAATGATATCATTTTTAGGACTGTACGACCTTTGATCACTTTTATAGATTTTTTTAGATTTTTCAAATGGCAAAAAGTGCCATTTCGTCGACTTTGGGCGCTATTTTCCGTTACGGGGTTAAACGCATTGAAAAACAGTTATCATATTTTGATAGATCGGGGCATTTTCCGGACGCGTCGATACCTGATGTGTTTTATGATTTTTACTGTTTATTTTATATTTATGTCAGTTCTAGGGAAAAGGGGGTGATTTGTTGAATTTTGAGGTTTTTTTTTATATTTTTTTTTTTAAACTTTTTTTTTTTTACTACTTTTTTCAGACTCCCTAGTTACTTTAACCCTAGGTTTCTGATCGATCCTATCATATCTACTGCCATACTACAGTATGCGCTATATGGGATTTCTTCCTCATCTCATTACAATGCGCTATCAGCACATTGTATAAGGGTTAAAACGAATAGCCTCGGGTCTTTGGAAGACCGAGCTACCATGGAGACGGATCGCCGTCCCCGATGAGCGTACGGGGAGCGGCGATCCAGGTAAGATGGTGACGCCCATGCGCCGCATCTCTGTTTGAGGCTGCCGCATTTGCCGGCAGCCCACCTGTAAAACAACCCGCGATCGTGCTAGCACCGATCGCGGATGTTACCGGTAAGCCTTTGCTGCAATATGCAGCCAAGACTTACCGGCTATCGAAGAGGCTCAGCCCGTGAGCCCTCTCCATGCAGCGCAACGCGACCGCCGCCGTGAATACCGGCGGGCGGGTCGCGAACCGGTTAATGAGCAAAAAAAAAAAAAAAAAAAAAAAAAGACCTTTTTCTACCTAACCAATTGGCTCAATGAAACAAGTGAAACGTTGTGAAAGGGTCTGACTACTTTCTGTACCCGCTGTATGTTGATGCTCTGCATAGTCACACATGTTTATTACCAACCTCCTGCACTTTCTATTTGACATCTCAATTTTATTTCCTTTAGTACTAATATCAGCAGTAAACTTGTTCGCACGAGTTATACTACATTGCTTGTCACATAGCATCTCCGCCAGGGCATGATACTCAGCACGTGGGTAGAGACTGGACCTCTGACCTTACATACTGGCCATAGGTGTCTCATCTTTCCAGTACCATCAGGCACACAGCAACGTCTATACATAATCACCAAACTGGTATTTTAATTTTATTTATAAGAATCAAGAAAATGTACAATAATCACATCTTTTAGATGCAGCGGGAACAGCCCCAACGCTGTAATGTAATGAGTCTTTAGGAAGATGCACTTGCGAAATAAATATTTTGGGTCCCCCCCAGGCTTGTTCCTGCTGGTTATTATTTCTTTTGCGCTGTCTTTGGCTTGTTGGTCTTTAGATGAGCACATGGAGCTCAGTTTTAATAACATTCCTGAGCGGTCCCAATTCTCAGATTTAATCACCAGCCGTTCACCTTCGCCTACAATGAAAAGAACTGTAAGTTCATCATTTTAATAATAGGGGTTTTTAACTGGCCAATTCTCACTCAGCAAGCGCAAAGTAGTGTAACTGGTTTTAATCTTGAACTCTGGGCCACTGGTTGATCGGATGTGATCTTCTACTACAATTAGCATAATCTTTCTGTGTAAAGTACAGCACGAGGATCTCTGGTAATGCCCATCAAAGGCCCTTTTGGATCATTAGTATAATGTAAAAGTAGATTTTTAGAAGGAAGGAGGCCATAGATAATAATACAAGATAACCACAGTCACTGTGCCTGGATCTATCAGTAAGCTTCTCCCTGGTTTATCATGGTGTATTTTGAAGGTAGATTTCCTTTAAAGGCCCCTGTCACAGAATTTGACCTAATAAACCACTACCAGTATGTTGCCAAGCAGCTGAACACCTTCAATATCATGTTTCTTTCGGGTTGAAGGCATCAACCAGAAAATCTACTTTGAAGTGAGATATAAATTGGTCAAGGAGGCAGAGATTTCCACACTGAAGTCAAGGTCTCTTCTTCTTCAAAAGGCCCCTTCACTGTAACTGATGGTCCTACATTCAGAAACATCACAAACCAGATCTCCTAAAGTCACATGTATGATGTCTATCACAGAGCTCCTAAGCTTGACTTCAGTGTTCAACTCTCCACCTCCTTGACTTTATACAACCCATTTCAAACATTTCACTTCAAAGTAGATTTTCTGGATGATGCCACCGCACTAGGACATGAAAGAAACAAAAATTAGAAGTTGTTTTGCTGTGTGACAATATTCTGGTAGTGCTTTATTAGGCCAATTGCTGATGACAGGTTCCCTTTATTTGCTAAAACCTGACAACCCCTTTAATAGAAGCTAATATATAGCTAATATATACTATATTGTATAGATGGGAAATCAGGGAAAACACAAGCCTGATCATTTCTGTAAAGACACCATGGTTAGCTCCCTGGGATCAGACACCAGCAATGAGCGATGTAACTTACCAAACAGAACATCTACCATCGGCTCGGAGTTGTCATGCCTCACATCAACATTTATTTCACAATTTGTGTTGGTGGTGCGGATTTTCTTGGAGTTAATAGTTTCCAAAAACTCCCTGAAAAAAAAATATTATTTAGGGATCATAATCTATACAATAATTTAAGGTTAAATTCACAAATATCCTTATGGACCAGTGGTTTTGTATCCCAAATTGCTAGTATCATCTCTGTCTGGGCTCACAATTAATAAAAGAAGACTAACACTGATACTTACATTGGTCCAGAGCTTGCACAATTATTTAGTGGAGTCAGTGTAGTAGATCCCCGGCTTCACTGCGAATCAGGTGGAGGTCCTGAGTGTGCGCAACAAGGCCTGAGTGAACTATGCCGACTCCAGGAAACAATAGCACCAGAATCCAAAGCGCCTAATGAAAAAAAACTAACGACCTGGGAAAAGTGGAGAGTAGGACGGTTCGTGGACCCTTAGGTCCTATCTCTCCACTGATAGTCAGAGAGGGAAACACAAATGAACACAGGAGTGCCTTCCTCGTGTAATACCGTTAACAATGAGTTTGGAGTAGGTAAAACAATTTTAAGTGCTCACCTGGTGGCACAATATCATGCGCACATAAAACAGATGTCTCTGGCGTCAATCTTTGTTGTCTTCCTACCTGTTTCCATCCAGGTGGACCGGCAGGTAGTGAGTTATACAAGGTTATGGTTCTGAGCTCCACGTCCCTTTGATCCACCTACCACCCAATCTACCTTTATAGGTAGATTTGTGGTGGTAGGTGCCCTTTAAGGGAGTTGAGAAACATATTGGCCAAGATTTACTAAAGTCGACAGAAGTGTGTCGCACACACCATGTTAAAAAAAAAAAAAAGTGGTGCACGCTGTTGGGGCAGTGCAGGGGGCGCCATATTCATGAAGAACAGGAGCCAGAAATCCTGATTCTGGCGCCTCCTGCACACTACACGGGCAAACTGCATATAGTACAGACTAAATGTGGGTCATTGGATTTCTCTACAGCATGCTGCTGGCAAGGGTAGTATGGAGAGGGCTCACAGGCTGTACACAGACTGGGTGTTTGCTCCATATTGCAGAAAACACACAGAGCTAACACCCTCGATCAGTGTTGGCAGGTGTCAATCCTTTACAAGCCGCCGGCGGCACGTGGGTGTTACCAACTTGGATGTGGTCATCACTTTCCATGTCATCGGGGAGCCGCGATTCGCCACCATGACAGCCTGGAGTCTGTATGAGATTTCAGGCTATGTCATTTCTTAAGATCTGTTATAATGTATCAGTGGCACATAGTAACATTTCATCAGTAAATCCACCATATACTGCAATACAGCTGCATTGCAGTACATTGTAGAAAATATCAGACCCCCTAGGATTAAAGGATCCTAGGTAGTCTAAAAAAATTGTTTAAAAAAAAAAAAAAAAAAAAAGTAAAAAAAAAAATTAAAAACTAACTAAAAGTTCACATCAGCCCCCTTTCCCTAGAAATAAGTACTAAAAATAAACATGTTAGGTCCCAGAAGTCCTGATTAGTGATGAGCGAGTATACTCGTCCGAGCTTGTGACTTGCTCGGTCGGTATTAGCATACTCGGACCGGCTCGTTGCTCGGACGAGTATTTGCCCTGCTCGATAACGCGCATTTAATTAAAAAAAAAGAAGTGAAAACAGTAAAAAATACAATTAAAACATTAATTTTAATCATTTAATTGAAGAAAAACAGTGAAAGACACAGTGCAGAAATAGATTGCAGATGCGGGAAACATCTGCGATTGTTCCGGAGACACCGTGGCGAACGGTGTTCTCGCAATAGTATTTGAAGAACAATATGTGTGAAGAACAACTTGCAGATGTCAAACATCTGCAAGTTGTTCTTCACACATATTGTTCTTCAAATACTATTGCGGAGAACCACCGTTCTGCACGCGTGTCTCCGGAACAGATCGCAGATTTCCCGAACATCTGCTATCTGTTCCCGAACATCTGCAATCTGTTCTGCACGTGTTCTTTCAACTGTGCTCGTTCAGTTTATAATTTTACTGAAAAATGCTCGGGTCTCCCATTGATTTCAATGGGGCTCGTTACTCGAAACGAGCACTCGAGCATCTGGAAATGTTGGGCTCGAGTAACGAGCACCCGAGCATTTTAGTGCTCGCTCATCTCTAGTCCTGATCTATCAAAATATAAATAAGTTATTCAAGGCAGGGAGCTCCGTAACGGAAAATATCATCCAAATGTCCAAAACACAACATTTCTGTCATTTTGCCATATAATTAAATTAAAATGTGCTCAAAAGGTCCTGTGGTCCCATACATGGCATTAACATAAGCGTTGTCACGCCCTGCAAAAATTAACACTTTACACAGCTTCATACGCCAAAGAATTAAAAAAGTCATTGGTATAGAATATGGCAAAATGGAGACATTTTTTTAAAAAAACCTATATAAATGTGATAACTCCAAGTAAATGCAAAGGATAAAGAGGAGGTGTCATTTGGGGAGCAAAGTGAAAGCTGTTAAAACAGGGCACATGAGAAAATAGCACCAAAGCATTTTTTTCGTCAAGTTCGGCATGGAACAGGGCATGGAAATTGAAGTAACAAAGTTACAATTTGTTACACAGAAAACTAGCCCTTATAAAGCTCTGTATAAAGAAAAATAAAAAATGCAAAAATGAAAAAAGGGGATCGGTGGGAAAGTGTTATATTGGCTGGACAGGGGGGCTGCAAACACTAAAAGAAGAAATATAAGTGGTAATATTGACCTGACATTATTAGGGTGCCTGCTGATGCCCTCACACCAAAATGGGGGGAGCCCAACCTCCAATTGGGTGCGCTCCATGGGACCCGGACATATTGCCGGATTAGCTGCAGCACTGGTCATGGCTGTGATTGGCCAGGGGCATTACTTTGCCGGATTGGCTGTTTGGAAGCAGGGGCACAGTACAGATCTGGTGGCAGGGAGAGACGTGGCGGCACACTGGGTGCTACAGGTGTCTCTGTAATAGTTGATTATAATGGGCCATGGGTATAATAGTTGTCTGGGGCAATGCCAGGCTGGGCATTAGGGCATCCAGGTCACAGGCTAGAAGATCCTGGGGGCTATCAGTGCAGGGACACCTGGCAGCACATGGGTGACCTTACAGACCCGCCCCGCACTATGTATACAGGGACATAACCCGGGCAGCGCTCACCTGGTGGACTGCATGTTCTGCTGGAAGGGACACATGCGGACACTGATGCTCTTCACGGATTTCAGCACCACATTGATGCCCTTGGAGGCCGCCATACCTGGACAGAGTGGAAACTACAAGTCCCACAATTCCCCGCTCACACCGGAAGAGGAAACGCACTCGTAGTGAAGCATGCCGGGAATTGTAGTACTTGCGGCAGTAGTAGAGAAGAGGCGGGGCCCCGCTACACAGCAGTGTAGTATCGGAGTCACCCGGAGCGGCGCTGTGCTGTGCTGTGCTAGCGCCATTACTAGTACATACACGGCTTACTACATGGGATGATATTTAAAGTGGAAGCTATGTCCATGACAGGCGTGTGGGACCCCAATAGTATATACAGTTGGGGTCACCTGTGCGTAAAATGAGTAATTAGTGCAGTTTTGGGAAATGCCACCTGTGAATGTCACTAAATAACCTCTATAATTATAGGGGTTTTCTGTTGGCGCACATTTTAGGCCGCGTTCACATGATGCATCACGGTTTTTGTTGCGTTTTTGACGCATTTGAAAAGACGTTCACGTTTTTCTGTTTTGTGAGTTTTGTGATACGTTTCTTCATTTGTGTTTTGCCGGGAAGCAGTGTCCTTTAACTTTTTCATCAAAGTTCCAATTTTTATGCGTTTTTCAAGGACGCAGAAGACAATTGCTTTCATCTGATTAGGATTATAAAACGCAGGTGCAAACTGCAGGTCTTTGGATGCTTCAAAAACTGCTAAACATTGCATTAATGATCTGTATAACAACGCAGTCTATAAACATCAAAACAAAAACATTCCTGCCAAAAAGAATCTTTATTATAAAAAATGTATATTATTAACCACATAAACCTGAGCGTTTTTGGCTTTGCAGTTTTTTTCACCTCTTCCAGAGGCCATAAGCAGAGATGTGTGAGAGCTCGTCTGCCGGACACACACACCGTGGCCCGCCCCGGTGGGCGCGACTTTGTTTGCGTTTGCAAGCGCAGACAAAGCGTCGTTTTCGGGGGCGCCGATCGCTGCTATGGCAACTCTGGGGTCCGATCGGGACCCCAGAGAAGCCTGAAGGCAGTGCCTTTAAGATGGCGTCTGTGACGTCATCTTAAAGGCAAAGTGTCAGCCTATGCATCTGCATAGGCTGACACTGCTAATACCCTGCAATACATGAGTATTGCAGAGTATTATCATGAACAAGCAATCAACACAGTGATGTCACAGTACAGGGATAATACACACAGTGATGTCACAGTACAGGGATAATACACACAGTGATGTCACAGTACAGGGAGAATACACACAGCATTTCGGCTCTTACAAACCCGAGCCTTTTTCAAGGCTCGGGTTTGTAAGAGCCGAAATGTCGGCTGTTGTGGATTAAAAAAACGTTTTTTGAACTTTCATTTTTGTGCTGCCTTTTTATCTTTATTATTGGAAGGATCCTTTGTGCCTGGATTCATTTGCTGTTTTGGATACCTGCTGTGCTGCTTTGAGTTTTCTTTGGACTATATATATATATATATAAATATGTATCTATTTATCTCATATCTATCTGTGCAGCGGTTTTATTTTCCCTCTATCAGAAATATTTTTTACCTTTCTCTTTTTACCAGACACATTTCTTCATGATTTTCCTCATATTTCTCACTTCAAATGTGCAACATCAGGTGTTTTACCTTTCAACTCCTCGTCCCGTTTGCACCTAGAGAACCTTTCAATCTTCTGAGTTTGAATTAGGATACGTTCCTATCTCTTTCTTTTCATGCCGCCCTCCCCATGTGCTCGGATACACAGAAGAAGCGGCGCGGTGCAGTGACGCTGGGCCTGGGCGTCTGCATGCTGTCACATTTGTAAAGAAACAGAATGTAGAATAAATCTGATTCCATGAAATCTCCTCTGGTGAAAGGACACAGCAAAAGCGCAGAATCCGCCCGTTACCTGGAATGACGGATCAGAGGAATCATATTAACCCGAAGGAAACAATATCCAGTGATGGAAACCTTCAGCGCGGGTGACAATTACCAGAATAAAGGGAACTCCAGAGCCGAGGGGGAGATGACGGATGTGCAGAAAAGAAACAATGGAGTAACATGAGGAGACAACCGCTAGTCTGAGTATAAGAACACCCGACTTACATACGACCCCTAGTTACAAACGGACCTCTGGATGTTGGTAATTTACTGTACTTTACCCTTAGGCAACAATAATCAGCTATAACAGTTATCACAGGTGTCTGTAATGAAGCTTTTTTGTTAATCCTGGTTAATCCAAAATTTTTAAAATCCAATTGTCCAAAAAATAATTTGTCTGGAGTTACAATTATAAAATATACAATTCCGACTTACATACAAATTCAACTTAAGAACAAACCTACAGAACCTATCTTGTGCGTAACCTGGGGATTGCCTGTATAGATAAGAAGGACCATGGGGCTCATTTACTAAGGGTCCGCGGACCGCACTATCATCAGAATATCCGTCGATTTCCGATGTGTGCCGCATTTAGAAGGGCTTTTTGTCGCACGCGATCGGATTTTGGCGCATCGGCGCAGGCATTCACGCGACACAAATCGGGGGACTGTTATGGATTCGGACAATGCGCTGGATTTAACATTCAAAATTGTGTCGCAAGCCAAGCACTTACATGCAGCGGGAAGAAGATGGTGAACTCTGTCGGACCTGAGCGGGGAAACGACACATGCAGGATATCGGGCATACGATCTTAGTAAATTGCGTGAGCTCCGAATCCTCATCGGACATTCCGGATCGGGGATCGCGACGGGATGGGTAAGTAAATGTGCCTCCATATGTCTCGCCCTTTAGTTTGGTTAGTTGCCCATAAGGGAGGCTGAACTTGCTCGTGGGCAACCAGCCTTGATAGAAACACAGATTCAGAGCCCTGACCTCGAAATAAAATCAAGACCCCCCAGGACAGACTTCTCCATCCATAATGGCCACAGATTAGATTAAACCTTCTGATGAGAATTCAAAAGCAGTTTCCTAAACAGACCTGTAAACTGTTAAGACCCTTTAATTAATTCAGAATCCAGACCAAACTTCTAACGCATCCATTTTTGTCCGGTTTTCCCAATTATCTTAATTAAAAATGGACAAAAACGGATGCGTTTTAAAAAAAAAATGCATGTGTTTTCAAAAACTCACTAAAAACGCATGCTTAAAAACGGACTAAAAACGGGTTCAAAATGTCACCTGTGACACCACCTTAAAAGGGGTTGGCCACATTTTAGTAAATCTCCTCCATTAGACATGTCTCTGCATGTATATGTTCCTGTACCTCTGCCTCCTTTGAGATCTCCAGCCTCCCCCTGTTCTCAGCATGCTGCCCCCTCGTTGCTCCAGGTCATCCATGTGACGTCACCCACTGTGTCTCTCTCCTCACAGTCCCTCCCTCCTGAGAGAGACTGGGAGAGGGAGGGGGATGGCGAAGCATAAAAGTAAAGGCATAATGGCAACATATTTAAAAGAGTGGCCGACCCCTTTAAATGAATCAAAATCCAGACCAGAAACTTGCTGTTATTTGGAGTCCAGAATTCGAAATCAAAATTAATTCTCTAACTAAACCATAAGATTATTCATACCCAAAACAAATTTAAGCAAACCTAAAAAATTCAATAAGATCTCAGTATCAAAAAATATTTTTTATTCAGACCCTAAACCACATTCTGAATTAATTCCACCCCTAAGTTCAAAAAGCGAAACAAATGGTTGAATTCTAAATACCAAAATATTTCCATGAATTATCTGCTCAGAATATGAATCAAAGTAATACATTAAACACTTAATTTCCTTCACCCTGCCTAGATTCCTTAATTAATTACACCCAAGACCAATCAAACCTCATTCCAAAACCATGAATTGAAGTGACCCGTTCACTAGGAATTTGATTTTTAGCTGGTGACAGGTTTCAATAACCTCTGCTATGCTATGCTGATGTTAAAAAGGCCTTTGTCAGCAGTCTGAATCATTTAAGTACTTTATTATAGTTTTTTTCACATTACCTGGCTCCCTGCCAGCAGCATGCGGTGAGTTCCTGGGGAGGGGCAGCTGCAGCCTGTGTCTTCTCATACATTTTTCCTCTAATCCACACCATCCCTGCATGAGTGTGGAGGAGAAGAGACTGAACAGGCACACACGGCTACAGCTGCCCCTACCCAGGAACTCACTACACGCTGCTGGCAGGGAGCTGGGTAATGTGAAACAATAACTAGTATAAAGTACTGAAATGATTCAGAATGCTGACAAAGAATTTTTTTTAAATCAACATAACATGAGCTATTAGAACCTGTCACCAGCTAAAAATCACATTCCCAGTTCACTTAAAATAAACCCTCCCAAATGAATTAAATCCTCCCAGACAAGACCCAACCATTTATTCTGACTTCAAAATATTAATTTAAGACAAAACATACATAAAAATGTATAGAATAGCAGATTTTACTTCAAACCAAATTAATCAGACCCAGGATCAAATTATAAAAATAATAAATCTCACCCTGGAATATTCTCTCCCACTGAGCTCCTCTTCAGCTCTGACATTGACCTGCTGGATCCTGACCTTGTTCAGTGTCATGACCTTGTGTGAACCATTATATGTAACAAGTACAATGGACGTCGTGTATCCTGGTGGCTGTGGGTTATTTTACTTACACCCATGGACAGAAGACTCATGTGTCCAGCGAGCATTGTGGTGTCTCCTACCTTCACTATGGGAGATCCAGAACAGGAGAACCTTCAGAAACAGGAGCTTAAAGGACATCTACCATGAATATTATTGATTATAAACCAAGTACACTAACATGCTGGTGTGTGCCCCCTTTGTCTTCTTTTAGCTTTTTATGCCTCTGGGGCTCCACTCTCCATAGAAGTTAATGGAGCCTGGAGCCCCTCAGGCTCATTTGCATAGCTTTTAAAGCATATTTTCTTAAAAATTGAGGGCACAAGAAGTTCAAAGAAGAGCATATCCCTATAAAGGGGCATGCACAAGCATGTAAGTGTATTTGGTTTATAATCCTTGATCCTAATGGTAGATTTCCTTTAAGGCAACAGATTTCTCACATGTCAGTTCTCCACAAGGCAGGAGAAGGTAGAAGAGGAAGCCACAGGGGGGCGCTGTTCTATATGACCTTGTATACAGGGCAGGGCCACCCCGGGTTCTTTGAGTGGAATCTTCGGTGACCAGATGTAATGTAACCTATAGAAACTGTAGCAAACAAGGGAAAATAAATAAATATAAGGAATAATAAGATATCAGATGATATGAGGACATTGTGTCGCGTGCAGCCAGGAATACGTGAGTAATGACATCCTGCGCCTCCGTGGCTTGTGGCGATTCAGGACTCTCATCTGTAGCGGTGAAATCATTTTGTCAGCCAAATTCGTTCCTATGTCAGGATGTCGGTGTCACTCCTATAATTGTAAAAGATGTCAATATATTTTTTCAATATGTTTTGCTGATTGCCTCGGCTCCCGGAGGTGTCAGGGGACCACAGCCGCACAACTCTCTGCGTTTGCTGATTTTTCTTTAGCTTGCACTGATGATGATGATGAGAATGAACGCGGTTATGGAGACTTGCCCGAGACTTTTGTGATTGATATAGAAATTTCTGGAATATTTATGTTCTCGCTTCCTATGAAGACTGCAAAATATTTATTCCACTTGCGCTCATGTTTTTGCTTTATGTTTCATGATACTTTTTCATGGACCTAAAGGAGTTGTCCCACGCTATTTTGTTATCCTCTACCCGCAGCATTATTGGTGGGGGTCCAACCGTGGGAAGTTCTGTTCCCCCAAATTATGAAGCTTTGGGTCGAGCATCTGATGCCGCTCCATCAAATAAAGTGCATGTGCATATAAAAACAAAGGGCCACATTTATCACTTGCTTTTTCTGTTGTTTTTGCGCCTTTTCGTTTAGGCGCACCGTTTTTGCGCCATTTTTGCGATTAAACGTCAAATTAGCCGCGCAGCAAAAATAACCACCTTTCCCTCATCTATCGTTCAATTCCAGATGTTTTGCTGCGCCTAATGATATTCATCACGTGCGACTTTTGCATTTAGGCTCAAAAACGGGCGCAAAAACACTCCAGCCCGAAGGTGGCGTTATCTGAGAAGAAAGCACTGAGCCCCTTTGCAGAACAGCTCATTTCTAGCAGCAAAGCTCAGCCAGACACTGGAACATATAATAGATACAATTAGATACATTACAGACAGGAGCTGCAGACTCTATTTACAGTTCATCACCTTCTATTTACAAAATATTCTGCAAAACCTGAGCTCACAGCAAGAGCAAGAGAAGTTTGCACAAGTTTGCAGAAGCTTGCAGATACTACAAACAAGTGTCCCCCATGTAATTCTGCACAGTGTCTGAGGGGGATACTGTGCAGAATTACAGGGGTGCAGCAGGAGACCAGCACTGGGGGATCCCCTCCAGGAGAAGCCCCTGCTGAGGAGGTCACTGGGTGCAGGGTGTCACACACCTGGGTGCTGCTGTGAGTGTTATCTTCATTCTGGGCTGTGGGAGAAGCAGAGAGGAGCTTGTAGCAGGATCACATGTAACTGCCCGAATCTAACATTGCGCCTAAACTGCGCCTAAACTGTGTTAAAGTAAAGTGATTAATAAGAGGCAGAAAATATACTTATCACAGATGGTTGTAGCTTGTGATAATTCTGGCAAAACAGTGCGCCCGAATTTAGGCGCAACTACTACACTTAGGCGCACAGAAGTGATAAATGTGGCCCAAAATATATACACTCACCAGCCACTTTATTAGGTACACCTGTCCAACTGCATGTCACAGTACAGGGATAATACACACAGTGATGTCACAGTACAGGGGTAATACACACAGTGATATCACAGTACAGGGAGAATGCACACAGTGATGTCACAGTACAGGGAGAATACACACAGTGATGATATTGTCATTCATATGTCCTCTACCAGAGCTTCATATTCTATCTATTATCTATCTATCTATCTATCTCCTATCTATCTATCTATCTATCCATCTTCTATCTATCTATCTATCTATCTATCTATCTATCTATCTATCTATCTCCAGCTGGATTTTCCGGGAATATCCCTGGAGTAGATGGAATTATCTATACTGGGGCATACAGATCCCACATACTCTGCTCCGTTACTATGTACTCATGGCATTTCTTCATGGCCTTGGTGTCCAGGGCAACTCCAAGGTCTCTGAGATTAGAACTTTCTAATGTTCTGTCATGGAGATACATCAGAAGATATCACTATATCATCCCGCTGGGGTCATAATTCTCCCTTTTTATCTTTATTTCAAAATCCCAGAGACAGGGAACAGTTAAATATGCTATTTTTTTGACTGTCTAACAGGGAAACCAGTTAATCATAGTGTTCATGCAGGCCTAGGATGGTGAAAGGGTTAATTATACCTGGAGGTAAATGGGTTAATAATAAATTCCCTGAATGTCTAATCTAGTAAAAGAGTTAATAATAAAAACCAGGTCGATCTAGGCTTGTTAGAGGGTTAATTGTAGAATTCCAGGTGATCTAGGGTTGTTAAAGGGTTAATTATACAATTTCAACTGCTCTTGGGTGATGACACTTTTGGCTGTCCAGAAGGTAATGCTAAAAGAAACAAAAACCTATGGCGTTCTAGGGTGGTTAAGGGGTTAATACTAAAATCTCTGACTTTCTAAACTGATAAAAGAGTTAATAATAAAAGCATGGCCCGGCAAGGCTGGTCTCCTCCAAGGGGAGAATAGTAAACTTTAATAACTCATCTGGGGGCGGTGAAGTGGGTTAATAACCCTATACCTCCTGGGGGGGGGGGGGGGGGGGGGGGGCCAAGGTTATTGAAAGGTTAATTATATCAATTCATAGTGGGTCTAGGTTGGTTAAAGATTTAATCATACTATTGCTGCCTCTGGACTAGGGTGGGGTGAAAGGGTTAATCATACTATTATTGGTGGTCTAGGGTGGTGAAAGGGGCTAATCTTACAACTCCTGGGGTCCCATGGAATTGAAATGGTTAACCTTACAACTCCTCGGGCGTTCCATAGAGTGGAAATGGTTAACCTTACAACTTCTTGCTGTCTTGGGTGATGAACAAGTTCTGCATCTGGAGGAGAGTCTGCAGGAGCCAGCGCTATTTCTTTACGTGGTCATCCATAGGGCGGGCACCAGGGTGTAAGAGTTAATAGACTTCTTATATAAATTCACGCTTGTTCAGATTGAAATGGTTAATTGGCAGTCTGGGCAGGTGATGGTCCATGGGTATATCAGGTTGGTCTTAAGACATTATTTCCATGAGTGAATAAAAAGCATGAAATCTTATTGTTTCGCGTCAAATTGAATCACATCACTGACTAATGCATTCCATGAAAGAGTTAACCCTCCCAATATAATTCCCATTAGGACACTGGTTGTACTGGTCCCTATCTTAACTGTAAATCATGTCTGGTATATTACTACTATCCAGATATCGGGCCACATTCGCTATCACTTTTTTCGTTTTTGTTTTTCTGTTGCTTTTTGCGCCTTTTCATTCAGGGTGACCCCGTTTTTGCGCGCCAATTTCTTTGCGATTAAACGCCAAACTAGCCCCGCCACGCAAAAAATAGTCAGTTTCCCTCATCTCTCTACCAATCCAGATGGTTTATGTCTGCGCTAATGATATTCATCACTTGCCAAGAACGTTTCATTTAGGCGCAAAAACGGGCGCAAAATCACTCCAGCCCGAAGGCGTGCATACACTGAGAAGAAAGTCACTGAGCCCTCCTGTGCCAGAAACAGCTCATTTCTAGCAGCAGAGCTCAGCCAGACACTGGTACATATAATAGATACATTAGATACATTACAGACAGGAGCTGCAGACTCTATTTACAGTTCATCACCTTCTATTTACAAAACAATCTGCAAAACGCTGAGCTCACAGCAAGAGCAAGAGAACTTTGCACAAGTTTGCAGAATGTTGCAGATACTACAAACAAGTGTCCCCCATGTAATTCTGCACAGTGTCTGAGGGGGATACTGTGCAGAATTACAGGGGTGCAGCAGGAGACCAGCACTGGGGGATCCCCTCCAGGAGAAGCCCCTGCTGAGGAGGTCACTGGGTGTCACACACCTGGGTGCTGCTGTGAGTGTTATCTTCATTCTGGGCTGTGGGAGAAGCAGAGAGGAGCTTGTAGCAGGATCACATGTAACTGCCCGAATCTAACATTGTGCCTAAACTGCGCCTAAACTGCGCCTAAACTGTGTTAAAGTAAAGTGATTAATAAGAGGCAGAAAATATACTTATCACAGATGGTTGTAGCTTGTGATAATTCTGGCAAAACAGTGCACCAGAATTTAGGCGCAACTACTACACTTAGGCGCACAAAAGTGATACATGTGGCCCATCATGTGCATTGTGACTGCCAGCAATCCTCGTACAACCTGTATAGCGGTATTACCTGGACATGGTATGGCAGTGTTATTAGGTCGTTAGCCATTGTATAGCGGTATTATTCAGCACTGTATGAGATCATTATTGTAGCTCTGATTGCCAGTATTAAGATTTGAACTGCTGGAAGTGAAGGTCTGCTATTCCATGCTCAAGCTGGAGGGAGGTGAAGATCATGTGATACTTTCTGGGTGTAGCTAGCAGGAGAGCTGTGTCAGTGTAGATTTGTGGATACAGATGTCTCCTGCCAAGAATAGTAAGGTGGAAAATTTTCTCTTTTCCCTATAAACACCGTCTGTGATTCTGTAAAACTTTATCTGTCTCTCTCTGCACCTCATGCTTTCTCATATAATTGATGTCACAGTACAGGGATAATACACACAGTGATGTCACAGTACAGAGATAATACACAGTGATGTCACAGTACAGAGATAATACACACAGTGACATGTTTACAGTGTGTACATCAGACTATTTGTGGCTACTGGATTCTCTCTGTTCTTTGGCAGGAAACATGTACCTGGCAAAATTTCTTCCCATCCAAGCAGCTGCTCTCTATATTATTATATTACTATGTCATTGTTATTTTTGGTTATTTGATAGTATCATGAAGAAAACAAATTGAATGAAAGTGAAGCGGGCGTACAATCAGGTTTCCTTTTTATTGTATGACTTGGTGTAAACAAGTCCAGTTTTACTCCTGCTGCAAATGGCTTTTGACGTGACATAACTACCGGGCTGTGGGTCTATGCCAGGTTCTTTCTCAAGACATTGGCAAGGTCCAGTGCAATACCCACAACTGTTAATTTAATAGGATTTTTAATGTATTAAAAATGAAATAAAACTTATTTCTGCTCAAAAAACATAATTTGTATACTATTTAATTTCTCATGTCGATAAGTTATTACACATCCAGATGATGATAGATGTAGGTAACACCTCTGGGACCGGCGCCTACTGGATCTTGAAAATGGAAGTCTACTAGTCGATTTCTCATAGCCAGGCGGAATAGAGAGTGTGTCACACATTTGTCGTAGAAACGCAGTTTCCAGGTTTCCAGTTTTATTTTTTTTAGTTTAAATCCCTTTAATTTCCATGCAAAATTTGCTATATCGATTAATAGTAAAAAATGTGTTTTTACTATTAAAAATATAGCATAAGGCCTTCTGCACACAAACGTGCTTTGTCTGTGGAAACAGACTTATGTGCTGGACAGATCCCATGGACTGAGCACAGTGCAATAGATGGGAGTCCTCGCAATATAGAGAAATATGCAATGATCTTAAAAAAATAGGAGGAAGAAATTTGAAAAGAAGAGAAATATGATGCAAGGAGTCCCTGTAAGGCAGACAAACAGCAGCACCGATACCGTAAAACTTGTTACTGCGCTGGCGCTGCAGTTCAGCTGGCAGACAGGGACTCCTTGCATCATAATTTGATATGTTGCAAGGACTCCCATCCACCTCACTGTGCAATCTGACCACTACAAAGGTCTGTTTTAGAGATGAGCGAGTATACTCGTCCGAGCTTGATGCTCGTTCGAGTATTAAGGTACTCGAAACGGCTCGTTGCTCGGACGAGTATTTCCCCTGCTCGAGATCGAGCATTTAATTAAAAAAACACAGTGAAGAACAATGAAGAATAGAATAAAAACAGTGACACAGTGACCACAGGATCATTTAAGTGAAAAACACAGTGAAGAACACAGTGAAGAATAGATTACAGATGTTCTGCACATCTGTTTACTTGTCGGAAGATACGCGCGGAACGGTGCGAACAAAATACTATGTGAAGAACAATATATATGTGTGAAGAACACGGTGAGCAGCACAGAGACATGGGGCAGCGGCAGCACGAAGACATGGGGCAGCGGCAGCACAGAGACATCAGGGAGCGGCACGGAGACATCGGGGCACGTAGACATCGAGGGGCACGGAGACATCGAGGGGCACGGAGACATCGAGGGGCACGGAGACATCGAGGGGCACGGAGACATCGGGGCACGGAGACATCGGGGAGACTTCAGTGGAAGAAGAGCAGCGGATCCCGGGACAGCGTATCTCCCGACAAGTAAGCAGATGTGCTGAACATCTGCAATCTATTCTTCACTGTGTTTTTCACTTAAATGATCCTGTGTTCACTGTTTTTATTCTATTCTTCACTGTTCTTCAACTTGTCTGCTAACTTGTCGGGAGATAATATACGCGCGGAACAGTGAAGAATTAACTTATTAGAAGACATTCTTTTTCAATTAATTAACACATTTTATTCCCGAACCATGGTCCCTTTGAAAAATGCTCGAGTCTCCCATTGACTTCAATGGGGCTCGTTATTCGAGACGAGCACTCGAGCATCTGGAAAAGTTCGTCTCGAATAACGAGCACTCGAGCATTTTAGTGCTCGCTCATCTCTAGTCGTGTGTTGTTAATTTCCTAGGGATTGTAATAAGAGTATTGCTGTGAATATGTTTGACAATAGGGTATGCAATATGCATTCTTTATTGGTTCCTATATTAGCCCCATAATTGGAGCAATATTCTTATTACTCCTTATTCTTATCTGTAGGATATCAACAACACATTATACATCATAATGTATATATAATAATGCACATCTTCTACAGTTTAGAATTTAAAGCTGCTCCGCTGAGAAATGTCAGGAGAAGGGGTGGGGACAGCAGAATGGCAAGACTAGAAATATCTCATCTCTGCTTCCTGCCTTCAATTTCCCCTTGCGGTCAGCTGCTGTTGGACTTCATGAAATGATATATGGGACCCTTGATAACCCCTAAATAAGAAGCCTGACAGTGAGTTATACAGGTGTGTATTAGTATATAAATGTATGTGTCAGTATATGCTGTGTGTGTAATTATTGCTTGTATGTGTGTGTATGCTATATGTTTATATAAGTTATATGTATGTTTATGGTGTGTGTGTGTGTGTATCTGCTGTATGTGTGTACATGTGGTGTATAGGATGTGTGTGTATCTGCTGTATGAGTGTATATGCTGTGTATATGATTTTTATATCCACTGTATGTGTGTATATGGTGTGTATATGCCATATGTGTGTGTTATTTGCTGTGTATATGCTGAATATGTGTATGTGCTATATGTGTATGTATGCTGTATATGTTTGTATATCTTCTGTATGTGTGTATGATGTGTATTATATACTGTATGTATGTGTGTATATGCTATTTGTATGTGTAATATGTGTGTACGTGGTGTGTTTATACAATATGCATGTATATATATGATGTATTTATGTATATATATATATATATATATATACTATGTGTATATAATGTATATATATATACTGTATGTATGTGTAAGTGATGTATATATACTGTATTAGTGTATAGATTATGGGTACATGTTATATGTGTGTGTGTATAAATGTATATATGAGTACACAAAATGTGTGTATCAGCGTACACATTGCCACCATTTCAAGAATGTCCTTGAATGTCCTTGAACTCCTTTCATTTCCTGCATCCTCTTTGCCATTGGCTAAAGCTGCATGTATCTTTCTGCAAGCTTTCTATTGTACCAAGGAAAGATGCCCACAGCCCAAGTCTGAAGAACGACATGTCTTGTGCACCAACTACCAACAATGGCACTGAATAGTCCTAATCATGTATCTTCTACATAAGCAGTGTGATTCTTTGGCTCAGAATATATATGACCACTGGTCAAAAAACAATAAGGAAAAATAATTTTTGCCAGTAGGTGGCAGCAAAGGACTAAAATTACCTTTAAGGTATTTTCCAGGTCATTGAAATTGATGACCTATCTAAAATAGGTTTCCTCAACCTAAAAATGACAATCCGCAGCCAGGACTGAGAAGGAAGATTCGGAGGGGCAGTCACCAGTCCTTCCATATGTATCAGCACTTGGCATCCCTAGAGAAGAGGTGTGCATGCACCTGTCATACTCTACTTTTAGCTGGTCAGGGAGTTGAAATGGTTGCAGAACAACTTCAGTATACATCAAAACCCAGTTCTGGATAATTGGCCTGGGTGCTCTGAACTTTTTAGCCTGGGTGTAAACTGCCGGCCTGGGTTCTCTGTAGTTTGTTGTACACTATCCAATCACTGCTCCATGTTAATCCCCAATTGATTGGACAACATCTGATAGATATCCCTTATTTCTGTGGTTGTTTGATTTATGAATTACTTGAACAGACTCCATATTTACAGAGCACAAAAAGAAAACAATAAAAGAAAAAAGAAGATACTAGTAGTAATTGTGCGCAAATGGATAATTCCTGATATAAATAATGCTAATGCAATTCAGAGCATCTCCATCCTTCCTCGGTAGTAGAATAATGTAAATGGAGAAGAGATGTGGCTGAGTAGGTGTTAAGAAAGGCACCTGACATACATCTAGGGCAGTGATGGCGAACCTTTAAGAGACCGAGTGCCCAAACTGCAAACCAAAGCCAACGTTTCTAGTGCAAGGTGCCAACACAGCAATTTAGTCCAATAGCGCCACAATACCACTATACAAGAGACAAATAATACTGTGACATCATGAGGCCACCATTACAACCACATAAATAGCATAAACACCATTATCAGAGGTCGCACTAACATTTTTCCAGAAGGGTAAAAATACTCCTCTCACCATTTTTGAGGAGTATTTTTACCCGAGGAGGAGTATGAAAATTTTGGTAATACGCCGTTCACACTATGCTCACACTGCACACACAGCACACACTCCACTCACACTTCGCACACTCCCCTCACACTTCGCACACTCCCCTCACACTGCGCACACTCCACTCACACTGCGCACACTCCACTCACACTGCGCACACTCCACTCCACTCACACAGCACACACTCCACTCCACTACACTCACACAGCACACACTCCACTCCACTCACACAGCACACTCTCCACTACACTACACTACACTCACACAGCACACACTCCACCCCACTACACTCACACAGCACACACTCCACCCCACTACACTCACACAGCACACACTCCACTCCACTACACTCACACAGCACACACTATTTTTCAATGAAATTTTTATATATTGTGAAATGGCAAAAAAAACTGTTGATTTATACATTATTACATTATGAAGTTCACCGCAGGGAATGAGCATTTTATGTTTTATGAGATTGGGCTTTTTAAGATGCAGCGAAACCCAACATGTTTATGATTGTGTTGGTTCATTTATTTTTATTTCGGTTATAGGGAAAGGAAGGGGATTTAAAGGTTTTTCACATTTTACTTCTTATACAGTGATGTCACAGTACAGAGATAATATACACAGTGTTGTCACAGTACAGGGATAATACACACAGTGATGTCACAGTACAGGGATAATACACACAGTGATGTCACAGTACAGGGATAATACACACCGTGATGTCACAGTACAGGGATAATACACACAGTGATGTCACAGTACAGAGATAATATACACAGTGTTGTCACAGTACAGAGATAATATACACAGTGTTGTCACAGTACAGGGATAATACACACAGTGATGTCACAGTAAAGAGATTATATACACAGTGATGTCCCGGTACAGCAATAATGTACACAATGATGCAGGGATAATACAGTGATGTCACAGTACAGAGGTAATACACTCAGTGATGCCACAGTACTGCAATGATATACACAGTGATGCCACAGTACAGGGATTATACACATAGTAATGTCAGTACAGGGATCATACACACACAGTGATGTCACAGTACAGGGATAATACAGTGATGTGACAGTACAGAATAATATACACAATTATGTCACAGTACATAAATAATACACATGGTGATGTCACGGTAAAGGAATAATACACAGTGATGTCACAGTACATGAGTATACACACAGTGATGTAACAGTACAGTGGTAGTAAACACAGTGATGCCACAATGCAGGGATAATTACACACAGTGATGTCACAGTACAGTGGTAGTAAACACAGTGATGTTACAGTACAGGGATAATACACACAGTGATGTCACAGTACAGGGATAATTACACACAGTGATGTCACAGTACAGTGGTAGTAAACACAGTGATGTCACAATGCAGGGATAATTACACACAGTGATGTCACAGTGCAGTGGTAGTAAACACAGTGATGTTACAGTACAGGGAGAATGCACACAGTGATGTCACAGGACTAGCAGAATATTATGGTTTCTAATATAAATGAAACAGGGGCCTAACAATATGATGATGTGAGACTGCTGTTAGTAAAAAGTCATGTTAAATGTGGTATATAAAACTTCACCAGCAGTGGGCAGCAGACAACAACACATGTGATATCATTGTATTAGCATATTAATAAGGGACAGTTACTATTGTTGGGGTCTATGATCTGGTGTCCTGTTTGTAGAGAACAGTGGACTCCGGATGATAGCTGCACAGTGCTGTGCTGGAGCAGAGAAGTATCAGTACAGGGAATGTTTGCTTTGTAAAAGGAATTTTAAATATAAGCGCAGCATTCCCCATTCCGTCTACTGAGACCTCGGCCTTGGGCTTCCTGCACGGGAAGATTATTAGACAGAACAATAAATGTGAGGGCCCTAGCATACTGCACGGGGTGATACCATTTTAGGGAGGAACGTCAGTCCCCTATGCGTCATTGCGAGCGATAACCCTCCCCAAAATGTCGCGCGTCTATCTGTTAGTGCTGCAGTAATTTAAATTCCGCTCGTGTCCCTATCAGTGGCATTTAAACAGTTAACACACCCAATCCTTTCCAGAACCGCAGTTTTCGCAGGTGTTACTGGGTCTGGAGTATATGGATCGTTTTTTTTTCCTCTGGATCAACATGATGTATTTTGTGGACCTGTGTAGTAACTTTATTATAAGTGTACACATGTAAATGCATATGTATAGATATATGAAGCTATGTTAAGACCTCATTATTGCCTTCTGTTATTTCCCACATGCCCTTACAACAAAGGACCAGGAATGTACATAGAGTGGGATACATCTATCAGTGTTGTAACTGTCTTTATATGGACAGTGACATCACTGGAGACCTCCCAGAGTGTACGTTGGTGGCCGGAGATGGATGAAATACTGTTGTATCCGTCCCCGGCTATTATGGCCTCCACTGAGCATATATGTCAGGAGGAAGCAGGATGGAAAAACAAATCTTCCTGCTTCTATCCATTCTGTGTTCCCCATTGTATGCGACATATACTATGCTCATGGAGGGAAAAAGGAGGCCCATGCCTGCCAGGATATGTCTATGGATACACTCAACGTATTCACCAGGAGCTTTCCTGTCATATATACCCAGCACAAGAAGTGAATGTAGCTTTAGGACTCTTTCACATTGGTGTTGTTTTTCACGTCCGTGGTTCAGTGATTTCCGTGGATGTCTCACAAATCCATTGATTTCTATGGGTGTTTTCACATTGGGGCAGATTTACTTACCCGGTCCCGTCGCGTTCTCGCGGTGCATTGTCCGACGAGGATTCAGGTCCGTCACGATTCACTAAGATCGTGCGTCCGAGTTCCTTCATGTGTCACTGCTGCGCCGAGGTCCGCCGGAGTTCACCTGCTTCTTCCCGGTGCATGTGAGTGCTTGATCTTGCAACACAAATCCTTTTTTAAATTCCATGGTTTGTCCAATGCGCCAAAATCCGATTGCGTGCGCCAAAATTCCCGGAAATATTCGGGAAACCCGACGAAAGTGCAACGTTCGGACCATTAGTAAATGTGCCCCAATGACTTGTAATTTCACTGACCCGTTGTCCATGGAAAAAATTATGAAACATGTCTAGAGATGAGCGAACATACTCGTCCGAGCTTGATGCTCGATCGAGCATTAGCGTACTCGTAACTGCTCGTTGCTCGACAGTTATTTCCCCCCTATCGATGAAACATGGCAGACTCCCGCCCTGTTTTGCTTTTATGGCGGCCAGAAATGCAATCCAATCACAAGCCAGCGAGTAACTCTTGCACTCCACCCGCCTGACGTGGTACCCGCTACAGACTCGATAGCAGTGGTTGGGCTTGGCCAGATCCAGGTGACCCTGGATCGACTATCCGCAGCTGCCCGCGCTCTCGGATCATTCTGTGGTCCATGGATGCCGGTAGGGAGAGCTGCTGCGGTCCAGGAAAGGTTAGGGTGTCTCTATTAGCTTACTGTTAGGCAGGAGTGATTCTACAGCACCCTCTTGAGGCTACATAACTGTTTATGCCTGTTTTTATTTATTTGCTTGTGGCTGGGCTTGCCTGCACTAGTAGTGCGCTAGACCTTATTGTGATGGAAATCATGGGGACTTGGCTACCCGTTGTGTTTTTAGCTCTAGTGACACACATATCCACCTCAAACATCCAAAGTGGGAAATTTATTAGGGGTTTGATTCAATTAGGCCCAGTCTGGCCATGTTTCTTTTTTTTACTTTATTTTTTTCATAACTCCGCGTCATCTCACTCTGCTAGTAGTGTGCTTAATACTAATCTGGCTTAGACAAAGCCTCTAGGAATCCAAACGGCTTACTACGCCTGACCGTAGCGTTATATAATTTGATTTCTGGTTGATCCTGCTGGTTGGCTGTAGTTTTGCAGTCATCTAGCTAGCAAATTGTGAGTCATATTTGAGGTGAGACTTGCACCACGGTGTTTTGCGCTGTAGTGCGCACAATCCACGCAAAGAACCGAAGTGGAAAATTTATTGTGGCCCGGTTGTAGTTTCAATTAGGCACATGTCTGCCTTTCCTTTTATTTTATCGTTTAATTTTTTTTCATAAGTCAAAGCGTCATCGCTCTGGCATAGTAGTTTGTGCTTTTAATACTTGTGGCCTAGAAAATAGCCATAGTAGATCCAAACGGCTTACAATTACGCCTACAGTAGCGGCATATCATATTGGATTTCTGGTTGTCTGCTGCGTGGCTGTAGTGTTGCATTCGCTGTCAATCTACTACAAATTGTAGCCACATTTTTGAGTGAGACTTTGCGACCAGACTGTGTTTTGGCTCTGAGTGACTGGCACTATCTCATCGCAAGAACGCGTAAGTGGGGAAATTTAATTAGGCCCGGGTTTGGTTTTCATTAGGCACAGTCTGCCTTTTCCTTTTTGTAGACTTTTAATACGTTTAATTTTTTTCATATACTCAACGTTCATCGCATCTGCATAGTAGTGTGCTTTTAATACATTGGCTATGAAAATAGCCATAGGAGAATCCAACACGGCTCACTTACGCCTACAGTAGCGTTATATATATTGATTTCCTGGTTGATCTGCTGGTGGCATGTATGTTGTTGCAGTGGCATCTACTAATCAAATTGTGTGATGCAATTTGGAGTGAGACTTGCGACCTCCCTTGGTTCGGCTTGGCCGTTAGTGACCACATGATCCATGTCCGCGCAAAGTACCGAGAGTGGGAAATTTATTACGGGCCGGGTTGGATTCTTTTTATTAGGCACCGTCTGCCATTATTCCTTTTTTTATTTTACGTTTATTTTTTTCATAACTCAGCATCATCATCCCTGCATAGTAGTGTGCTTTAATAAATCTCTGGCTAAACAAGAGCCATAGGCGAATCAAACGGCGTACTTACTCCCTACGTAGCGTATATATTTATTTTGATTCTGTTGATCTGCTGGGGGGCTGGTATTTGTTCAGTGCAACTACTAGCAAATTGTTGAGCAATTTGGAGTGGCTCTGTGCACCACTGTGTTTTGTCGCTTAGTGAACGCACATATCCATCGCAAAGACCGAAGTGGGAAAATTATTATGGCCCGGGGTTGGGTTTCAATTAGGCACATGTCTGCCATTTCCTTTTTTATTTTACGTTTATTTTTTTCATAACTCACGTCATCTCATCTTGGCATAGTAGTGTGCTTTAAATACTTGGCGAAAAGGCCATAGGAGAATCCAACGGCTACTTACGCTACGTTAGCGTCTTATATATTTGTGATTTCTGCTTGATCGCTGGTGGGCATGTAGTTGTTGCAGTGCTCTACTATGCAATTTTATGCAATTTGGAAGATGAGACTTGCACCACATGTGTTTTGCTTTGCTTAGTGACGCACATATCCATCCAAAGACCGCCAGTGGGAAAATTTATCTAGGGCCCAGTGGGTTGGATTTCAATTAGCACAGATCTGCCTATTTGTCCTTTTTATATTTTATTTAGTCTTTCATAACGTCTGCGTCATCTCATCTGGCATGCATTGTGCTTTCATAACTTGCTGGAAAATGCCTAGCAAAGGATGATCATCGTTTGGTTTTAAAAACTAAAAAACATCAAACACATAAAAAAAAAGAATCAATAATATCACAAAAGAAAAGTAAAAAAATAAGATGTTATACACTCTTCATTTTTCAAATGTTATGAACCCCGAGGCTAGGGGTAGAGACGAGGGCGGGGAGTGGGCGTCCAACTACTGGCGGGTCAGAGCCGTAGGTCCTGGGCGGGGTGAGACACCACCTGCTGATGAGGGAGCAGGGACGCCGCAGGCTACACCCCTATGGTTCATGTCTGAAGTTCGGGGACTCGTGGTAAGACACTGTTGAGTGCCAAAACAGTGTCTAACAGGTGTATGTCATGGATCTGCCGACAATGCTTCGAGCAATTTGTCTCACCAAGTCATCTTCCACCAGTTCCACCCTGTCACCGAGAATATTCGGCAACTCCTCCAGCCCTGCACCTCAGCCTCCCCCCACCCCAGTGGTGCTGCCCCCTCCCCCAGAAAAGTGCCATTTGAAACCGGCATACTCTGATGACTAGTTTTTCTGACCCTTCCCACAGCCAGCACACCACTTGTCTGTTTTTCTGATGAGCAATTTCTCGATCGCCCAGGTTTTCCAACCATCGCAGTCCGTGTGGGTGATGGGACTCTTGACGTAGTGGAAGAAGTGTGTAAAGCAGGTGTCCGAGAGATGAGAACGGTTGTCAGACAGTGGGAAGTTGTGTCAGGGCAGGAAGTCCGAGGGTGGAGCATACTGAGGGATCGGGGATGATGAGTGACCGACCCAAGCTGGGGTTGTAGAGGGCCGAGTGAACACAGTTGCTTCTGAGACGGAGGTAGAGTCCTCGACCAGACAAGGTTGGAAGGCAGTGGTGGGGTCCGAACGGAGAAGGCAGGTGCCAAGACTGGTGCATTCAGCGCCAATACTCGTGTCAACTATGTGAAAAAGCTCCCGTGGCGAGGGCTCCCTGCGTCGAGGCTAGATTTTCTTTAGAATCTGAGGTTCTTTAATAATGACACACCGTGCCACGGACTGTGTTTCACATTTGCCAAAAGGATCAGCAGGGGTTCCAACCCACTACTAGGCTTAACTACCACCATTATTGCGCAGGCATATGAATGCCTACACACTCCCACTCGTGGCGAACAAGCACGTTGTTTTGACCAAAATCCTGCCGTGCACACCAACTGCTCCTTCCCTTGTTGTCACTGATAGTCATCCCCCTGCCATGAACCCGCCACAAAACCCCATCGTTCCACTCCACGTTCCTCCACCACTGCATCCACCAGCGTTGCACTCCTCCATACCCCGACCTGGAGCGGAAACGCAATATAGTGCATCCCACCCGCACTGCCCAATGCTCTTAATGTGCACATCTCCGATTGCTAGCCCTGGAGATGCTGCCCTAAGCTATTAATAGAACCGAGTCCTTTCGCAGCCCTCAGGCTGCGGCCCCCTCGGTACTGGTCTCCCCAGCCGCACTACTCTTCCCATGTGCCGTCCAGCCCGCACCAGCACGTGTCAGCAACGTAATCCGCTGCCCTGACAACGCCGTTTCTGACAAGGGTCCACCTGACCGAACGGACACGTGGACGAGTCTGCCGGGCCATGGGCCCTACTATTATCGGGCTGACGGCACATTGTTAGACTTGTTGGGAGCTTGACCGAGTCTGACCCTGCGGCTGGTCATATACTGCCCGCCGGGTTGGCGGGGGCCTACACTCGGTCCAGGTGTTTCAGGGCCTACTGATGCCCTCCTCTCCTCCCACCCGCCCGCTCCCTCCTCCTCGGGCCCTCCTCCTCCCCGACGACCTCTGGGCATGTGCGCCACAGTCCGGTAGCTCTAGGCACAGCAGCATTGGCAGTCGCTAACGACAGCAGCGGTCTGAAACTGCTTGGACTAGTGCGATAAAGGCACCCGCCCAATAACTATTTACGGCATCACGGCGCGACTGATCTGTGGCTTGGCACCGTCTGAACCTGACGCCGGCCTGTTTTGTTTACAAGGCCGGCCGTAACCTGGTGGCTGGCTCTGCAACATCGGCAGACTGACACTGTCCAGTCCTGGCCCATGTGTTTATCTCTTCATTGCAGTGGCGTTTCCTCAGACAATCTCCAATCTGCTGATTTCTCACAAAGCCGTGCGGCCGCAATCTTTGCCATTTCAGGAAGTCAGCTCACAGATGCTGCCACTCTCTGGCAGCGCAGCGCCGCCTCCAACTCTCCGCATCACCGACTGTTTGCAGATGCCCACAGGTGGAATTCAACCTGACCATGTTATCCAGATTTGACCATGCAGCGCCGCAGCGATTGTAGACTGCCAATTCAACTTTCACCAAACTGTAGTCAGAGTTCAGTCCGCTGCTTCCTCCAAGAGTTCTACCAACAGGAAGGACGTAGCGATGTTATGTCTGATATCTTCAGGTTTGCTGAGCTAACTTTGAGGATCAACACAGATGGTCAGTGGCGATTCCGCCAATCTCAGCCTCACCAAATCCCGCTGGCTTGGCCCTGTTTGAAAAACTCTCTCGTGTGTCATCATGAATCGAAGCTTTGGCGCTCCTCACAAGATGGGGACGAGAATGATTCCTTAGTTGATAGCCAATCACACCCTTAGGTTCCTGTTTTCTTCTATGCGTATATCGGAAGGAGTTGTAGAGATGATGAGGAGTGAGAGGAGGAGAATGTTTGTGCCGATACACCAAAGGGGACCATTTTGAGCTCCTATCCATCTGTTGAAGTCGTGTAGTGGGCAGAAGAAGAGGAGTTGGAGGAGTGTGGAGGAGGAGGAAAGGGACATTCAGGTCCATAGAGGGGGCGTGAATTCTTACGCGTTGGTACTCTGGCGCTTGGCATATTTCATGCTATGCCTGCCATATCTCGTCGAGCCCGTGGACCCGTCGTTCCAAATAACTTTATTCCCACATCCGCATTACTGTGTGTTCACATCTCCCTGGACCCACGGTACACAGCAAAATCTTTCCACTCCATTCCCTGAGAGGAAGGAGTGTGAGAATGCATGAATACCAGCATGGACACACATGGTGCACGCTGAAACTAAAAACACAGCAAAGGGATCTAATTTCCCAATTTCTGACAGCGCTACGGCAGAGTGCGTAGTTCTGCGGGACAAGTAGCGGGAGAGTAGGCGAGCCAGGCAGCTTGTCCAGCACTGGCAGGTACGCTTTACAAGGCTTTTGCCAGCTTTATTCCCCCAGCAAGCCCTGTCACCTGTACCCCAGTCTCGGCAGAGTAGGGCTGAGCTTTACAGAAAGTATGGTGAGGGAGTACGTAGCTGACCATACCACGCTAATGACCACACGCCCGCACAACTACTGGGTTTCAAAGCTGGACATGTGGCAACAACTGGCCTGTACTCCTTGGATGGTTTTTGCCTGCCCTTCGCTAGCGTCGTGTCCGAGCGGGTTTTTCAGTGTCAGTCTTTGGCATCATCACCGATAACGGACACGCCGTCGCCTGAAAAGCGTGAAGCCTGAGCCTATCAAGATGCAATAAAGCCTGGGACTTTCTCCCATTTCCAATCTCCCCAGGTGAAGGAACTCTAACCTATAATATTTAATCCACTCTCCTCTCCTCTCTCCTCATTTTCCCTCCTTACACCTCCCTCTTGGTACGTAAAGCAGAGGAAACTGGCTATTTTTTTCAGGGCCCACTGGCTCGAGCTATAGTACTTTTATGCACTTTATTCTTTATGGAGGGCCACCGACCCTGTCCTCTGTTTTAACGACACATTTTGGGAGTGCCACTACAACAGCCTCAATCTATTTCAATTTTTCTGAGGCCACCTACTCTGCCTCTCGGTTTAGAAACTTTTTTTGGACTGCACGATACAGTCACCCTCAATCTATTCCATTTTTCTGGGAGGGCCACCTACCTTCTCCTCTCTCGTTTGAAACTTTTTTTGGACTGCCACATACAGGTCACGTCAATCTATGTCCATTTTTATGGGAGGCCACTACCTGCTCCTCTGGTTTGAAAAACTTTTTGGACTGCCCATACAGGCACTCAATCTATCAATTTTCTGGATTGTGCCACCTACCTGCTCCTCTGTTTGAAAAACTTTTTTGCTGCCACATACAGGCACTCAATCTATCCATTTTTTTCTGGAGGGCCACCTACCTGCTCCTCTGTTTGAAAACTTTTTTTGGACTGCCACATACGGCCTATCCACATTGGAATTGTCTCCATAGCAGCAGCCTCCACCGTTGTCTCCATTGCTACCCACCTCCTCAAAAGTCGTCCTATAGCTCCTCCATAACAGTCGTCCCTTTATCAATCCCGAGGTGTGTCAGGAGGCCGAATTTTGGGGTTGTTTTCATGGATTCCACATCAAAGTTGTTAACTTTTCCGGCCACCACCCTGCTGTGTTATCCACAAAAATACACTGGCAAACTTTTACCATTTACGGATATTATTTCATCGCTTCTTGCGCTTGTACTGTTTTACATTCCCCTCACCCACCGCATATCCTAAACTTATAAGACACGCTACTGACACTTGATCTTATACAAAGGTTCCTCTAGAAGTGCCTGTTTTGGGATGTAAGCCTAGAACCCAGACATGGGAACCTTGGATTGTGCGAACACCCGCCTGCAGTCGGAGCGCCATGCCTCAGCCAGAACCAACTAACTAGTTTTAAAACACTGCAGCAACCTTTAGATCTACTTACTTATTTTCACGTAGCCTTCCATAACAATGGCGCCTTATCAAACTGTTCTGTGTCAGGCAGATTTTGGGTTGTTTTCATGGCTGCCACAACAAACTTGTTTAACTTTGTCCACCCCTGCGTGCTTGTAATCCTCAAGCAGTATAGGACTGGCACACTTTACCATTATACGGATATACTTTCAATCGCTCTTGCGCATTCTGTTTTACATCCCCTCCCAGACGCCATATCCAAACTTATATAGAACGCTACTAAACTTAAACTGGTGCCAGTGCTGGACCAAGTCTGACCCTGGGGCTGGCTCATATACTTCGACCAGAGGATTGCGGGGCCTACCGCCGGTCCAGGTGTTTTCAGCCTACTATTGCCTCCATCCTCCTCCACCGCCTCCTCCACACTCCTCCTCCGATTACAATCCGTGGGCATGGCCGCATCTCGTCGGTAGCTCTAGGCACAGCGCAGTGCCGTCGCTAAGCGACAGCAGCGGTGGCTCAACTGCTTGAGCCTAGGTGATAAAAGGCACCACACGCCCAAGAGCTATTCAAAGGGCATTCCGCATCAAAGCTTGTTAACTTGCCAGCCACCCAGCGGTTCTGTGTAAGCCACAAAATAACTGGAAAACTTTTTTTTCATTTACGGATATTATTCAGCAGCTCTTCTGCTCTTGCGGCATGCTGTTTACAATTCCCCTCACCCAGCGCCTCCATATCCAAAACTTATAAGACGCTACTGGACACTTGATCTTATCACGAAAGGTTCTTAGAAGTGCGTGGTTTGGGGAGTATCCTAAGACAGGGCTTGGATTGGCAAAATCTCGCCTGTCAGCGTGGATCGCCAGCTCCATGCCAGATCCACTAACATATTTTAACTGCAGTCACCTTTACTCTACTCTAGTAGCTACCACTGCCTCAATACATGGTCCCCTTATCAAACGAGCTGTGTCAGGCAGAATTTTGGATTGTTTTTCATGGCTTCCATGTTACTTTGTCGTCCAACAACCCCTAGCTGGTATCCACAAAATATACTGGCAAACTTTATCAATGTACGCGATATTATTTGGAGCGGCTGTTCTTGCTCAAACTCCTTTGGTTCCTCTCTTTCCTCTCTTCCACCCTTGGTTTTAAGCCTGCGTCCATTTAGGTTTTGCCAGCCACTCTCTAGCCGGCCGACGCTGCTGCCGCTGCCTCTTCATGCCGTCCCCTATATTGTCAGGGTCAATTTATTTGGATTTTTAGAATGCTATCCTAGCCTGCATCATTGGGTCACTCTGTCATGCCATGCTGTTTCCCATAATTTTGGCATATGTGCGATTACGCAGCCTCAGAGGCATCCATGCATGCTGCCCCTGCTGGTTCCTGTCCATTTTCCTCCATGGTGTTTCCATCCTTTTCTGATGTTCACATGTTTGGCCAGCTTCCTTCCCTGTTTCGAGCCTTGGTCCCCTTGAAAAATGCTCGAGTCGCCTCCCATTGATTTCCATTGGCTCGTTACTCGAAACGAGCCTCGAGCAATCGGGAAAAGGTTCGTCTCGAATAAACGAGTACCCGAGCATTTTAGTGCTCTCTCATCTCTAAACATGTCTATTTCTTTCACAGTGCGGATCACAAAACTCCTAAGAAGTCTATGGGTGTGCAGCAAAAAAAAAAAAAAACACTGATAAACTAAGGTTTTTTCACCTAATGGGCTGAAAATCCAGGTGTGATGTTGTCAAAGTAATGTCAAACCTTTCAGTATTTTTTGTGACGGAGAGCAAACAACCGATGCTCACGGAGACAAAACCGAAGAAAGCTAGCCACAGTGTAGACAAACGCAAGGGTGCCGCCAGGGAAGCTGAGCACCATCGCCATGTGAAAGAGCCCTACGTATATTATCAGCACAGAAGTTTTTTACTACTGTAAGAGCATTGGAGACCATGAACTCTTCCACAAGATGGTGGGTTGGTGTATGACTTTACATAAGATCCGGGTCACGTTAATCTGCCATTAGATCGCTGGAGATGATTCATTGATCCAGAGATTTATTGGCATCGCGTAAATGACTCCTCTCCACCTTGTGGCTGTTTACTGACGAGCATCAATGACACATTACCAGGCTCACTACTGCTTCATCATATGGTCCCATGCCTGTTCCTCATCACAGAAAGCTCTGGGCATAAATGACACAATATTTCTCCCCTTTTTATGTGAGGGCTCTTTTGCTTTGCCTTATTAACAGCGCTGTGATTGTTGCCATAATTCCCATCCAATTCACCAGTAATTATGATAATACATGCACTTTAATTGGAGGTTTTGGCATATTTCGCAAATTGACTTAGAAATCTCATGAGACTTCATCCGATAAATTCCTCATTAGTAAGTTGTGTCTCTCTCTGGAAATTATTAATGTTGGTATCGTGTGAACTTTATCATGAAAGGTGTCTGGTCTCTGATGTCCTAAGTGTTTATGAGCCTCCGGATAGTATAGTGGAGCTGAGGGGAGTTTTATCATAGGGGGTGATTTAAGGGGAAGTTATAAAACAAGGTTGCTTTATTTACCAAAACAGCTCCTCTTTCTCCTGAATGTGCTAGAAATTGTTTGCCGGCTAAGTTCTGTTCATCTCTTACAGATCAATCCCTGGTCGGTTTGTTGTGTTGTTTTGGAAGAAAGCAGCCATGTTTTTCAACCTCTGGATAACCCCTTTAATCCAGTGCAGGAGTTCTTATGAAGCTTCTTGTGCGGCCCACTTTTCTAGACTTCTTAGGATGTTTTTTGTATAGTCAGATTTATCATAGTGGATTGACAGCTTTAAAATGTGGCAAATGGTGCGTTATAGTCCAATGGATTACCACATCATTTTGGTTAAAAGTGTGTGAAAAAGTTTTATATGGCTTTGTTTGTGCTATGCAGGAATACTTCATAGTACTCATACATTTCTATAGCTGTGGGCATAAACGGTGTCGTGAGTAGGGCAGGTTGAAGGCTAACTGTTGCGATAGTAGCCCGGAGTTTTGTGGACGCCTCTGGACCACCATGGAAGTTGATACTAGCCGCAATCTGGGACCGGGTCAAGTAGCAACGCTGGTCTTTCGCCAAAGTCCTCCGCAAAGCGAATGGACTTGCTGCGGCAGGGTCAACCAGGTAGTTCTGCCGGTTGGACTAGTCCCGTGGTGTAAGTCAAGCAGATGGGATTCAGGAAACAGTCCAAGGTGGGAGCAGGAGACAATCCTGCCCGGAATGACAGGATGGGTACGCACGCTGAAAGGCACCGCTCCGCAGGGACCGGAGCTGGCAGGGCGTAGGAATGCTGCCACACAGGAGACACAGCAGGAACACATGTGACGCTGGAGACACAGGAAACGGAGGTACGCTGGTACGCTGAGGAAGTAACCCAGAAGCGTATGGGAACGCTGAAGACACAGGAACACCAGGAGCATATGGGGAACGCTGGGACAACATGAATCGACGGACACCGATGGCTTTCTCTTCCTCAGGAACTCTTAGGGAACCTAGTATATGAACCAATAGGAGATCCTAGGAAAAGATCCCACCGTGGAGCCTTCACCGAAAAAGGAACATAAATTATGTCATTCTATCAGATCATAAGTAATTTACGACTTTCGGACTGTAGCTTTGGTTCCCATCTCTTATGCTATGCTCTCTTTATCTCCCTTTTTACAAAAAGTCCCATTTTTTGGTTTCTATTCCTAGTCCCCTCTCTTACATTACTTAACTACACCATGCTCTTCCAGTACATATCCATCTGTATGCTACTTCTTTTCCATAGATTCACTACCCGAATTCCAGTCCAGCTTCTACTTTTACATGCTAAACTGTACCTTACTCATCCTTTTTCATACCCCATACAGCATCGTTTTCTTCAATCAGATGAGATGCCGCCTCCCAGATCTCTCCTACCTATGAGCGATATGCGCCTGTCCCGCGACACCCATCGCGAACATACCACTTTCCGTGCCTGCGATTACTCTCGCTAATCAGCTAACAAGAAGCATCACATGCCTCTACTACCCCTACCCACTTGTTCGTCATAGCGTCTCTATCTCCGCCCTTACGCGCCGTACTATTCATGAAAGCCGGACCTCTCAGCTCATATGCGTCCCCGTACCTGGCTCTCCTACCCCACTAGTCTACCCACTACTGCAGGACCTTGTAGTATCAACACACTGTACCTTACTACGCCATTCCCATACCCTCCTTTGCATTCCTATTCTCTAAACATTTGCATATCACCTCTTTAATCTTCTACATGCTACATTGGGATTTTCTTTATGATATGTTTTCATCAGGGTTCTTGTTTATATACTTAACATCATTATGTCAGTGTTACCTTACATATAGCTGACCTTCTTATTAGTTACTATCTTCAACCATCTTAGCTTATGTGCAACTATTTTTTAGACAGTTTTCAATACTGTATAGAGTATAATTGTTCACTGTATAGGTGATTCAGTCCAACCTAACCCATACCTTTTATTTCTGCAGATCATTCTTGACAAGGTCGTGATGACCGAAACCTTCGTAAATTACTTCTTTCTGTATCGAATTACATAATTTATGTTCATTTTTACGGTGAAGGCTCCACTGTGGTGAAATCTTCGTCTAAAATAAAAAAATAAGAAATCCAGTTTTGGTGTGTGCCATGTTCCCTACTGTGGATGAGGATGACTGAGAATCCTACATTGGCACACCCATACATGGTGTGCGTTCACTACTGTTTCTACCTCCTAGCCGAAGACCGGGGGGAGTCAGGATGTGCCGGAATTATAGGGGCGAGTGCGATGACAAGCTTCCAATCAGGAGGACGCTGGCCCTTTATGGCTAGGAGAACCGGCGCGCATGCGCGCCCCAGTGAGGCCGGGCATCAGGAGCACGGCCTCAACGGGACTGGAGCAGAGGCCAGGAGCCTGTGAGAGGTTGGAGAACGGGCCTGGAGGGACCCAGCCATACAGAAAGCCCGGTGTACCGCGATCCCACTGAGGATCGCGTGGTAACCGCCTGACAGCGTTTGTCGTGCCTGACCCTTTTTTAAATGAAGCACAAGAAACAAAGCAACGTACGAGTTGGCACCAACTGGCTGTGTGATCGGGGCCATGGTCCATCATCTTAATACCTTAAAACAGATAGAAATTGGTTTAGATCAAAACATTTATACTATTATTATTATATTATGATAGTATAATACCTCACAGGCAGCAATGTGTCAATCCAATGGTCAGTACTGTATGAACACAGTGATTAAGAGATCCTTCAGGAGCGATTTTGGGAGGCTGAAAACCATCCACAGTCTTTATGGACCCAGGTTTAGTGGTCACAATTGCCTTTAGCAAGGCCTCGTGACATTATAAAAAAAAAAACCTTTTTACCTACATAGAGATTGTCCTATGAGACTCTGTACCCACTCCCGGTGCCCTCGCCCGTGCAGTAACTTTTCATAAATCGGAGCTTAAATCCGGCTTTCTGTCGAAGTAAAGCCAGGGCATAGTACAGCGGCTTTAACTTCCAAACTCCGCGTAAATGTGTCGAATGCGCACTAGAAACCCCCTTTCTGTGCACTGTATTGTGTCATGGCAGCATAGTGGCAGCCACAATGCAGTACTGGCGGAAACACTCATAAATACATGTGCGAGCATATGTGTCATGTATTTATTTGAATTATCTCTGAAAATTATTCTCTTAACGCGAATATTCGCTTATCTATTGCTTATGTCTTACAGGACGTTGAACAGATAGCTACAATCCATCTGGTGGAAAGCCTTTGCCTTTGGCGGCAACTTGTTTTGGTGAGGCTGGTAGACTCATTAGACCGGCTCATGCTTGATTGTTATTGTTCAGTGAAGAGGATGTCATATTCCCTGGTGGGATGTGCCATCCTGCCAGCATTTCTATACAAGGGATGAGTATTAGAGAAGATTGGAAAGGATACTTGTGGGATTTTAAGAAATGATAGATCAATGACATTATACTAATTCTATCTATTCTTATTCACTCCCTCATCATCCGCTCCTGGCAGCATCTCCACTTGACCATAACAATTGCCATCAATAGCCTGTTTCATTACATCAATTTGCTTAGTGAAATGGTGGATTATCCAAGCCCTCCATCTCTAGAGATGTTGTAAGTAGACAACCGGCGATATCATAGCGTGATTATTTCACTAACATACATCTGAGCACCATTATCTGCAAATTATTCGGCGCATAAAGTTTTGGGGTCGGAAGCCATATTACCTTTATCTTGAGGCCCAGAAGAGTCTTCACAGGTCATCACTGCATCTGGAGTCAAACTATCAACTTTTTAAAATTATGTTAATGAGCCTTAAGGTCTTTCTGGGGGTGTAACCAGAGCTCTCCATGTGCAGCTGACAGGCTGTAGACCTATCTCATTCCTCGTTTTTGAAGGGCCCGAGGCCTAGAAACTACCCAGGGGCAGGACCGGAGAGACTGCAGCACGGGGCGTCGGGAGGGACCAGCAGGGTAAATGTTTATTTTTTAGCAGCCTCTCCCACCCCATAGATAATTTTTTTAACAAATATATATTTTTAAAAAAAACAGCTCGGCCACCCCTTCATTTTCTTTTGTGTTGTGTTCTCCTTTAGGTAACCACAGCCGGTAATAACTAACATTGGCCTGCCCTACTCTTCTCAGGCTCTCTTATATAAACAGCCTGCCACATCACATCTACTACCTAACTACTGCGTGACCCCGCTAACCTTATTCTCTTTCTTGTTTTGCTCTTGAATCTCTAATTTGTATTTTTGTTCTTTCCAACTCTGAAGCTTACAAATCTCTTTTACACAAGGGGCTATTTTTTGCTTCGGGCAAAAAAACACTTTTTGTAGGAGATCACAGTTTTTGCAATGAATATTGCCACGCAACAAAATAGAATTGTAACTTGGTGGGAAACGTTTATGATAAACACATGTTGTGCCTTATTAATTTAAGTTATATATGAATAAAGCTACCTGTCATTATATCTTATTATTTATATATAGCCGCGGTCCAGCACTGTCTGGGTGTCCTCCCCCCATCCCACCAGGAAGACTTTTTGAATATACTGTGAACTTTGGAGATGCAAATGTAATTGTAAACCTCTTGAGTTGGAATAGGAAATAGTTTAGCATAATTGGTGGAGGCCCACAAGGTTCCATCCTTATCTTTTCTATATGTTGCATCTGTCAGAAGATAATAATTATGGGTGGAGTAGTTTTTCCGGATCATTTGGCTCACAGCTCACTAAAAAACGTGCTTCTGCTTCTTGCTTCTGACGCGCCCTACATTTTGGGGCATCATTTACTTACACCCCCGTCCCTGCACATACGTCCCACTTTCCGAGTGTCCATCCGAAAGTGCACTGTGCCCGCGATTACTACGATTGTTCTCCCGATATCCTGCAGGTGTCACACTCGCTGTTCCAGTCCGGCCCGGAGTTCACCTTCCTCTCCCCGGTCGCATGTAAGTTCTTGGCTGTGACAACAATTTTGAAGTTAAACCCCCGTGGTTACCGAATCCGTCTGATCTTCCGACGTGCCACCACCCCATTTCTGTTGCATGAAAGTCAAAAACGCCAAAATCCAATTGGCGTGCGACACATGGCCTTCCTAAAATCCCTGTTCCGGCGACGCGAGCCCCCGAAAAGTCGTAAAACCTGACGGCAATCGGCGGTCCTTATAAAATCAACCCCATTTTTGGGGGCTTATTTACTCAAGGTCGTGGATCGCACTTTCCGGCAGACTTTGACCATTTTCGGTATTTTGCCACCGGCTTTTGATAGGTATTTAACAGTGTCTTGCTGGGTTGTGTCACAAACACGCGATTAATTTTTGGCGCAGCGTGCGGTGTTTCCTATGCACCGAAAATTGGGGGGCGTGGCGCGTACAATCCGACTTTTTTCTTCGGGCTGAGCGCTGGGCTTTAACTTGCAAATTGTGTTGCACCGTCTCAGATTCACCACTAAAAAGATGGTGAACTCTGTCGACTGAGCTGGAAGCGACATCTGCAGGATACAATCTTACTGAAATGCGGCAGAGTGCATTACATCAGGAAATCCCCTTTTGGTGACTCCGCATCCTGGTGATAATTGACCCTTACAGGAGACTCCATTCAGTATGCTAGCTTATCCATTGGCTTCACAATTTCGGGGATGGTCAGACAGAAAGTGCCCGTTCACCTGCTAGGCAGCTGATCCCCTTCATTTACTGAGAGAGCCATCTGCTTTATGCCAACTTGGTCAAAACAAAAACCCATAACTAGGCTGGAGAACCTCTGCAAGGGGCTTGATTGATTCATAGTGCTTCATCTCCAGAGCTTGGGGTATATATGTCCCAGGGGCCCTGTTGAGTTCTGAACTTCATTCCAGCGGATGGGGTGGCAATGAACGGACTCATTTAAATCCTTGTTTGGACTTCTTTTAATAAAATGAGGATTCAATTCTAAATATTTCCCGCTAATGGTCAAAATACAAATTCTGTCAGAATTTGTTTCCCTCCCTCCCTGTGCAGGATATTTTCCATGTTCTTTAAAACCACCACTGTGGTGGTCTCCTTTTGTAAAACCATGTATATCTGCAGTACTATATTGCAAATAGCAGGAGTAATGGTAATTTTTTGTAATAACATCCGTGCCGAAAGGGTCTCCGTGTGGCTGCCACATATGATCCTAATGACCCTGGTTATCCGAGGGCAAGGTATTTTAGTGACCTATTATTCACTAATCAGCTGGTTATTTTCCTCCTCCTGATTTTTCCAGTTTTTACTAGAATATTTGTACTCCTAATAATTCGGTGTCCTCTGATAGACCGCTCTCTCCAGCTTTATAATGGCATGAGACCAGGGACTGGTAGTAGACGGTCTGTACTAATGAGATGACATTAATGGTATTGAGTCAATCTAACGCATTATAAGAAAAGCTCTATAGTGTTGAATCGTTAACCGTGTATTCCCAGGATAACCGGCGTCTAACTGTCATTTTCTTATATGATAGACCTAAAAATTTTGCATTGTCCAACCTAGTGGAGGGTGGTGTGAAGTTTATTATGCAGCACCAGAATTTTTTTATCGTCATTCTTTACCTCTAACTAACTGCAGAAAGCCCAGATGGTCCAATAGCCTATAAGATACATGAACTGCTCATTAGCCATATGCACCTGTACGATTAGAGACCATAGGGTTTACCACCGTCTCTTTTGAATGAATACTTTAATGTGCAGATTGTCGTCTTGGCTTCCAGAAAGAATAGTGTGATGATGGGCGAACAGATACGGAGACATGTCCTGCAGAGAGCCGCCTACACTGGGAGATTAGAAGAGTCCTTGGGTAACAGCCATAATGGGGCGAGACGTCTGGCATGTCCATGCGATTTCCATCACTCTTCTTCATTCTATGGGGATTATGATCAATTATATTTGGTATGTCACAGTAGCTGGGAAACCCATGTGCTGAGTAAGACGGAAGAACCGCATGTAGAAGGCGCAGTCATCCGGATACTCAGGAAATTACCATGAACCTTAAGAAATGACATATTAGAAGAGGAGACCATAGTAACTTTTTCTTGATCAAAGCTGTCTTGTTCTCTTGTAGTTCGAGGGAGATTACAGTTCGTGGGTAGGCACTATCATGTTTTATTAGAATATAAATTGAGTTTTAATTAAAAGGCTGCCTATTCCATCGGCAGCGTGTCATTTTGATCGACCGTCCTTCCTGCTCGATGTAATACCAATCTTGTAACCATATTTTTGGTAGAAACATTAGATTGAAATTAGCGCTTGTATTCCAACTGTAAAGGATTGAAAATATAACAAATATGTGAAAACAAACATCCTAAAGTATTCGGCAAGTAAAAGCATTAACATTTAGGGGCAGTTGCTAAGCAGGGGTGATATGGGGCCTGGTAGGCTAGGTTCCACATGTAGCGTTTCTAATAGATTTTGGTTTGAACCCGTTTGTACATAGTTATACTAAAGAGATATACAAAAATTCCATGTGTTTCATTAGAACTCAGAATGGAAAACCTAATGGCCCTGTTATAAGGGAGGTCAGAACTGCACAACTAAACTTCCAGCTTTTGGAAGGCGGTCCAAAAACTCACAAACTTACACGTCAGAATTCTGTCATTGGTGGAGGTCTACAGACAACACATTCAGGAACTTATTTTCAGACTGCTTCACGGGAATATCCAGACTACAAAACAGTCATACTGCTGGTATTTGGGTAGATCAAGAACCCCACAATCACAATAATTGTTATTGGGGAATTCCAAGACTACACCACTAGACTGCTGTTACAGAGGGAGGTCCAACTACCAGATTCTTGTCATTGGGGATGTCTGATTACAGATTGTTTGTTTTGGGGAGATCTAACTACAGAGCAATGCCTGTTAATAGAGAAGTTCCAAATCAGATGGTGCAGGCTAACGGTATAGCAATATACAAATCCCGTTCTAACAAGGGGAAAGAAGCAGCTCTCTATAATCAAGGTCCAGCATCAGAAGCCCTTGTTATAAGATGTTGGATAATACCAAAAACAATAAGTCTCTTCCGAAGATAGAACAAACAACTGTAGACATCTCTGCTGCCTTGCATTGCCTCCCATCGGCACAGTGGTAAGGGTGGTTTGAATATTAGCCCAATTTTGGCATTCGCATCCGCAAATCCTTTAACGTAGCACTGGAGGCATAGTTTTGCCAAAAGTATCTCAGGGTCTTACTTTTAGGGTTGCAGAGTTGCGGTCGCACCAGGGCCCAGGAGTTTTAAGGGCCCTTATGATGTCACTTTCCCAGATGATAATACTATTCGAAAAAACCATCCATTTAGTCATGGGCCTGTCACAGCACTTTGCAACTGGTGCCTATCAGCTTCCTAAATTATCCACTTAGTACTGCATATTTCTTATACCCAGAAATCTCAGGAGATATGCATTTCCCTTAAAGGTGTTTTCTTTTCCACAGCAAAAGTTTAGGCCATAGCCATTCGCTTACCGATCTCCCGTCAGCTCCATAGAGATTAATGAGCGGAACGCGGCGGCTGCTCCATTATCTTACAAGTGACGAGGTTCCGACTTAGGTATGTGGGACCTGATCTGCCCCTAGTTTTTGTGATTTGGTGTGGGTCTCAGCACTGAGCCCCACTGATCCAGTTAGGCCCTAACGCGTGATAGGGCCTAACTTCTTTTCGTGGGAACACCCCTTAAGGCTTTGATTTTCTGTCTGATCACAGCTAGTAAAGAATTCAAAAAGCTAATGGTAGTATATGAACAGTTTTATACAGTGTCCATTTTAAGACCCTGTCGAAGGAAGCTCAAAGCTCATATTGTATATTTAAACACTTCTGACTCTATCACCTGACTCCGACACTGTTTTATTTTGCTACTGTATTTGTCAACATTCATCAATTTCTACAACGTAATTATATAAGTGTTTTATGCTCCCTCTAGACGAACTAAAGTGTCCTCTTATATTTCACTTTGATTTTTCTCTGGTTATATCAGAAGGCACTGCATCTGCTGCACACTACCGGCACAATGATCTCTGAGGCTGGATGGTCCTTCACTTTTCAAAACTCAAACTGAAGATCATTTCCAGTCTGTAAGCATGCTAGTAGAATCACATAAGTTTTTCCAAGTGTACATGGAAACAATACTGCCGTTTTGCACCCTTGAAAGGCACCCCCTTAACATCAAGTATGACTTCCATGAAGTCTAAAAATATGATTGGATAAGCAAACCAGTATTCTATTCCTAAGCACAGACTCCCAACGGTAAGACAAGCCACTGTTTTTTCACAAACCTGAGTGGGTCTCCTCTAAGCGTAGGGAACTGATTTTGCTATGTGAGAGGCTATTGGACTAGACAGACAGTAGTTGTTCTCTCTTAAGGAGACCTCCACTTAAGGCCACTTAAAGCGTTGGAGACTTAAAGCCATAATGCTCACTAGGGAATTCTGGGAAGAATGCAAATAAGTTTTTCCAAGTGTTAATGGAAAACCATACCTCCTTTTTGCTACCATGAAGGCAGCCCCCTTACCAACACAGTCATGAACTTACAAGACTTCTTGTAAGTCATACTATGATGTTAAGTGTGGGCTCCTTTCAAGGTAGCAAGGAGGTATTGGTTTTCCATTTAACACCTGGAAACTTATTTGCATTCTTCCCATAAAAAAAAAAACAAACAAAAAAAAGAAAAAAGAAAAAAACTCATCCCTATGTGTATCATTATTGCTTGAAGGTCTCCACACTCCTTTAGGTGGCCTTAAATGGCATTGGCTCCTTAAGAGAACACCTACTGTCTGTAAGCTACTAGGACTATGTAACATGGGGGGCTATTTTCAGGCTTTCCGCTATGTGGTTTTTTGTTGTATGTGGTTTGGTTCTGCTGCCCGGGTCCACCATATTGTGAAGTAGGTTCGCCTCCCCAGGCGTCCCACCCGCCTCCCTCAGGGAGATCCAGGCGAAATCCCTTTTTTGGACTTTTGCAATACATCTAACGCTTCGCCATTTCGGACTTTTGTATAAATGCTGGAGGACTTGCTTAGATTAGGTGGTTAGGAATTACAGGCTGTGTTTTATCTGGCAAATCCAAAAAACACTCACTTCCACTGATTGACTTTTACAGGGATTCTGGGTCCTCTACATTATTCAATGTCCCAAACCAGGAAGTGACTTTTCTAGGTTCCCTTCCCTGTTTTTTTTCCCCTTCCCTTCTGTGTCTGTCTTTCAATAAAGCCTTCGGGCAAGTGTTACCCCCACCCCTTCCCCTTCACACCCCGCAACCCCTTTCCGTTTTTACACACTTTGTCGTCGCCAAATAATTGAAATGCACATGCGTGTGTTAGATTAAGGTCAATTGAGGCGCATGTGCAAGTATAGTGTTTTCATTGCCATGGTTGAAGGATTAATATCTCCTTGTGCTGTCAACACTATCGTAATGATCTTAATTTTAATTGTATATGTCGTGTCCGTGGCTCTGTGCTCGCGCACCATGAATACTCTGTATGTCTGTGCAAATGTATGTAACTTTGACTTATGCTCATCAATAAAACCTATTTTGTGAATGTCGGCATCTCAATTTTTGCCCTCACAACACACCATTTTTTTTTTTTTGTTTTGTTGTTCAATTTGGGTGCAAGTTATAAATGCCCCCCCCCATGTGCCCATACAGATGCTGACACAGCATACCTTTCAACTTAGATACCAGGGGGAGAGTTATATGCCTTTATTACACTAGTCTCCCCTCTCCGCCAGTTTCCTGTTTTTTCCTGGCTCTATAGCAGAAGAAAAACACTGCCAGATGACACCTGGTATTAAAGAAACCTACCACTTGAGTGGCAGGTTTCGATGGAAATATCGGCACCAGCTCAGTCTGAGCTGTGCCGGAGCGTATTTTAGTTAGTTGTTTTTTAAAAAACCCGCGGTATCGCTGTTTAAACACTTTTTAAACGTTCTAGCCGGCGCGGGAGGTACGCGCCGGCCTTACCCGTGCGCGTGGCTACATAGGAAGTGACTGAGAGCCGCGTGCACGTAATCGCCGAGCGCGTACCTGCCTGCGCCGGCTCTAATTTTAAAAACGTGTTTAAACCGCGATACCGCGGTTTAAAACACTACAAATAAGGCTCCGGCACCACTCAGCCTGCGCTGTGCCCGTATTTCCATCGGAAACCTGCCACTTCAATGGGTAGGTTTCCTTTAGTCCGAACTTTTGGAGTTGCACTCAATCTAACTACACGTTACGCTGCTGTCCCACTTAGTAGATATGGGCTCCGAGTTGGCAGCGTGAGAATTTTCTTAAGACTGGCATAAAACTCCCCCAATTGTATCTACTTTGTAGTTAGCTTATAGACTGAAATGGTCTCTTAGTTTTTACTTCTGACAAGTGAGACAGTCCAGAACGTCAAACTCAAAACAGTGTGCAAATTTGATGAGGTTGCAACTACAAGTAGCAAATAAACAAGTGTCAGAGTCAGAATCAAGTATCAGAGGCCATGTCAGAGTCAGAAATCAGGTGGATTAAATATAACAACATGATGTTTGACTCTGACTTCTGACATGTCCTCAAATGTACATAACAGTTAAGAATTTCAGTTGATCCAAACCCTTAAGTCCGACAATATATTGTGCAGTTTATACTACACTATGTCCATAAAATGGTGGAAATCTCTTAGGTGAAATAAAATAGAATGCACCCAGAAGTTTAATTAAGCATGTGCAATTTCCGTTTTTCCCATGAAACAGAAGGTATGTCTTTATTACTGCCAGTCTACCGTTGCAATTATACTCATCTCTTCCCCAGACTTCTCGAGCTCTGTGAACTCAGCTGTTTTTAACCTTGTGTCGTTGATATCAAAGAAAGCGAGAACCTGAGCAACTGGAAAATCAGATATATTATTTATAAACCGGCTGAAAAAAAGACTGCTGGTCTACCTATTTTTTGGCAAGTATAAAGTGGTATTAAATTATAATATATCAACAATTAAGATCCAAAAAAGTCATTGTTTAAAATAAACCAATGACAGAACTGTAGTCTCCAGATTATTTATGAATATTTTTTTATTATAACTATTATATACATTTCCGTGTGTCACTGTCAGGCTCCGTGGGGTAGTGGGAAACCTCTGACCACTGTGGACGATGATGTACGCCGACACCTGTGACTGGAAATCTAAGTGGTACCCCCCTGCTTTCACCAGAGCCCGCTGCAAAGCGGGTGGACGGTCGTGTACCACAGGAGCACTTTTGTCACGGTGTGTCCAAGTCGAATGTACAGGCCGTTGAGCAGAATCGTGGTCGGGAAACAGGCAGGCGGTCATGACTTTCATCACTGGATCGGATTGGTGACGTAGCAGAAGGTCAGGCAGGCACAGAGGAAGCGTAGTCAAGAACGGAACCAGGGGTCACCAGGGAAATCACAATAACATCACAGGGCCATGGGAACTAAAGCGTTCTTAGGGCACAAGACAACAGAGATCCTGCATGTGTGGCGAGAAGGTTGGGTTTATAAGGGATTCTGCCACACCAATCAACTGTGCGCTGGCCTTTAAATCTTGACAGTGCCGTGCCCTAGGAGACATGGGACGCAAGCGCACCCATGAAGTCTCACTAGGTGCAGGTCAGTGGCTGCTGTCAAAAGAATGTCCGATTATGTTAAACTCCTCATGGTGACTCATTCTCTGTGACATCTCAAAACAAGGAAGACCTTATTACTTGATCTAATGATGTAATCCGGAAGCCCGTGAACTGATATAGTGACCCACCTGATACGTAAGTAGCTTGCGAACGCTGGACATCTCCAGAAGGCCACATCTCCTGTACACAGGTGGTCTAAGAAAAGACAAGTTGTTTTCTATCACGTCAATGCAAAAATTGCGCAGTAAAGGTTGGAGTTCCTTGTTTGTTGCTCAGGTCTGGTGATGGAGTAGCTCTGTGAACTCACGACTCACCCTCGCTAAGATGGTTGCAATACCATCAATCCTTTCTCATTTTCGCTTGTGCCTCATACAATTTGTCATGTTTAAAATGTGAATTTTTACCTCTTGCCCTGATAATGTTCTTAGCATCAGCTCTAGAGATGAGCGAACATACTCGTCCGAGCTTGATGCTCGATCGAGCATTAGCGTACTCGTAACTGCTCGTTGCTCGGACGAGTATTTCGCCCGCTCGAGAAAATGGCAGCTCCCGCCGTTTTGCTTTTTGGCGGCCAGAAACAGAGCCAATCACAAGCCAGGAGACTCTGCACTCCACCCAGCATGACGTGGTACCCTTACACGTCGATAGCCATGGTTTGCTGGCCAGCTCAGTGACCCTGATATAACTAGCCGCTTCCCCCCTCCGCGCTCGATCATTCTCTGTCTGGAGCGCTAGGGGAGAGATGCTGCTGGTCCGAAGCGTTAGGGTTTTTCTATGAGCTACGTTCTGCAGCGTGATTCTACAACACCCTTCTTAGGGCTACCATAACGTTATCCTTTTTTTTTTTATTTGCTTGTGGCTGTGCTTGCTGCACTATAGTGCAGCTAGTACCATATTGTGAGGATTAGCCTGGGGCCTTGCTACCGTGTGTTTAGCTCTTATGACACCACATAGCCACCTCAAACAACCAAGTGGAAAATTTATTAGGGGTTTTTTTATTTCATTAGGCACGTCTTCCATTTCTTTATTTTTACGTTTATTTTTTTCATAACTCAGCGTCATCTCTCTTCATAGTAGTGTGCTTAATAACTTGGCTGAAAATAGCCATAGGAGAATCCAAATGGCTTACTTACGCCTACAGTAGCGTTTATTATTATTCTGGTTGATCGCTGGTGGCTGTAGTTTTGGTGCAGTGCATCTACTACTAGCAAAGTGTGAGCAATTGGAGTAGAGACTTGCGCCAGTGTGTTTTGCGTTAGTGACGAACATATCCATCGCAAACGACCGAAGGGGAAAATTATTATGGCCCGGGGTTGGAATTTCAATTAGGCACAGTCTGCATTTCCTTTTTTTTTTACTTTATTTTTTCATAACTCAGCGTCATCTCATCTGGCATAGTAGTGTGCTTTAATACTTGGCTATAAAATAGCCATAGGAGAATCCAAAAACCGGCTTACTTACGCCTAAGTAGCGTTATAATATATTTGATTTCTGGTTGATCTGCTGGTGGCTGTATTGTTTACGTGCATCTCCTAGCAATTGGTGAGTGCATTGGATGATACTTGCGACACTGTGTTTTGCGCTTAGTTACGCACATATCCATCGCAAAGACCGAAGTGGGAAAATTTTTAGGGCCCGGGTTTTGATTTCAATAGACAGTCTGCCATTTCCTTTGTTTTATTTTCGTTTATTTTTTTCATAACTCAGCGTCATCTCTCATCTGGCTAGCATGTGCTTTCATACTTTGGCTCAAATAGCCATAGCACTAGTATAAGCCGTTTGGGTTTTAAAAACTAAAAACACCCAAAAAAAAAACACAAAAAAAGTAAAAAAAATTAAAGTTATAACTTCTCATTTTCAAAATGTTTACCCGAGGGCTAGGGGTCAGGACTACGATGGCGGGTACGTGGCTCCACCTACTGAGGGGTCAGATGCCGTGGTCCTGGGCGGGGGAGGACACCACCTGCTGCATTAGAGGAGCAGGGGAACGCCGCAGAATACCTCCCTAGGTTCATGTCGGAAGTTACTGGGACTCGTGGAGAGCACTGTTGAGGCCATAACAGTGCGAACCGTGATTCGTGGATTGCCGACATGCTTCGAGAATTGTCCACCGTCATCTTCCACGCAGTCCACCCATGTCACCGAATCGGCACGCCTCCAGCTCTCTGCACCTCATGCCTCCTCCCACCCAACCTGCCCCTCCCAGCAAAATTTGCCATTTGAACCGCATACTCGATGAACTGTTTTCTGGACCCTTCCCACCGTCACAACCCCTTGTCCGGTTTGCTGATGTGCAATTTTCCGATGCCAGGTTTTCCACCAGTCGCATTCTTGGGTGATGATGACCTTGTTGACGTCGTGGAAAAGTGTGTAGAGTTTTCCTGCAACGATGAAGGAGACTGCTGTTGTCCAGACAGTGGGGAAGTTGTTGTCCAGGGCGGAAGTCCCGAGGGAGTCAGAACTGAGGGATCGAGGATGATGAGTGACAGACCAACTGGGTTTGAGAGGCCGGTAACACAGTTGGCTTCTGAACGGAGGAGAGGTCCTCGACCAGAACAGGTTTGGAAGCGGCAGTGGTGGGGCCCAGAACGTAGAGGCATGGGCCGAGCTGTGCATCAGCGCCAATGTGTCAACTAAGTGAAGCTCCCGTGGCGGGGCTCCTGCGGCGAGGGCTAGATGTTCAGAAGTCTGGAGGTTCCTTTAAGGAACCACAGGAATATGACCACGGACTGTGGTGTGCCACATGTGCCAACCAGGAGCAGCCGGGGTTCCACCACTACTAAGCTGAACTACCACCAGTACTGCGCAGCTATGATGCAAACCCCCCCACTCAGTGGCACAAGCGCGTTCACCTCCGGCCATGACACCACTGCTCCTTCCCCTGTTGTCCGCTCTGATAGTCAGCCCCTGCCCATGACCCTGCCCACAAAACCCCATCGTCGCCTCCACGATCCTCCACAGCATCCACCAGGCGTTCAGTCTCTCCTACCCCAGACGTCTGAGCGGAAAGCAAATATCATGGTGCAACCCACCCGCACTGCCCAAGCCCTAATGTGCACCTCTCCAGATGCTAAGCCTGGAGATCTGCCCTAGCGGCAGTAGAGACCGAGGGCCTTTCGCAGGCCTCATGGCGGCTGGGGACCCGAATAATACCGAGGCGGGCCGCGCCACTACTTTTTCCCCCCGAGGGTCCGTCCCAGCCTGCACCAGCACGTGTCAGACAAACCTAATCCGTGCCCTGACCAACGCCGTTTCTGACAGGTCCACCTGACCACGGACACTTGGACGAGTGCTGCGGGCAGGGCCACTATATATCGCTGACGGCACACTGGGTTAACTTGGTGGAGGCTGGGACCGAGGTCTGACCCTGCGGCGGGTCATATACTGCCGACGCCGAGGGTAAAAAAAAAAATTGCGGGGCCTACCCGCGTCCAGTGTTTCAGCCTACTATGCCTCCTCCTCCTCCCACCCCCTGCCTCCTCCAGCCCCCTCCCTCCTCCACCACGCCATCCGTGGGCGGCGCCATCAGTCGGTAGCTCTAGCACAGCAGCAGTGGCAGTCTCTAAGCACGCAGCCGGTGCTCAAACTGCGATGCCTAGGCATAAACAGGCACACCGCCCAAAACTATTACAGGCATCACGGCGGCAGACTGATCTGTGGCTGCACCGCTGAACCTGAAGCCAGGCATGGGTTTTGTGTGTGACAAGCGGCCGTAACCTGGTGGTCGGCTCTGCAGACTCGGCAGACTGACACCTGTCCATGCCCTGGCCCATGGTTTAAATCTGATAGTTTTCAGGCGTTCTCCCTCAAACATACCGCCAATCTGCGATTTCTCACGAGGTGCGGCCGCATCTGTTGCCCACATTTCAGGAAGTCCAGCACAGATGCTGCCAACTCTCAGGCAGCGCAGCGCCGCGCTCCAACTTCCCGCATCACACGCTGTTGTGTCACGTGCCCACCTGGTGGAATTCAACACTGTACCATGTTATCCAGAGTTTACCAGTCAGCGCCGCGATTGTAGACTGCCAGATTCAACGTTCTCACCAGAACTGGTAGTCAGTTCAGTCCTCCTTCCTCCAGATCTACAATGAGGAGTGGTAGCGTGGTATGTCTTGATATCTGTCAGGTGCTGAGTAACTTTGAGGAGTCAAACACAGATGGTCAGTGGCGATCCGCCATCATCACCTCACACATCCCGCTGCTTTGCCTGTTTGAAAAACTCTCTGGTCATCATGAATCGAAAGCTTGCGCTCCTCACAAAGAGTGGGGAAGAATATTCCTTGTTTGATAGCCAATCCCCCTTAGGTCTGGTTTTCTCTCAGTCGCCGTATCGGAGGAGGTGTGAGGAGGATAGGAGGAAGAGGAGGAGAATTTTGTCGAACTCAAGAGGGACCATTGTTTGAGTCCTTCACTGTTGAGCGTGTAGGAGCAGAAAGAGAGGAGTTGGAGGAGTTGGAGGGAGGAAATGGACATTCAGGCCAGTGAGGGGGTGAATTCTTACGCTTGGTACTCTGGCGCATTGGCAGATTTCATGCTGGCTGCCTATCCCGTGACCCTCGCGTTCAAATAATTTATTCCGCACCGTATTACTGGGTTGTTCACATCTCCTGACCCACGTACACGCAAATCTTTCCACTCTCTCCCTGAGAGGAAAGGAGCGTGAGAATGCATGAATACCAGCATGGCCCTGGTGCCAAGCTGAAAAAGTAAAAAACACCAAGTTATCCCACTTCTGACAGCTGCTACGGCAGAGTGCTAGTTCTGCGGACAAGTAGGAGGGAGAGTAGGCGAGCAGCAGATCTTGTCGCAGCACTGGCAGGGTAAACGCTTACAAGGCTTTTGCCAGCTTTTTCACCCCCCCAGCAACAACTGTCACGTCCCCAGTCTTCGCATGATAGGGCTGATCTTACAGAAAAGATGGTGAGGGAGTACGTAGCGGACCATACCTCGTCTAAATGATCACACCTCCCGACAACTCTGGGTTTTCAAGCTGGACATGTGGCGTATGGCTCGCGCCTGGAGGTTCTTTGCCTGCCCTTCCGCTAAGCGTCTTGTTGGCGACGGGTTTTTCAGTGCGCTGGTGGTCATCAACACCGATAAGCGGACACGCCTTCGACCGACAGCGCTGACATGCTGACGCTTACAAATGAATAAGCCTGGATTCTTCTCCCTAATTTCTCAATCTCCCCATGTGAAGGAAGGCTCAAACCTGAATATTTATCCACTCCTCATCCTCCTCCTCATTTCTCCTCCTTCTCCTCCTCTTTGTACGTACAGCAAGGAAACTGGCTATTTTTTTTACAGGGCCCACTGGCTCAGCTTAGTACTTTATTCATTTATTTTATGAGGGCCCCCGACCCGGTCCTCTGTTTTAAACAATTTTTGGGAGTTCCACATACCGCACTCAATCTTTAAATTTTTCTGAGGGCCACCTACTTCCCTCGGTTGTGAAACTTTTTTGGACTGCCACAGTACAGTGCACTCAATCTATTCCATTTTTCTGGGAGGCCACCTACCTGTCTCCTCTTGGTTGAAACTTTTTTTGGACTGCGCCACATACATGGCACGCAATCTATTCCATTTTTATGGGAGGGCCCTACCTGCTCCTCTGGTTTGAAAAACTCTTTTTGACTGCCACATACGGTACTCAATCTATTCATTTTGTCTGATGGCCACTACCTGCTCCTCTGTTTGAAAACTTTTTTGACTGCCACGTACAGGCACTCACTATTCCATTTTTCTGGAGGGCACCTACCTGCTTCCTCTGTTTGAAAAACTTTTTTTGGACTGCACATACCGGCCCATCCAAATTGAATTGTCTCCAATAGCAGCACTCCCACGTTGTCTCCATTGCACCACCGTCCAAAGAGTCTCCATTAGCTGCTCCATAACATCGTCCCTTTAATCAAATCCAACGGGTGTGTCAGGAGCCGAATTTTGGGGTTGTTTTCATGGATTCCACATCAAAGTTGTTTAACTTTGTCGCCACACCCCCTGCTGTGTTATCCACAAAATACAACTGGCAAACTTTTTACACATTTACGGATATTATTGTCAGGCTTCTTGCGCACTGTTTGTCATTCCCTCCCCGCCCATATCCCTAAACTTATAAGACGCTAACTACACTTGATCTTATACAAAGGTTTCTTAAAGTGCTGTTTGGGGAGTACCTAGAGACAGGGCTTGGGATTGGCGAAGCTCGTCTCCTGCAGCGAGCGCCAGCTCCTGCCAAGAACCAACTAAAACATAGTTTTAAAACCTCAGCATGACCTTTACATCTACTACTGTTCACTGCCTCCATACTGGCCGCCTTATCAAACTGCCTGTGTCAGCAGATTTGGTTTGTTTTCATGGCTCCACACAAACTTGTTAAACTTGTGTCGCCACCCCTGCTGTGGTAATCCTCAAAATATACTGGCAACTTTTTACCATTAACGGATAGTATTTCACATCGCTTCTTGCGCATTCTGTTTTACATTCCCCTCACCCCGCCATATTCCAACTTAACAGAACGCTACTACTACAACTTAACTTGGTGCAGGCTGGGACCAAGTCTGACCCTGGGGCTGGTCAATACTGCTCGACGCATAGAGATTGCCGGGGGCCTACTCGGTCCAAGTGTGTTTTCAGCCTACATTCCTCCTCCTCCCACTCCCCCCACCTCCTCCCTCCTCCACCTCCTCCTCCCCGAATTACCATCCGTGGCATGGCGCCATCCGCATCGGTAGCTCTAGGCACGCAGCCATTGCCAGTCCGCTAAAGCGTACAGCAGGCAGGCGTTGCTCAAACTGCTTGAGCCTAGTTATAAAAGGCACACCTCCAAGAGCTATTACAGGGCTTCCGCATCAAAGCTTGTTAACTTGTCCGCCACCAGTCGCTGTGTAAGCCCACAAATACTGGAAACTTTTTTTCTTTACGGATATTATTCAGCAGCTCTCTGTCTTGCGGCATGACTGTTTACAATTCCCCTCACCCAGCGCTCATTCCAAACTTATAAGACGCTACTAGACACTTGATCTTATCAGAAAGGTTCTTAGAAGTGCTGTTTTGGGGAGTACCTAAGACAGGGCTTGGATTGGCAAAAGTCTCGCCTGGCGTCGGAGTCGCCAGCTCCATGCCAAGATCAACACAACTATATTTTATTAACTGCAGCACCTTTATCTACTTAGTGTCCACTGCCTCCAATACATGGTCCCCTTATCAAACGAGCTGTGTCAGGCCAGAATTTTGGATTGTTTTCATGGCTTCCATGTTAACTTTGTCTCCAACCCCTGCTGGTAATCCACAAATATACTGGTCAAAACTTTATCATGTACGCGATATTATTTGAGCGGCTTTCTTGCTTCCACTCCTTTGGTTTCCTCCTCTCTCACCCATTGGTTTGAAGCCTGGGTCCATTTAGGGTATTTGCCAGCCACTCTCTAAGCCTGGCCGACGCTGCTGCCGCTGCCTCTGTCATGCCGTCCCCTATATTGTCAGGGTCAATTTATTGGATTTTTAGATGCTTATCCTAGCCTAGCATCATTGGTCACTCTGTCATGGCCATGCTGTTGTCCCTAATTTTGGTCATAATGGTGCGATTAGCAGCCTCAGAGGCATCCATGCATGCTGCCCCCCTGCTGTGTTCCTGTCCATTTCCTCCATGGTGTTTCCATCCTTTTCTGATGTTCAGTGTTTGGCCAGCTTCCCCTGTTTCAGCCTTGGTCCCCTTGAAAATGCTCAGTCCTCCCATTGATTCAATGGTGGCTCGTTACTCGAAACGAGCACTCGAGGCTCGGGAAAGTTTTCTCGATAAAGAGTACCCGAGCATTTTAGTGCTCGTCTCATCTCCTAATCTCTACGTATTCCCCCGCCAAATCTTCTCCCTACCTCTAGCTTCAAGTGCAACCCAACGGGCCAGCACGCACATATATACTTCACAAACCAACAACGCGCCTTGTCAGCCATGCGGCTCCTCAACCGTGGCCCTGGGAGGCGGCCACTGCTGACGCCAGGCGGCTCCTATTATCCCTGTTGCTACTACCGTGGACTCCGCTAACTCTCTCCCCAGGCAACCCTGGTCTCTCCATACAGCTACCGGGGAATCCGCCACCGCATCCTGCCTGATCCAATACCTCCTTACACTAATCAACAAAACGCTGTAAACTATCCCTAGAAAAATTCCCACCCCCAGCTAACACGCTGACTGCAATGGGTGGTTACTCAACCCTCACCCGGCCGCAGCTGGGCGAGCATGCAGGGCGATCCTCCTCGTGGAAACTGCCGCGATCCAGGCTCCCGACCACTGAGCCCTTCTTGGCATTGATCCAGTGGCCGATGCAGCCACCCGCGACCCGCGCCGCCCGCTTCCGTCGCTCGTCCTCTTGAGCCCGCCTGCGGCCAAATCTTTTTTTTGCTCGGAGGCGGGACCGCCCCTCGCCTCCTCGACTCCCTGGAAGATGTCATTCGCTGTCGTCACAAGGGGAGGGGCGCCACCCCCTTCCTCCCACTTTCCGGAACTCCTCTTCCCAGCTGCATTCGCAGATGCCGACGTGCTGCCACTTCCGGTTGGTCACTCTGCGCCCGCGTGTCCTCTCTCACACCTCCAGGGCGACGTCTACTTCCTGGCAAGCGTTTAGCTTGCCGCGTCACTGGAAGGCCGACCCCACCCCCGGTGCACTTGATCAGCGGCGACACGCTGGGCTCTCTCCTCCTCCACTCACACGCGATCTCCACACGCTGCTTCGGCACATCATCAGGCCTTGCGGGCCGTTCTGTAGGCCTCTCCTCGACGATCGTGGGTGGCCGGGGTGCTGACTTGCCATTCCTCCGCGATCCAGTCCCCCCTCGGGTTCGGATTCCTCCGCCGGCCGATTTCTCGCCTAGCGGGGCGCTTCAGTGAATAGTCGGAGGGTCCCTGCTGGGGCTCCGAGCAAGGCGGCGCCGGGAACCGGGACGTCTCTCCGGACTCAACGAGATGAGGCGAGCACGGTTGCTCCTCCGTGTCTGGGGTCTCCTCCGCCGGAGAAGGCAGACCCCCCCGTATATCAAGCTTGGCTGTTCCCAGCCATGCAGTGCCCCTCATGGCCACTGCCTTCCGCAACCTTCTCCATCAGTCCAGGATCCATGCTGCCGGAACATCTATAAAACTTTCTGGTCACCGTTCTCCACCAAATGGTGAGTAACTTGATTCAAGGTATGATTCTTAAATCATTGTCCCCCTCCCTGCACGTACTCACCTCTCTAACATAAACATCCCCCTCATCTAACTCTGTGTACCTACACAACAACTTCCGCTTATTCACAGTCCCCTTGTCATGAGCTGTTCCATTACAAAACACTGCGTTTCCTTCCCTCGCTTACTGGACAAGGAGGCATCCTCCTATGCCTAGAGGAGAGGCGATTTTACCATCAACATAGACAAAGGTTTCTTTACTAAAATAGCAGTTGAGACTATGGAACCCTCTGCCGCAGGAGGTTGTTATGGCGGACTCATGTCCATGTTAAAGAGAGTCCGGATGCCTTTCTGCAGAGAAAAAATATTGGCGGGTTATGGGGATAACATTATTTAATTCTTAAAGGTTGGACTTAATGGACTTGCGTCTTGTTTTCCAGCCTTATATACTAAGGATTCTATGCACATTTTTGAAATGATTTTGTATTTTACCAATAAGAATGGAACTTATCGTTTGGTTTGGATGCGGAGTTTTGTTCTTGGAATGTTTTTCATCTATCACCAAGTAGTCTATGGCACTGGTAGAACCACATCTACTCTAGGCGTAGAGGCTGTCCCTGGCGAGAGCCTGGCTGTAAAAGGATCTTTGGCAGAATCCTTGTTCTGTATAGCCCATTCAGGTATTCAGCAATGAGGTTTCCCCTTCCCCTAGTATATTTGTTTGCTCTTCTCTCACCCTTCTTTCTAGTTGTACTATGTTGTTACACTATTTGCCCAGAACTGTACACAATGGGCTTATTTTACTAAGGGTCCGTGCCACACTTTCTTCAGTTTTGTTCCTGACATTTTGAATTCCGCGCATCTGGGACAGGTCTTTAAAACTGGGGATTGTGTCGCTCCTTCAATATATGTGTTCCTCAGATTGTTAAATCGCTGGAGGTGCGATGCACAGCTCCAACGTGCCCCTTTCGGCGCTTAATTTGCCTGCACTTGGGTTCCACCTAGTTGTGTGTATCACAACCTCCATCAGTGGGTGTGCCCCTCATCCCGGTGCTTCGTGTCACAGGCACTATCGAATCTGCTGCGGGTGTGGCTGACCCAAAGCTAACCCAGTGCTTTTGACCCACTGGGTGCCAGCATTGTTGGAATGGAGGGGTGGGAGGCCTTTTGTGGTTGAAGGGCTAAGCAATGGAGATAACCCTGGATGTGGAAGGTAACTGTTGGTTTTGTGACAGCAGCATGTCCCCTTACCCATGCCAAGTTTGGAAAGGACCTCATCCATGTGGGGAGGGATCCCTGGACCTATTGCACTCAGACCCACACTAGTGGCTCTATGCTCCTTTAGTGATGTGAGCGCTAAGTGGGGATGACAGTTCCCACATGGTATGCTGCAACTGTTTGCTCTTGGATTTGTTGGCATTGAAGCATATTTGGGTGGCCTCGTTGTGGCATCAGAAGCTTCTGCAACTGCTCGACATGTGTGGCTAGTCGTTTTGGTTGCGGCGCTGGTGGGGCACTTTTGGTCGCAGAAACTCCTGGCAGTTTCTTTCCAGACTGCAGTGATTGAATCACCCGTGGAGGGCAGCACTGGGCACATCAATGGTTAGATGCCGGTTGACGCAACAACTTTCAGCTGGTTGTAGCTGCAGTTTTTGAAAAGATTACCCCATGGATTCATTTGTCTTTTAGGGAGATCACCTTTTTGTTGGTCGTGAATGAGGCTTTGTGATGTGTTGTAAAAAAGCAATATTCCTATAAATCACGACTTAAAACACAACTTCTTGGCCAGCAGGTGGGTCATTCCCTTGGCTTTCATTTGGACCACCTGTTGCCAGAGAATTTTAATAATTTTTGTGTAATGGCAGACGTTTAAATAGGTTTGTCATATATTTAAAAATTAGCACCAGTCCCAGATTACACAATACCTTACCGTTATCTGAAAGTGTTCTCTTTCAATTATGTCATTTAATAATATATTTGTATAATGTATGCAAATCAATGAAACAAGCTCATGCTGCGATTTTATTCAAGTTAGTATATATTCACAGGACTAACTGGACATTTAGGAATGTGTGTAGTTCCTAACATGAAGGTCATGTATAAATAAAATTTTCAGTTAAATCTACAGATAAAGCTATCCATTTTTGTTAAGCCAGCAAACTTTTGATTCTCATCTATACAATCCTGAAAAAAATCCTTTTTTTCCAGGAAAACAATGCAAACACAACAATGCAGTGTGCCGTAGAAATAGTTTACGAGCAGTTTATGACCATTTAAATTACAGGTGTAGCAAAGACACCACACATTGGCAGATAACACAGAACAATGAGTCTTTAAATAATAATGGAATCGCTTTACAATTTGCTTACTGGGGGAAAACAGGCAGCGTACATTACATGTTATTACAATAGAGGATGTATATAAAGACCCTTTTTGCCACCGACCCTTCACATTCTCAGCGAGTGAACCGTTCCGCAGTGCAAAATGGGAAAGGTCATTGCACATAGCCTTTACTTTAAGAGGTGTTAACAATGAAATTTGTTTTATTTCTGATTTGTCATAAATGCAACCAAAATTGTTTAACTTACATTTTAACAAACATGTAAATGAATGTTTTGCATTAAGATGAAACACACTACAAAGCTTATAAACAAGCTTAAAATAAACTTCTTTTACAGCAATGTTATAAGGGCAGATTTGTCCTGTTTTCTTTTCTTTTTAAGTTTCCTTCTAATAAGCTGATAAAAGTAATCTAAAACCTAGAAATCTAAACCCTTTTTAAGTTTTCAGATTAAATATAATTATTGCATTCACAGATCATCTTTCTATGAAGACAGGAACTTTCCAGAGGGTCGCTCAGATGAGTGCAACTCTGATGTCCAGATTTGTCATCATATTTCAGACGTTGTCACTCTAATCGTGTAGAAAGTGGAAACTGGATCGTGTATGAACACCCCAACTACAGAGGACACCAGTACTTCCTTCACAGAGGAGAGTCTCCTGGACTTCCAGGCAATGGATGGGCTACAATGACTCAATTCGCTCTTGCCGTATCAGTCCTCAGGTAGCTCTATTGTTTCGGTAGTTTTAAACCAAATATTTTACATATGTTTGTAATATTGTGCTTCAAATTATTGACAACCACTGTTAAATGGATGATAAAGAGACAGTTTCATTATGTAGACATTTGATAGTACACTGACCAATTGAATCCATTGTGTGGTGGTAGTTTCTTCGGGATCCTTTGAGAAAAGCCATAAAGTACATGGAGAACATGTTTGGTATATGCCTGTGTTTAGTTTTAAGACATCTACCACCATTATGAATTGTATGCAATTAGCCAAAGGGGCTTCAGGCTCCCTTAACACCTATGGAGTCCTGGAGCCCCTTGGCTCATTTGCATATGTCTTTCATTCTGTGGTTATGCCTTGAAATTGATCTAGAGCTGGCAAGTCATATTAAGGTAATCTATAGTACTAAAGACAGATACAGAAGTGCTCATCCTTCTCTCTATAAATCAATCTACGTTTAACATCCTCTTAAAACTGTTGCTTAGTTCCTAGACGCTACTACACGCTCATATTGAGTAATAACATTTCAACATGCTTTTTACTACAGCTTTGTTTTTTTTTTTTCTTCACAGCATCAGGGCATCTTTCAGACTTAGGATCGATGAGAAAGACTTCCAGGGGACAATGATGGAGTTCACTGAGGATTTGTCCTCATGTTTATGAGAGATTCCGTACAATGACCATTCCTCCTGCCAGTTCATGATGGATACTGGATGTTTTTGATGACCCAACGTACAGGGGCCGTCAGTATTAACCTGAGACCTGGAGAGTACAGGAGATACAGCGACTGGGGTTCTTCTAATTCCAGAGTTGGGTCATTTAGAAGGGTTACCACTTTCATTAATTCAATACTAAAATTTAATTTCTGTTACAAAACTATTGCATCTTCAATAAATAATTTAAAATTGCACTTGGTTTAACAACTATGTTTTTACATAAAATATAAAGGCAAGATTTATTTGACCATCAATAAGCACAAGTATGAAAATTCAGCTTTTCTTGTACTTCTGAATATCTCCTTTCTGCATGTCATACAGAATTTTTCATCTTTGGTAATTAGTAAGATGAGCGTAGCACTAATGGTCGTGTACTCGTTATCGAGACGAAACTTTTCCCGATGCTCTAGTGCTCGTCTCGAATAACGAGCCCATTGAAGTCATGGATACTCGCGCATTTTTCAAGGGACCAAGGCTCTGCACGGGAAGATTGGCCCAACCCCTGGAACCCTCAGAAAAGGGATGGAAACAACACACGGAATGGACAGGAACAGCAGGGGCAGCATCATGGATGCCCGTCTGAATGTCTGCTTAAACGCACCATTATGCCAAATTATGGCAACAGCATGGCCATGACAGAGTGACCGAATGAAGGGTAGATAGCATCTAAAACATCCAATAATTGACCCTGTACACTATAGGGGATGGCCTGCAGAGGCAGCGGCAGCATCGGGCAGGCTAGAGAGTGGCATGGCGACATACCCTAAAATTGACCTCAGGTTCAAACCAATTTGGTGCAGAGAGGAACCAAGGTTGACGGTAATATTTTAGTCGATAACACAGCATGGTGGCGACATCGGACCAAGTTCATAACGGATCTTGTGAAACTAACCCGAACAATGACCTGAACAACTCGTTTGATAATGGGACGACATTTGGAGGCCGCCATGTAGAGGACTTCCATTATTAGAGCGACATTAGGGGTCATCCATTGCGCTTCGATGATTGCACTGCAGGTCTCACAGCAGCGGTGACAGACCTCGCCGATTTCCACTATGTATGTGGTTAACACCTGCAAATTCTTGCTGACACACTCTTTTGATAATGGGGGGACCCATGTATGGAGGCGGGAACTAGTAGTAGATTAAAGGTGCTGCAGTTTACACTATGTTAGTTGGTCTTGGGATGGAGCTGGCGCTCCGCTGCCAGGCTACTTTCCGCCAATCCAAGCCCTGTCTCTAGGCTACTCCCCAAACAGCACTTCTAAGATCAACTTTTGTATAAGATCAAGTGTAGTAGCGTTCTTATAAGTTTGGATCTAGCGGGTGGAGGGGAATGTAAACAGATGCGGCAAGGCTGCGCGCTGAAATACTATGGTAATGATAAAAGTTTGCCAGTTATTTTGTGATTACACGCAGGTTGGCGCCAAAGTAACACGTTGGATATGGAATGCCTGTAATAGCCTCCTTGGGGGTGTGCCTTTTATCGGCTAGGCATGATTGGCGCGCCATGCCCACTGATGGAATTTCGGAGAGGAGTAGTGGAGGAGGGGTGGGAGGAGGAGGAGGTATAGTAGGCTTTGAGACTGTACCGGGTAGGCCCCCGCAACTCCTCGCGTCGCAGTTATACCAGCCCCCGGGTCCGACTCGTCCCAGCCTCCACAATTTAAGTTGGTAGTAGCATTTCTTATAAGTTCAAGACGAACCCAACATCCCTTTTAGGGTCTAAAATAACGTATAAACCTTTTTTTTTTATATTTGCAGCTAGTACCATATTTTTGAGAATTTGGCAGGGGAGGGACTTGCTATAACCGTTTTGTTTAGCTCTTAGTGACACACATATCCACCTCAAACACCCAAAGTGGACAATTATTAGGGGTTTGATTTCATTAGGCACAGTCTCAGTTCTTTTTATTTTACGTTGTATTTTTCATAACTCACGCTCTCATCTGGCATAGCAGTGTGGTTTCATACTTGGGCTCGAATAGCCATAGGAGAAGCCAAACGCTTACTTAGGCCTACAATAGCGTTATAATACATTTATTTCGGTTGAGCTGGCTTGCTGGCCTTGCTGTAGTGGCATCTACTACCATATTGTGGGATTTGCATTGAGACTTGCGACTCGTTGTTTTAGCGCTTAGTGACCACATATCCATCGCAAAGACCGCCAGTGGACAATTTATTAGGGTTTATATTTCATAGGCACAGTTTGCCAGTTTCTTTTATTTTACCTTTATTTTTTCATAACTCAGCGTCATCTCATCTCATCTGCCCTAGCAGTGTGGTTTGTTTTGCATACTTGACTCGAAAATCGCCTAGGAGAATCCAAATCGCTTACTTGGCCTACAATAGCGTTATATATTTTATTTCTGGTTGAGCTGGCTGGTGCCTGGCCTTGCTGTGTGCATCTACTACCATATTGTGAGGAATTTGCAGGGAGACTTGCGCCGTTGTGTTTAGCGCTTAGTGACGCACATATCCATCGCAAAGACCGAGTGGGACAATTTATTAGGGGTTGGATTTCAATTAGGCACAGTCTGCCATTTACTTTTTATTTTACGTTTATTTTTTTCATAACTCAGCGTCAGCTCATTCTGGCATAGCAGTGTGCTTTCATACGTGACAGAAATAGCCATAGAGAATCCAAACGGCTTACTTAGAGCCTCAATAGCGTTATCTCTTTTTTCTTGTTGATCTTCTGGGCTGGCCTTGCTGTAGTGCATGTACTACTACCATATTGTAGGAATTTGCAGTGAACTTGCGACCGTTGTTTAGCGCTTAGTGACTCACATATCCATCGCAAGACCGAAGTGGGACATTTATTAGGGGTTGGATTCAATTAGCACGTCCTTGCAGTGACTTTTATTTTACGTTTATATTTTTAATACTCAGCGTCATCTCATCTGGCTAGCAGTGTGCTTCATCTTGCTAGAAAATACCATAGAGATCCAAACGACTACTTAGGCTACAATAGGTTATAAATATTTTATTTCTGGTTGATCTGCTGTGGCTGGCCTTGCTGTAGGCATCTACTACCACTATGGTGAGGAATTTTGCAGTGAGACCTTGCGACCCGTGGTTTTTAGCGCTTAGTGGAGCACATATCCATCGCAAAGGACCGAAGTGGGACATTTTTAGGGGTTGGATTTCATTAGGCACAGTCTGCCATTTAACTTTTTATTTTACGGTTATTTTTTCATAACCGCGTCATCTCATCTGGCATAGCGTGTGCTTTCATACTTGGCTAGAAAATAGCCATAGGAGAATCCAAACGCTTACTTAGGCCTTCAATAGCGTTATATATTTTATTTCGGTTGATCTGCTGTGGCTGCCTTACTGTATGCATCTACTACCTATTGAAGGAATTGCGTGAGACTTGCGACCGGTTGTGTTTAGTCGCTTAGTGACCGCCATATCCATCGCCAAGACCGAATGGGACACTTATTAGGGGTTGGATTTCAATTATGCACAGTCGCCATTTACTTTTTTTTTACGTTTATTTTTTCATAACTCCGCGTCATCTCATCTGGCATCGCAGTGGCTTTCATACTTGGCGTATAAAATAGCCATAGGGGGATCCAAACGACTTACTAGGCCTACAATGCGTTTATATATTTTATTTCTGGTTGATCTGCTGTTGGATGCTTGCTGTCGTGCCTCTACTACCATATTGGAGGAATTTGCAGGGATGACTTTCGACCGTTGTGTTTTAGCGCTTAGGGGACGCACATATCCCTCGCAAAGACCGAATTGGGGACAATTTATTAGTGGTTGGAATTTCAATAGGCACAGTCCTGTGCCATTTTCTTTTATTTTACGTTTATGTTTCATACTCGCGCATCTCATCTTGCATACGCAGTGGTGCTTCAACTTACTTGGCTAGAAAATAGCCATAGGAATCCAAACGCTTACTTAGGCCTACAATACGTTCTATATTTTATTATTCTGTTGTTCTGCTGGGGCTGGCTTGCTGTAGTGCATCTACTTACCATATTGTGAGGAATTTGCAGTGAACGTGCGACCGTTGTGTTTTAGCGCTTATGACTCCATATCCATCGCAAAGACCGAAGTTGGGACAATTTATTGGGGTTTCGATTTCAATTAGGCACAGTCGCCAGTTTTCTTTTTATTTTACCATTTATTTTTTTCATTCATACTCGCGTCATCTCATCTGCCAATCATTGTGTTTCATACTTTGCTCGAAAATAGCATAGGATAATCCAAACGGCTTTACTTAGGCCTACAATAGCCGTTATATATTTTATTTCTGGTTGAGCTTCTGGGGTAGTCTGGCCTTGCTGTAGTGCATCTACTAACCATATTGTGAGGAATTGGCGTGAGACTTGTGACCGTTGTGTTTACGCTTAGTGACGCACATATCCATCGCAAAGACCGAAGTGGGACATTTATTAGGGGTGGATTCAATTAGGCACCTCTGTGCCCATTTACTTTTATTTTACGTTTATTTTTTAATACCTCAGCGGTCATCTCATCTGGCATATCATGTGCTTTCATACTTGTCTAGAATGAGCCATAGGAGAATCCAAACGGCTTACTTATGCCTACACTAGCGTTATATTTTCTTATTTCTTGTTGATCTGCTGGGGCTGGCCTTGCTGTGTGCATCTACTACCATATTGTGAGGATTTTGGCGTGCGACTTGGACCGTTGTGTTTGCGTCTTAGTGAACCGCAACATAGCCAATCCATCGCAAAGACCAAAGTGGGGACAATTTATTGGGTTTGGATTTCAATTAGGCACAAGTCTGGTCTGCCATTTTTACTTTTTATTTTTACGTTTATTTTTTTCATAACGTCAGGTCATCATCCATTTGGCCATAGCATGTGCCCTTTCAACTGGCTAAAATACCAAGGAGAATCCAAACGGCTACTTAGGCCTCAATAGCGTTATATATTTTTATTCTGGTTTGATCTGCTTGTGGCTGCCTTGCTGTAATGCATCTACTACCATATTGTGAGGGATTTTGCAGGGAGACTTGCACCCTGTTGTGTTTTAGCGCTTAGTGACCACATATCCATCGCAAGACCGAATGGGACAATTTATTATGGGTTGGATTTTCATTAGGCCACGGTCTGCCCTTTACTACTTTTTCTTTACTTTTATTTTTTCATAACTCAGCGTCATCTCATCTTGGCATAGCAGTGTGCTTTCATACTTGGCTAGAAAAATAGCCATAGGAAGAATACAACGGCTTACTTAGGCCTACAATCGTTATATATTTTATTTCTGGTTGATCGCTGGTGGCTTGCCTTTGCTGTAGTGCCTCTAACTAACGACCATATTGTGAGGAATTTGCAGTGAGACTTTGCGACGTTGTGTTTAATCGCTTAGTGACGCACATATCCATCGCAACGACCGAAGTGGGACACTTGATTAGGGTTTTATTTTCAATTCGGCCAGTCCTGCCCAGTTTCTTTTTATTTTACATTTATTTTTTCTAACTCAAGCTTCTCTCATCTGCCAAGCATGTGGTTTCATACGTGGCTCGAACATAGCCATAGGAGAATCCAACCGGCTTACTTAGCCTACAAGAGCTTTATATTTTTATTTCTGTTGATTGCTGGTGGCTGGCGTCTGTAGTGCATCTACTACTACTCATCTTGTTGAGGAATTTGCATGAGACTTGCACCGTGTTGTTTAGGCGCTTAGGTGCGCACATATCCATCGCAACCGACCGAAGTGGGAACAATTTATTAGGGGTTGGATTCCATTAGCAGCAGTCTGCATTTACTTTTTATTTACGTGTATTTTTTTCATACTCAGCGTCATCTCATCAAAAAGGGCATACTGGTGCTTTCATACCTTGGGCTAGAATAGCCATAGAGATCCAACGGCTTACTTAGCCTACAAAGCGTTATATATTTTATTTCTTGTTAGATCTGCTGTTGCTGGCCTTGCTGTAGTGCATCTACTACCATATGTGAGGAATTTGCAGTGAGACTTTGCGACCTTTGTGTTTTTAGCGCTTAGTGACGCACATATCCATCGCAAAGACCAAGTGGGACATTTATTAGGGGTTGGATTTCATTTAGCACAGTCTGCCATTTAACTTTTTATTTTAACGTTTATTTTTTCATAAATCGCTTCATCTCATCTGGCATAGCAATGTGCTTTCATACTTGTCTAGAAAATAGCCATAGGATAATCAAACGGCTTACTTTAGGCCTACAATAGCGTTATATATTTTATTTCTGTTGCCTGCTGGTGGCTGGCCTTCGCTGTATCGCCCTCTACTACCATATGGTGAGGATTGGGCAGTGAGACTTGCAACCGTTGTGTTAGCGCTTAGTGACGCACAATATCCATCGCAAAGACCGAAGTGGTACAATTTAATTAGGGTTGGATTTCAATTAGGCCAGTCTGCCATTTACTTTTTATTTTACTTTATTTTTTTCAAACTCAGCGTCATCTCATCTGGCATTAGGCATGTTGCTTTCATCACTTTGGCTAGAAAATAGTCCATAGGGATTCAAACGGCTTATTAGCTACAGGCGTTATATATTTTATTTCTGGGGATCTGCTGGTGCTGGCCTTGCTGTTTGCATCTACTAACATATTGGTGAGGAATTTGCAGGGAGACCTTGCTACCCGTTGTGTTTATCGCTTAGTGACGCACTATCCCATCGCAAAGACCGAAGTGGGACCATTTATTAGGGGTTGGATTTCATTAGGGCACAGTCTGCCATTTGACTTTATTTTAACGGTTTTATTTTTTCATAACTACGCAGCTGTCATCCTCATCGCATAGCAGGGTGCTTTCATACTTGGCTTAGACTCGTGGCATAGGATGATCCAAACGTGCGTTTCTTAGGCCTTCAAAAAGCGTTGTATAAATATTTATTTTCTGGGTTGATCTGCTGGTGTCTGGCCTTACGTAGTGCATCTACTACCATATTGGAGGAATTTGCAGTGAGACTTGCGACCGTTGTGTTTATCGCTTAGTGACGCAACATATCCTTGCAAAGACCGAAGTGGACAATTTATTAGGGGTTTGATTCAATTAGGCCAGTCTGCCAATTTACTTTTTATTTACGTTATTTTTTCATACTCAAAGCGTCATCTCATCTGGCATAGCAGTGTGCTTTCATACTTGGCTAGAAATAGCCATCGGACAATTCCAAACGGCTTTACTTAAGGCCTACAATATCGTTATATTTTTATTTCTGGTTGATCTGCTGGTGGCTGGCCTTGCTGTAGTGCATCTACTACCTCTTGTGAGGAATTTGCAGGGAGACTTGCGACCGTTGTGGTTAGCGCTAAGTGACGCACATCTCCATCGGAACAAAGACCGAAGTGGGACAATTTACTAGGGGTTTATTTCAATTAGCACAGTCTGCCAGTTTCCTTTTTATTTTACATTTCTTGTTTTCATAACTCTCGCGTCATCTCATCTGCCATATCAGTGTGGTTTCACATACTGGCTCGAAAATAGACAAGGAGAATCAAACGCTTACTAGGCCTACAATAGCGTTATATATTTTATTTCTGGTTGAGCTGCTGGTGCTGGCCTTTGCTGTAGTGCATCTACTACCATATTGTGAGTAATTTGGCAGTGAGACTTGCGACCGTTGTGTTTAGCGCTTAGTGACGCACATACCCAATCGCAAAGACCGAGTGGGACAATTTATTAGGGGTTGGATTCAATTATGCACAGTCTGCATTTACTTTTTATTTTAACGTTATTTTTTCATAACTCACCGTCATCTATCTGGCAATAGCAGTGTGCTTTCATACTTGGCTAAAATAGCATAGGAGAATCACAAACGCTTACTAGGCCTACAATAGCGTTATATATTTTTATTTCTGGTTGGTTCCTGCTGTGGCTGGCCTTGCTGTAGTGCATCTACTACCATATTTGTGAGGAATTTGCAGTGAAACTTGCGACCGTTGTGTTTAGCGTTAGTGACCACATATCTCTTGCAAGACCGAAGTGGACAATTTATTAGGGGTTGATTTTCATTAGGCACCGTCTGCCATTTACTTTTTATTTTACGTTTATTTTTTCATACTCAGCGTCATCTCATCTGGCATAGCAGTGTGCTTTCATACTTGGCTAGAAACTAGCATGGACATCCCCACGGCTTACTTAGGCCTACAATGCGTTATATATTTTATTTCGGTTGATCTGCTAGTTGGCTGGCCTTGCTGTCAGTTCATCTACTACTACCATATTGTGAGGAATTTGCAGTGAGAACTTGCGACCGTTGTGTTTAGGCTCTAAGGTACGCACATATTCCATCGTACAAAGACCGAAGTGGGACAATTTATTATGGGTTAATTTCATTCGGCACCATTCTGCCAGTTTTCTTTTTTATTTTACATTTATTTTTTCATAACTCAGCGTCATCTCATCTCCATAGCAGTGTGGTTTCATACCTTGCTTCGAAATAGCCATATAGAATCCAAACTGCTTAACTTAGGCCCTACATAGCGTTATATATTTTATTTCTGGTTGAGCTGCTGGTGGCTGGGCCTTGCTGTAGTGCAATCTACTACCATATTGTGAGTAATTTGCAGTGAGACTGCGACCGGTTGTGTTTTAGCGCTTGAGTGACGCACATCTCCATCGCAAAGACGAGTGGGACAATTTATTAGGGTTGGATTTCATTAGGCCAGTCTGCCATTTACTTTTTATTTTCGTTTAGTTTATCATATTCATAACTCAGCGTCATCGTCATCTGGCATAGCAGTGTGCTTTCTTACTTGGCTAGAAAATTCCATAGGAGAATCCACGGCTTACTTTAGGCCTACAATAGCGTTATATATTTTTATTTCTGGTTGTCTGCTGGTGCTGCCTTGTCTGTAAGTGCATCTACTACCATATTGTGAGGAATTTGCGTGAGACTTGCGACCGTGTTGTTTAGCGCTTAGTGACGCACATATCCAGTCCGCATAACCGAAGTGGGACCATTTATTAGGGTTATGATTTCATTAGGCACAGTCTGCCATTTACTTTTTATTTACGTTTATTTTTTTTCATACTCAAGCGTCATCTCAACTGGCCATAGCATGTGCTTTCATATTGGCTAGAAAATAGCCATAGAGAATCAAACGACTTACTTAGGCCTACAATACGTTATATATTTTATTCTGGTTGATCTCTGGTGGCTGGCCTTGCTGTATTGCATCTACTACTCCATATTGTGAGGAATTTTTGGCGCAGGGAGACTTGCTACGTTTTGTTTAGCGCTTAGTGACGGCCATATCCATCGCAAGACCGAAGGTTGGACACTTTATTATGGGTGGTTTCAATTCGGCACAATCTTCCATGTACTTTTTATTTTACGTCTTTTTTTCATAACTCACGCAGCGTCATCTCATCTGGCTGCATGGCTTTCATACTTGGCTTAGAAATAGCCATAGGGATTCAAGCGGCTTACTTAGGCCTACAATACGTTATATATTTTTAATTTTCTGGTTGATCTTGCGCTGGTGGCTGCCTTGCTGTAGTGCATCTACGACATATTGTGAGGAATTTGCAGTGAAACTTGCGAAACCGTTTTGTGTTTAAGCGCTTAGTGACGCACATATCCATCACAAAGACCGCAGTGGGACAATTTATAGGGGTTGGTTTCCCTTAGGCATAGTCCTGCTGTGAACGTTGTATTTTCCGTTTATTTTTTTCATAACTCAAGCGTCATCTCATTTGGCAAGCATGTGCTTTCATACTTGGCTAGAAAATAGCCATAGCGATATCCACGCTACTGAGGCCTACATAGCGTATATTTTTATTTCGGGTTGATCTGCTGTGGCTTGGCCTTGCTTTAGTGCATGTACTACCATAATTGTTAGGAATTTGCAGTGAACTTGGCAACCTGTTGTGTTTAGCGCTTAGTGGACGCACATATCCACCTCGCAAAGACCGAGTGGGACAATTTATTAGGGTTGGATTTCACTAGGCACAGTCCGCATTTTACGTTTGTATTTTAAACGTTTTATTTTTTCATAACTCAGCGTCATCTCATCTGGGCATAGAGTGTGCTTTTCATACCTTGGCTAGAACAGCCTAGGGAATTCAACGTCTTACTTAGGCTACATAGCGTTATATATTTTAGGTCCTGGTTGATCTGCTGGTGGCTGGCCTTGCTGTGTGCATCTACTACCATATTTGAGGAATTTGCAGGGATAAAGACTTGCGACCGTTGTGTTTAGCTCTAGTGACCACATATCCCTCGCAAAGACCGAAGTGGGACAATTTTATTAGGGTTGGATTTCAATTAGGCACAGTCTGCCATTTACTTTTTATTTTAAAACGTTTATTTTTCTAACTCAGCGTCATCTCCATCTCTGGCATAGGCAAGTGTGCTTTCATACTTGGCTTAAATAGCCATAGGATATCAACGGCTTACTAGGCCTTCAATAGCGTTCTATATTTTATTTCTGGTTCCATATTGTGAGGAAATTGCAGTGAGGGACTGCGACCGTTGTGTTTAGCGCTTAGTGACGCAAATATCCATCGCAAAGACCGAAGTGGGACAATTATTAGGGGTTGGATTTCAATTAGGCAAGTCGCCATTTACTTTTATTTTACGTTTATTTTTCATAACTCAGCGTCATCTCATTGGCATAGCAGTGTGCTTTCATACTTGGCTAGAAAATAGCCATAGGAGAATCCAAACGGTTACTTAGGCCTACAATAGCGTTATATATTTATTTCGGTGATCTGCTGGTGGTGGCCTTGCTGTAGTGCATCTACTACCATATGTGAGGAATTTGCAGTGAGACTTGCGTGTGTGTTTAGCGCTTAGTGACGCACATATCCATCGCAAAGACCGAGTGGACAATTTATTAGGGGTGGATTTCAATTAGGCACAGTCTGCCATTTACTTTTATTTTACGTTTATTTTTTCATAACTCAGCTCATCTCATCTGGCTCAGCAGTTGTCTTCATACTTGGCTAGAAAATAGCTATGGAGATACAACGCTTACTAGGCTACAATAGCGTTATATATTATTTGGTTGATCGCTGGTGGCTGGCCTTGCGTTAGTGCTCTACTACCATATTGTGAGGAATTGCAGTGAGACTGCGACCGTTGTGTTTAGCGCTTAGTGACGCACATATCATCGCAAAGACCGAGTGGGACAATTTATTAGGGGTGGATTCAATTAGGCACAGTCTGCCATTTACTTTTTATTTTACGTTTATTTTTAATAACTCAGCGTCATCTCATCTGGCATAGCAGTGTGCTTTCATACTTGGTAGAAAATAGCCATAGGGAATCCAAACTTACTTAGGCCTACAATAGCGTTATATATTTTATTTCTGGTTGATCTGCGGTGGGTGGCTGTGCTGTAGTGCATCTACTACCATATTGGGAGGAATTTGCAGGTGAGACTTGGACCGTTGTGTTTTAGCGCTTAGTGACGCACATATCCTCGCAAAGACCGAAGTGGGACAATTTATTAGGGGTTGGTTTCAATTAGGCACAGTCTGCCATTTACTTTTTATTTAGTTTATTTTTTCATAACTCAGCGTATCTCATCTGGCATAGCAGTGTGCTTTCATACTTGGCTAGAAATAAGCCATAGGAGAATCCAAACGGCTTACTTAGGCCACTAGCGTATATTTTATTTCTGGTTGATCTGCTGGTGGCTGGCCTTCTGTAGTGCATCTAACTAATATTGTGAGGAATTTGCAGGTGAGACTTGCGACCGTTTTGTTTAGCGGTTAGTGACGCACATATCCATCGCAAAGACCGAAGTGGGACAATTTATTAGGGTTGGATTTCATTAGGCACAGTCTGCCATTTACTTTTTATTTTACGTTTATTTTTTCAAACAGGTCATCTCATCTGGCATAGCAGTGTGCTTTCATACTTGGTAGAAAATGCCATAGGAGAATCAAACGCTTACTAGGCCTACAATAGCGTTATATATTTTATTCTGGTTGATCTGCTGGTGGCTGGCCTGCTGTATGCATCTATACCATTGGGAGGATTGCAGGGAGACTTGCGACCGTTGTGTTTAGCGCTTAGTGACGCACAATCCATCGCAAAGACCGAAGTGGGACAATTTATTGGGTTGGATTCAATTAGGCACAGTCTGCCATTTACTTTTATTTTACGTTTATTTTTTCATAACTCAGCGTCATCTCATCTGGCATAGCAGTGTGCTTTCATACTTGGCTAGAAAGCATAGGAGAATCCAAACGGCTTACTTAGGCCTACAAAGGTTATATATTTATTTTGGTTGATCTGCTGGTGGCTGGCCTTGCTGTAGTGCATCTACTACCATATTGTGAGGAATTTGCAGTGAGAATTGCGCGACCGTGTTGTGTTTAGCCTTAGTGACGCACATATCCATCGCAAAGACCGAAGTGGGACAATTTATTAGGGGTTGGATTTCAATTAGGACAGTCTGCCATTTACTTTTATTTTACGTTTATTTTTTCATAACTCAGCGTCATCTCATCTGGCATAGCAGTGTGCTTTCATACTTGGCTAGAAAATAGCCATAGGAGAATCCAAACGCTTACTTAGGCCTACAATAGCGTTATATATTTTATTTCTGGTTGGATCTGCTGGTGGCTGGCCTTGCTGTAGTGCATCTACTACCATATGTGAGGAATTTGCAGTAGACTTGCGACCGTTGTGTTTAGCGTTAGTGCGCACTATCCATGAAAGACCGAAGTGGGACAATTTATTAGGGGTTGGATTTCAATTAGGCACAGTTGCCATTTACTTTATTTTACGTTATTTTTTCATAACTCAGCGTCATCTCATCTGGCATAGCAGTGTGCTTTCATACTTGGCTAGAAAATAGCCATAGGAGAATCCAAAGACCTTACTTAGGCCTACAATAGCGTTTATATTTTATTTCTGGTTGATCTGCTGGTGGCTGGCCTTGCTGTAGTGCATCTACTACCATATTGTGAGGAATTTGCAGGGAGACTTGCGACCGTTGTGTTTAGCGCTTAGTGACGCACATATCCATCGCAAAGACCGAAGTGGGACAATTTTAGGGGTGGATTTCAATTAGGCACAATTGCCATACTTTTATTTTTTACGTTTATTTTTTCATAACTCAGCGTCATCTCATCTGGCATAGCGTGTGCTTTCATACTTGGCTAGAAAATAGCCATAGGAGGACAACGGCTTACTTAGGCCTACAATAGGTTATATATTTTATTTCTGGTTGATTGTGGTGGCTGGCCTTGCTGTAGTGCATCTACTACCATATTGTGAGGAATTTGCAGTGAGACTTGCGACGTTGTGTTTAGCGCTTAGGACGCACATATCCTCGCAAAGACCGAAGTGGGACAATTATTAGGGGGTGGATTTCAATTAGGCACTCAGTCTCATTTACTTTTTTTTACGTTTATTTTTTCATAACTCAGCGTCCTCTCATTTGGCATAGCAGTGTGCTTTCATAATGGCTAGAAAATAGCCATAGGAGAATCCCAACGGCTTACTTAGGCCTACAATAGCGTTATATATTTTATTTTGGTGATCTGCTGGTGGCTGGCCTTGCGTTAGTGCATCTACTACCATATTGTGAGGAATTTGCAGTGAGACTTGCGACGTTGTGTTTAGCGCTAGTTGACGCAATATCCATCGCAAAGACCGAAGGGGACATTTATTAGGGGTTGGATTTTCAATTAGGCACAGTCTGCCATTTACTTTTATTTTACGTTTATTTTTTCATAAACAGTCTCATTATCTGGCATAGCAGTGTCTTTCATACTTGGCTAGAAAATAGCCATAGGAGAATCCAAACGGTACTTAGGCCTACAATAGCGTTATATATTTTATTTCGGTTGATCTGCTGGTGGGCTGGCCTTGCTGTAGTGCATTCTACTACCATATTGTGAGGAATTTGCAGTGAGAATTGCGACCGTTGTGTTTAGCGTTAGTGGCACACATATCCATCGCAAAGACCGAAGTGGGACAATTTATTAGGGGTTGGATTTCAATTAGGCACAGCTCTGCCATTTACTTTATTTTACGTTTATTTTTATAACTCAGCGTCCATCTCATTGGCATAGCAGTGTGCTTTCATACTTGGCTAGAAAATAGCCATAGGAGAATCCAAACGTTACTTAGGCCTACAATAGCGTTATATATTTATTTCGGTTGATCTCTGGTGTGGCTGCCTTGTGTAGTGCATCTACACCATATTGTGAGGAATTTGCAGGGAGAATTGCGACCGTTGTGTTTAGCGCTTAGTGACGCACATATCCATCGCAAAGACCGAAGTGGGACAATTTATTAGGGTTGGATTTCAATTAGGCACAGTCTGCCATTACTTTTTATTTTAGTTTATTTTTCATAAACTCAGCGTCATCATCTGGCATAGCAGTGTGTTTCATACTTGGCTGAAAATAGCCATAGGAGAAACCAAACGGCTTACTTAGGCCCAATGCGTTATATATTTTATTTCTGGTTGATGCTGGTGGCTGGCGCTTCTGTAGTGCATCTAATACCATATTGTGAGGAATTTGCAGTGAGACTTGCGACCGTTGTGTTTAGCGCTTAGTGACGCACATATCCATCGCAAGACCGAAGTGGGACAATTTATTGGGGTTGGATTTCAATTAGGCACAGTCTGCCATTTACTTTTTATTTACGTTTATTTTTCATAAATCAGCGTCATCTCTCTGGCATAGCAGTGGGCTTTCATACTTGGCTAGAAAATAGCCATAGGAGAATCCAAACGGCTTACTTAGGCCTACCATAGCGTTATATATTTTATTCTGGTTGATCTGCTGGTGGCTGGCTTGCTGTAGTGCATCTACTACATATTGTGAGGAATTTGCAGGGAGACTTGCGACCGTTGGTTTAGCGCTTAGTGACGCACATATCCATCGCAAAGACCGAAGTGGGACAAATATTAGGGGTTGGATTTCAATTAGGCACAGTCTGCCATTTACTTTTTATTTTACGTTTATTTTTTCATAACTCAGGTCATCTCATCTGGCATGCAGTGTTGTTCATACTTGGCTAGAAAATAGCCATAGGAGAATCCAAACGGCTTACTTAGGCCTACAATAGCGTATATATTTTATTTCTGGTTGATCTGCTGGTGGCTGGCCTGCTTGTGTAGTGCATCTACTACCATATTGTGAGGAATTTGCAGAGTGAGACTTGCGACGTGTGTTTAGCGCTAGTGACGCACAACATCGCAAAGACCGAAGTGGGACAATTTAAGGGGTTGGATTTCAATTAGGCACAGTCTGCCATTTACTTTTATTTACGTTTATTTTTTTCATAACTCAGTCATCTCATCTGGCATAGCAGTGTGCTTTCATACTTGGCTAGAAAATAGCATAGGAGAATCCAAACGCTTACTTAGGCCTACAATAGCGTTATATATTTTATTCTGGTTGATCTGCTGGTGGCTGGCCTTGCGTAGTGCATCTACTACCATATTGTGAGGAATTTGCAGGAGACTTGCGACCGTTGTGTTTAGCGTTAGTGACGCCATATCCATCCAAAGACGAAGTGGGACAATTTATTAGGGGTTGGATTTCAATTGGCACAGTCTGCCATTTTTTATTTTACGTTATTTTTTCATAACTCAGCGTCATCTCATCTGGCATAGGTGTGCTCTTTCATACTTGGCTAGAAAATAGCCATAGGAGAGATCAAACGGCTTATGGCCTACAATAGCGTTATATATTTATTTCTGGTTGATTGCTGGGTGCTGGCCTTGCTGTGCATCTACACCATATTGGGAGGAATTTGCAGTGAAACTTGCGACCGTTGTGTTTAGCGCTTAGTGACGCACATATCCATCGCAAAGACCGAAGTGGGACAATTTATTAGGGGTGGATTTCAATAGGCACAGTCTGCCATTTTTATTTTATATTTTTTTCATAACTCAGGTCATCTCATCTGGCATAGCAGTGTGCTTTCATACTTGGCTAGAAAATAGCACAAGGAGAATCAAACGGCTTACTTAGGCCTACAATCGGTTATATATTTTATTTCTGGTTGATCTGCGGTGGCTGGCCTTGCTGTTAGTGCTTACTACCATATTGTGAGGATTTGCAGTGAGACTTGCGACGTTGTGTTTAGCGCTTAGTGACGCACATATCCATCGCAAAGACCGAGTGGGACAATTATTAGGGGTTGGATTTAATTAGGCACAGTCTGCCATTTACTTTATTTAGTTTTTTTCATACTTAGGGCTACAATAACGTTATACTTTTTTTTTTTTTATTTGCTTGTGGCTGGGCTTGCTGGCACTAGTAGTGCAGCTAGTACCATATTGTGAGGAATTAGCAGGGGGACTTGCTACCGTTGTGTTTAGCTCTTAGTGACACACATATCCACCTCAAACACCAAAGTGGGAAAATTTATTAGGGGTTTGATTTCAATTAGGCACAGTCTGGCAGTTTCTTTTTATTTTACGTTTATTTTTTTCATAACTCAGCGTCATCTCATCTGGCATAGTAGTGTGCTTTAATACTTGGCTAGAAAATAGCCATAGGAGAATCCAAACGGCTTACTTACGCCTACAGTAGCGTTATATATATTTGATTTCTGGTTGATCTGCTGGTGGCTGTAGTTGCTGCAGTGCATCTACTAGCAAATTGGATGTCTGATATCTGTCAGGTGCTGAGTAACTTTGAGGAGTCAACACAGATGGTCAGTGGCGATGCCGCCATCATCAGCCTCACCATCCCGCTGCTTGGCCTGTTGAAAAACTCTCTGGTCAGCATGAAGTCGGAAGCTTTGCGCTCCTCACAAGAGACGGGGGAAGAAGATTCCCTTGTTGATAGCCAAAGCACCCTTAGGTCTGTTTCTCAGCACATATCGGAGGAGGTGGAGGAGGATGAGGAGGAAGAGGAGGAGAATGTTGGCGAGACACAAGAGGGGACCATTGTTGAGTCCTTCACTGTTCAGCGTGTATGGGCAGAAGAAGAGGAGTTGGAGGAGTTGGAGGAGGAGGAAATGGACAGTCAGGCCAGTGAGGGGAGTGAATTCTTACGCGTTGGTACTCTGGCGCATATGGCAGATTTCATGCTAGGCTGCCTATCCCGTGACCCTCGCGTTCAAAGAATTTATTCCAGCACCGATTACTGGGTGTTCACTCTCCTGGACCCACGGTACAAGCAAAATCTTGCCACTCTCATCCCTGCAGAGGAAAGGAGTGTGAGAATGCATGAATACCAGCAGGCCCTGGTGCACAAGCTGAAACAGTATTTCCCTTCTGACAGCGCTAGCGGCAGAGTGCGTAGTTCTGCGGGACAAGTAGCGAGGGAGAGTAGGCGAGCAGGCAGCTTGTCCAGCACTGGCAAGGGTACGCTTTACAAGGCTTTTGCCAGCTTTATGTCACCCCAGCAAGACACTGTCACCTGTCCCCAGTCTCGGCAGAGTAGGGCTGATCTTTACAGAAAGATGGTGAGGGAGTACGTAGCTGACCATACCATCGTCCTAAATGATCACACAGCTCCCTACAACTACTGGGTTTCAAAGCTGGACATGTGGCACGAACTGGCGCTGTACGCCTTGGAGGTTCTTGCCTGCCCTGCCGCTAGCGTCTTGTCCGAGCGGGTTTTCAGTGCAGCTGGTGGCATCATCACCGATAAGCGTACACGCCTGTCGACTGACAGCGCTGACAGGCTGACGCTTATCAAGATGAATAAAGCCTGGATTTCTCCTAATTTCCAATCTCCACCAGGTGACGGAAGCTCAACCTGAATAATGTATGCACTCCTCCTCCTCCTCATTTTCCTCCTTCTCCTCCTCTTTGTACAGTAAAGCAGAGGAAAATGGCTATTTTTTTTACAGGGCCCACTGGCTCTAGCTATAGTACTTTATGCATTTAATTTTTATGGAGGGCCATATCTATACCCTGGGCCATGTGTCTCTATGTACGGTATATATTACATTGGTTACATGGCTTATAGTGTAGCAGAGCTGAAGTTTGGTTGTGGGGGTGGGGGTGGGATAAAGGGGGGTCCAAGTGCGAAATGTGAGGCCACCACTGAGCAGAAGATTATATTTCTTTAGGAAGACATTGCCTAATGGAGGAGTTTCATAGATGTCTATATGAGGACTGAGGACAACTCGGATACAGCAGCTCTATGATAGCTGGTACCTCTAAAATGACAGCTTAGATACAGCAACTGGGCTCTCTGTATGGTAAATAACTCTATAATTGTAGCTCAGATACAGAACATCAGCTCTATGTATGGTAAATAACTCTATAATGGCCATACCTCCAAACCCCCCTCCCAGGGTCCAACGGGTCAGTCTTGGGCTCTGCCCCGCTGTCCCGCTAACTGGTAGGCATCCTCCAGACGCTGACAGAGCTGCTTACAGTGTTAGTGCAGGGAGCCAGTAGCTCACTGTATTATCCATGTCTTCAGTGCTAAATACAGCAGGAGCAGAGGAGAGAGGAGCTGCTGCGGGGGAATGGGGAAAGGTGAGTATATGTGTTTGATATTTTACTCTTAAGGCACAACAAGAGGTGGAGCTGCTGTAGGGGGCAAAATAAAAGGGGGAGCTGATTGGGTGGACACAATGGGGGACATGTATCATTATTTCTGCTAGTCAAATTGTCTCATTTTTCTGACTTTTGTCGTTTTTGCGACTTTTCACTGCTTGGTCTCCACCTTGGGCCTTCTGGATTTTTAGTTTCCAGATGTTCCGTGCAACTTTTCACTTATGTATCACTTGTTTTTGCTTATTTTTGCAACCTTTTAGGCGCAAATCTGCTCCTGGTCCAGGACACGTTCAGGGGAAAGATTTTTTTCATGGACCCTGTTTTAACATGTAAATTGGAATTATTTCACATGCTTTAAATGTTTTTACATTTTGCATAGTTTTTTTGCACCTGTTTTTTGAAAATTCCTAAATTCCTGAATTTACATTGTTTTTTAAAATTTATTGGTTACTTCTAAGAGTGTGGTCACACGGGTTGCATTTTGAAACGCATTACAACAGCTGAGGAGAGGTGATTTGCCTTATAACATTACTGTTTACACTTGCATTTACAAAACGCATAGTAAACGCAATGTAAACATGTTAAAAATAATCCCTAGGCTGCCCCTTACTCGGGCATTTGATTGTTTTTGAGACTGTGGCTGGTATTTTTAAATTGCAGATGCGGCAACCGTCCTAGAGAGGAGGCTGTCAGCTGCTTACGCCCATCTTAGTTGGCAGAGCATGCATGTGTAGGGTGTGATATGTATGAATAGTATTGTCAGGATCAAGGGTAGTGGATTCTTTGTACCACCAGGGGTGATGACGTAAGCCGACACCTGGGACCAGAGTCTAAGTGGTACCCGGTTTTCACTAGAGCCCACCACAAAGCAGGTTGGGCTTGTTGTGGCGTGGTACCACCAAGCAGGACTTTGTGCGCTGTGGTGGCCAAGGCGTAGTACAAAATCGTTCGGCAAACTCATGATCGGGGATGGGCAGGAGGTCGAGACAGGCAGCACAGGATCAGAGTTGGGGACGTAGCGGTAGGTCAGGACAGGCAGCACAGGATCAGAGTTGGGGACGTAGCGGTAGGTCAGGACAGGCAGCATGGGATCAGAGTCAGGAACCGAATCGAGGTCACAACGGGAAATCAGGACAATCGCAAAGGGCATGGAACACAGCTTTCTCTTAGGCATGGAAGCACAAAGATCCAGCAGGGGTCACAGTAAGGGGCTGGGAATTCATCAGGAAAGGCGGCAGACCAGCGCCAATTATCGGCGTGATGGCCCTTTAAATATTTGCGAGCCGGCACGCGGGAGCTGTGGAGACCGCCACTGGAGCCAGGAGAGGTGAGTTCTCCCGCAGACAGGCTCTGGGGGCACCGGAAGGCACAAAGGTGCGCCTGCGACCTGCAATATAGGTTGCAGGGGCACCCGTGACAAGTATAAACATTTGTCGACAACTGTCTAAGACTCCTTGGCCCGTTCTTCTCACATCATGTCCTAATGTGGAATTCCCCTTTAAGTGGATACACAAAAACATTAGAAAGTAATGTCACATCTCACCTTTTAATTTATTACAATCTGTAAACAAGGAAAAGGGGGTGGGGGGGGGGGGGGAGACAAAAATTGGATTCATCGCCTTCCCTAATTACAAATCACCACCTGTGGTTAAATTATTGAAAAACAAATGAGTGTTTCTTTCAAGAAATAGCCTTAAAACCGGCAGCAGTTCCAAGTGCCACTGTGATGTATAGACACAACGGAGGGCAGATGAGCGATTAATTAGGTCTGGCCTTGCACATCGCCAGGGGAAGACTTCTGTAGAGGTGATTGAAAACTGGAGAGAGCGGCATTCGTCTTCATCGTTGGTTACGGGCAAAAAAACATAAAGATGCATTTGAGTTGACAAGGCTTCAAGGTACGAGGCTGAATCATTTAGAGATGTCAAAACCATCAAACCATAATTAATTAGCCCAAGTCTTACATTGAATTCCTCAGCATTAATGAAGAGATCCAGAGCCGAAAAAACAAAATCTCCACCACGATTCATTCCGACGACGAAGAAAACCCAAGTTTATAGCGTTTTCCTGCAGGAAAGTGATACTTAATCTTTTTGGCATTTGATTTCCTGGGAATGGCAGTTTAGGTGGATTAGGAGAAAGTCAACAATAGACGCTGTCTCTACTGTGTGACAGATATACATCTCCATGCTATGTACTTCCAGGGATTTTGTGTATCTTAAGGGCATTTACCCCTTGTAAAAAAAAAAATGGAAAAAAAAATTGCACTTAGTAAGTGGTTCTCTTCTGTCTTAGTTGTAGAGCTTTCTGGGCAATCTTGGTGACAAGCGATAAAGCTACCATTTTTGAAACCGCCGATGTAATTACTAAATTTTCTTTGGGTTTCAAATAGGTTTGCTGTAATACATCTATTATACTCGTGTTTGGGGTTGAATGTTTTGGGTGATGGACGTTGACATAAATGCCACAGACTTGGCTGCATTCACGTGAATGCATAAAAATCACAGTATATACGGGTAGCATATGGCCCCATTCATTTCAATGGGCAATACGGCCATCCATTTACATGGCCGTATGGCACAGCATATCATACCGTAAGCGGGCCATATAAAAATATAGAGCATGTCCTATTTTCTCACGTATTTCCGTTCTGTATGCCCCATAGAAATCTATGAGCCTATGGTGGGAAACGCGTCCGCTGCTCTGTAATAAAATAGTTGTCTCCTCTCATGAATGACATGTCCACAGCAGCCCCTCCAATTAATAAAATGCCCAGCATAGTGGCCCCCTTGATGAGATGCCCAGCATAGTGGCCCCCTTGATGAAAAGCTCAGCATAGTGGCCCCCTTGATGAAAAGCATAGTGGCCCCCTTGATTTAATGCCCAGTATAGTGACTCCCCTTGATTTAATGCCCAGCATAGTGGCCCCCTTGATGAAATGCCCAGATTTCCAATCTCCACCAGGTGAAGGAAGCTCAACCTGAATAATTTATCCACTCCTCCTCCTCCTCATTTTCCTCCTTCTCCTCCTCTTTGTACAGTAAAGCAGAGGAAACTGGCTATTTTTTGACAGGGCCCACTGGCTCTAGCTATAGTACTTTATGCATTTAATTTTTCTGGAGGGCCACCGACCCGGTCCTCTGTTTTAAACAATTTTTGGGAGTGCCACATACAGGCACTCAATCTATTCAATTTTTCTGGAGGGCCACCTACCTGCTCCTCTGGTTTGAAAACTTTTTTGGACTGCCACATACAGGCACTCAATCTATTCCATTTTTCTGGAGGGCCACCTACCTGCTCCTCTGGTTTGAAAACTTTTTTGGACTGCCACATACAGGCACTCAATCTATTCCATTTTTATGGAGGGCCACCTACCTGCTCCTCTGGTTTGAAAACTTTTTTGGACTGCCACCATACAGGCACTCAATCTATTCATTTTTTGGAGGGCCACCTACCTGCTCCTCTGGTTGAAAACTTTTTGGACTGCCACATACAGGCACTCAATCTATTCCATTTTCTGGAGGCCACCTCACTGCTCCTTGGTTTTGAAAAATTTTTTGGACTGCCACATACAGGCACTATCCAAATTGAATTGTCTCCATAGCAGCCTCCACACGTTGTCTCCATTGCTACCTCCAAAAGTCGTCCATATAGCTGCCTCCATACATCGTCCCTTTATCAAACGAGGTGTGTCAGGCAGAAATTTGGGTTGTTTTCATGGATTCCACATCAAAGTTGTTAACTTTGTCGCCACCCTGCTGTGTTATCCACAAAATATACTGGCAAACTTTTACCATTTAGGGATATTATTTCAGCGCTTCTTGCGCATCTGTTTACATTCCCCTCACCCGCCATATCCTAAACTTATAAGAACGCTACTACACTTGATCTTATACAAAAGGTTCTTAGAAGTGCTGTTTGGGGAGTAGCCTAGAGACAGGGGCTTGGATTGGCGAAAGCTCGCCTGGCAGCGGAGCGCCAGCTCCATGCCAAGAACCAACTAACATAGTTTTAACTGCAGCACCTTTAATCTACTACTAGTTCACTGCCTCCATACATGGCCGCCTTATCAAACGTGCTGTGTCAGGCAGAATTTTGGGTTGTTTTCATGGCTTTCACAACAAACTTGTTAACTTTGTCACCACCCTGCTGTGTAATCCTCAAAATATACTGGCAAACTTTTACCATTTACGGATATTATTTCAGCGCTTCTTGCGCATCTGTTTACATTCCCCTCACCCGCCATATTCCAAACTTATAAGAACGCTACTACACTTAACTTGGTGCAGGCTGGGACCGAGTCTGACCCTGGGGCTGGTCATATACTGCCGACGCAGAGGATTGCGGGGCCTACCTCGGTCCAGGTGTTTCAGGCCTACTATGCCTCCTCCTCCTCCCACCCCTCCTCCACCTCCTCCTCCTCCTCCGAATTACCATCCGTGGGCATGGCGCCATCAGTCGGTAGCTCTAGGCACAGCAGCAGTGCCGTCGCTAAGCGACAGCAGGCGGTGCTCAAACTGCTGAGCCTAGGTGATAAAAGGCACACCGCCCAAGAGCTATTACAGGGCATTCCGCATCAAACTTGTTAACTTTGTCGCCACCGTGCTGTGTAAGCCACAAAATATACTGGAAAACTTTTTTCATTTACGGATATTATTTCAGCGCTTCTTGCGCAGATGTTTACATTCCCCTCACCCGCCATATCCCAAACTTATAAGAACGCTACTACACTTGATCTTATACAAAAGGTTCTTAGAAGTGCTGTTTGGGGAGTAGCCTAGAGACAGGGGCTTGGATTGGCAAAAGCTCGCCTGGCAGCGGAGCGCCAGCTCCATGCCAAGATCCAACTAACATAGTTTTAACTGCAGCACCTTTAATCTACTACTAGTTCACTGCCTCCATACATGGTCCCCTTATCAAACGAGCTGTGTCAGGCAGAATTTTGGATTGTTTTCATGGCTTCCATGTTAACTTTGTCGCCACCCTGCTGTGTAATCCACAAAATATACTGGCAAACTTTTATCATGTACCGATATTATTTGAGCGCTTCTTGCTCACCTCCTTTGGTTCCTCTCTGCCACCCATTGGTTTGAAGCCTGAGTCCATTTAGGGTATGTTGCCATGCCACTCTCTAGCCTGCCGCTGCTGCCGCTGCCTCTGCATGCCGTCCCCTATAGTGTCAGGGTCAATTATTGGATGTTTTAGATGCTATCTAGCCTCATTCGGTCACTCTGTCATTGCCATGCTGTTGCCCATAGTTTTGGCATAATGGTGCGATTAAGCAGCCTCAGAGGCATCCATGCATGCTGCCCCTGCTGTTTCCTGTCCATTTCCGTGGTGTTTCCATCCTTTTCTGAGGTTTCCAGGTGTTCGGCCAAGCTTCCCTGTGCAGAGCCTTGGTCCCCTTGAAAAATGCTCGAGTCTCCCATTGACTTCAATGGGGCTCGTTACTCGAAACGAGCACTCGAGCATCGGGAAAAGTTCGTCTCGAATAACGAGTACCCGAGCATTTTAGTGCTCGCGTCTCTCTATCTAGCTGCAGTAACTTTTCCACAACTATGTCTACTTAATAAATTATTATTGTTGAAAGTCTTGGAGAACGTAGCCAAACCATTTTCATGAAATCCGAGGATTATTCTATGAAGATACTATGAACACCAACACATATATTAAACACTAAATCATTTTTTTACAGAAATAAATTCTCTACATAGAGAAGAACTAAATATTTGAGGGAACATTAGTATGTCTGTTGTACTTGTCATAAAAATGGTCATAGTAGGTCAAACCCAGACTTCATCTGCGTGCGTGACCTGAAGACCCCTCAACATCCAATGGCTGTGTGACCACAGGAGACATTGTTCCTGGGCCTTAGTCTTAACCTCAAACATATGAATGTTATGGCACACTAGGCTGGGTAGTCGTTGGCCATGTGTTTTGTGTCCAGTCCATGGTAGAGCGTGGGTAAATAAAAAAATACTTACATTGCCTTTGGTTTAGAATTTCCTTGAGGATTGGTTAACTGGAAGTCATGTACCTGCTTGGTACGCTAACGGTGACCACGATGGACAGTTTTTGTGAGCAAGTGAAGTAGCCAGGCCACTGTGCCACTAAAATTGGCTTAGACACTTTACAAATTGCTGTTTTGCCGTGACAACTGAAACCAGGCATGTTTTTTCCTTACTGCACGCATCTGCCTCAGGGAATTTTTCCAGATTCCAAGCTTTTTTATGGTTTTTTAAATTGTTGATTTTCCTCACGACAACTTTGCAAAATGGTGTTTTTTTTGCATTAATCAAGGAAAACAGTCATTAGAACCAGGGCGCTGTTCTGTGGTTAATCTTCCTATAGTTGTTTTATCCGTGGCCCATCCTCCTTTAAATCCACTTTTTAAAATTATAATAAGGCCTGATCCAGAAATGGAGCTGGGGACTGGCCCAGCCCGTCTTCATTGCCGCTTCACCCGGATTCTTACTGTGTACCAGGCACAGTCACAAGTGCCTAAATCTAATGGCTCTGCAAACGGTGAGGATTGTCATGCGAAAATCTGAATGAATTCCCATACAAATATGCAAAGCAGTTTTTTATGTGCTTTTTTTCATGAGGAATTTTCGTCAGATCTTTTCTATTTACTTTGTTTGCCTTATTTGTTTATTGTTGTTTTTATACACATTTTCCCTGAGTTTTTTGGTTCCTCCCCTTCTTTGATGTCCATTTCAAGCTACAATCTCTGCATCAAATATATCCGCATTAGGTGGGGATTTGATGTAGAATTTATGAAGATTTTCACACTCCCATAGACTGTAGTGTAAAAGAACATGCGAAGAACCCAGAGGACACACAAGAAACTTAACGATTTATTATTTTTCATTTCCTTCCGCACGAAGCACAATTTACGTACAAGAAAAAATCGCATTGGGCTCATTTACCTAGGACGCACTGCTCATTGGACTGCGCACCTTTTCTGGGCTTACAACAGTATTTAACAGTGTCTTGCTGGGATTTTGGTGCCCCAAATCCTTTCTTGCCACAGTTCCGCTGGCTTTTCCATGCCAACAAAACTTAAGGTGTGGCCGTCGGACCAGTCCCTACTGATTCGGTACTGAGTGGCTTACTGTCTACCTCACAGAATCCGCATGTACGCAGATAGCCTCGTGTCCCTTGTTTTATTGTCGTGAGTTTGGGTGGTAAATTTCATTTTAGGCTGTAATGTACATGTCCATTTTGCCACAGCTTTGGTCACTTCTTTGTATGATTTTTCCAATCAAACAAAACAACACCATTGTTGTACAGTTGGTCCAAGTCTTGAGAATCAAATTGTGAAACACGAAATGCTGTTTTCCCATCCAAACAAAGTGTTGATATCTGAATGAAACACTTATCTCTGTCTGGATGCCGCTAGGGAGAGAGCTGCTGCTGGTCAGGGAAAGCATTAGGGTGTTCTATTAGCTTACTGTTAGGCAGGAGTGATTCTACAACAGCCCTTCTTAGGGCTACAATAACGTTATCCTTTTTTTTTTATTTGCTTGTGGCTGGGCTTGCTGGCACTAGTAGTGCAGCTAGTACCATATTGTGAGGAATTAGCAGGGGGACTTGCTACCGTTGTGTTTAGCTCTTAGTGACACACATATCCACCTCAAACACCAAAGTGGGAAAATTTATTAGGGGTTTGATTTCAATTAGGCACAGTCTGCCAGTTTCTTTTTATTTTACGTTTATTTTTTTCATAACTCAGCGTCATCTCATCTGGCATAGTAGTGTGCTTTAATACTTGGCTAGAAAATAGCCATAGGAGAATCCAAACGGCTTACTTACGCCTACAGTAGCGTTATATATATTTGATTTCTGGAGGGGAGGAAATGGACAGTCGGGCCAGTAGGGAGTGAATTCTTACGCTTGTACTCTGGCGCATATGGCAGATTTCATGCTGGCTGCCTATCCCGTGACCCTCGCGTTCAAAAATTTATTCCAGCACCGATTACTGGGTGTTCCATCTTCCTGACCCACGTACAAGCAAAATCTTTCCACTCTCATCCCTGGAGAGGAAAGGAGGTGAGAATGCATGAATACCAGCAGGCCCTGGTGCCCAAGCTGAAACAGTATTTCCCTTCTGACAGCGCTAGCGGCAGAGTGCGTAGTTCTGCGGACAAGTAGCGAGGGAGAGTAGGCGAGCAGGCAGCCTCTTGTCCAGCACTGGCAAGGGTACGCTTTACAAGGCTTTTGCCAGCTTTATGTTCACCCCCCCAGCAAGACACTGTCCCGTCCCCAGTCTCGGCAGATAGGGCTGATCTTTACAGAAAGATGGTGAGGGAGTACGTAGCTGGACCATACCATCGTCCTAAATGATCACACGCTCCCTAACAACTACTGGGTTTCAAAGCTGGACATGTCTGGCCGAGCCTGGAGGTTCTTGCCTGCCCTTCCGCTAGCGTCTTGTGGGCGGGTTTTCAGTGCGCTGGTGGTCATCAATCACCGATAAGCGTACACGCCTTGTCGACGACAGCGCTGACAGCTGACGCTTATCAATGAATAAAGCCTGATTCTTTCCTAATTTCCAATCTCCACCATTGAGAGAAGCTCAAACCTGAATACTTTATCCACTCCTCCTCCTCCTCATTTTCCTCCTTCTCCTCCTCTTTGTACAGTAAGCAAGGAAACTGGCTATTTTTTTTTACAGGGCCCACTGGCTCGAGCTTAGTACTTTATTCATTTAATTTTATGAGGGCCCACGACCCGGTCCTCTGTTTAAACAATTTTTGGGAGCCACATACAGCACTCAATCTATTAATTTTTCTGAGGGCCACCTACCTGCTCATCGGTTGTGAAAACTTTTTTGGACGCCACATACAGGCACTCAATCTATTCCATTTTCTGGAGGGCCACCTACCTCTCCTCTGGTTGAAACTTTTTTTGGACTGCCACATACAGCACTCAATCTATTCCATTTTTATGGAGGGCCACCTACCTGCTCCTCTGGTTTGAAAACTTTTTTTGGACTTCCACATACGGACTCAATCTATTCATTTTTTGGAGGCCACCTACCTGCTCCTCTGGTTGAAAACTTTTTGGACTGCCACTACAGGCACTCAATCTATTCCATTTTTGGAGGGCCACCTACCTGCTCCTCTGGTTTGAAAAACTTTTTTGGACTGCACATACAGGCACTATCCAAATTGATTGTCTCCATAGCAGCCTCCCACGTTGTCTCCATTGCACCTCCAAAGTCTCCATTAGCTGCCTCCATACATCGCCCTTTATCAAACGAGGTGTGTCAGGCCGAATTTTGGGTTGTTTCATGGATTCCACATCAAGTTGTTAACTTTGTCGCCAACCCCCTGCTGTGTTATCCACAAAATACACTGGCAAACTTTTACCATTTACGGATATTATTTCAGCGCTTCTTGCGCATCTGTTTCATTCCCTCACCCGCCTATCCTAAACTTATAAGAACGCTACACCTTGACTTATACAAAGGTTCTTAGAAGTGCTGTTTGGGGAGTAGCCTAGAGACAGGGCTTGGATTGGCGAAGCTCGCTGGCAGCGGAGCGCCAGCTCCTGCCAAGAACCAACTAACATAGTTTTAAACTGCAGCACCTTTAATCTACTACTGTTCACTGCCTCCATACTGGCCGCCTTATCAAACGTGCTGTGTCAGGCAGAATTTTGGGTTGTTTTCATGGCTCCACAACAAACTTGTTAACTTTGCCCACCCTGCTGTGTAATCCTCAAAATATACTGGCAAACTTTTACCATTTACGGATATATTACAGCGCTTCTTGCGCATCTGTTTACATCCCCTCACCCCGCCATATTCCAAACTTATAAGAACGCTACTACTACTTACTTGGTGCAGGCTGGGACCGAGTCTGACCCTGGGGCTGGTCAAATACTGCCGACGCAGAGGATTGCGGGGCCTACCTCGGTCCAGGTGTTTCAGCCTACTATGCCTCTCCTCCTCCCATCCCCACCCCTCCCCCACCTCCTCCTCCTCCGAATTACCATCCGTGGGCATGGCGCCATCGTCCGGTAGCTCTAGGCACAGCAGCATTGCCTCGCTAACGACAGCAGGGCAGGTGCTCAAACTGCTGAGCCTAGGTGGATAAAAGGCACACGCCCAAGAGCTATTACAGGGCATTCCGCATCAACTTGTTAACTTGTCGCCCACCGTGCTGGTGTAAGCCCAAATAACTGGAAAACTTTTTTTCTTTACGGATATTATTTCAGCGCTTCTTCGCGCAGATGTTTACATTCCCTCACCCAGCCTATCCCAAACTTATAAGAACGCTACTAACACTTGTCTTATACAAAAGGTTCTTAGAAGTGCGTTTGGGGAGTAGCCTAGAGACAGGGGCTTGGATTGGCAAAAGCTCGCCTGGCGCGGAGCGCCAGCTCCATGCCAAGATCAACCAACATAGTTTTAACTGCAGCACCTTTAATCTACTAGTTCACTGCCTCCATACATGGTCCCCTTATCAACGAGCTGTGTCAGGCAGAATTTTTGGATTGTTTTCATGGCTTCCATGTTAACTTTGTCGCCACACCTGCTGTGTAATCCACAAAATATACTGGCAAACTTTTATCATGTACGATATTATTTGAGCGCTTCTTGCTTCACCTCCTTTGGTTCCTCTCTGCCACCCATTGGTTTGAAGCCTGGAGTCCATTTAGGTATGTTGCCATGCCACTCTCTAGCCTGCCGCTGCGCCCGCTGCCTCTGCATGCCGTCCCCTATAGTTGTCAGGGTCAATTATTGGATGTTTTAGATGCTATCTACTTGCTCATTCGGTCACTCTGTCATGGCCATGCTGTTGACCCATAATTTTGGCATAATGGTGCGATTAAGCAGCCTCAGAGGCATCCATGCATGCTGCCCCTGCTGTTTCCTGTCCATTTCCCTGGTGTTTCCACTCCTTTTCTGAGGTTGTCAGGTGTTTGGCCAAGCTTCCCTGTGCAGAGCCTTGGTCCCCTTGAAAAATGCTCGAGTCTCCCATTGACTTCAATGGGGCTCGTTACTCGAAACGACACTCGAGCATCGGGAAAAGTTTCTCGAATAAGAGTACCCGAGCATTTTAGTGCTCGCTCATCTCCTAATCTCTACGTATTCCCCCGCCAAATCTTCTCCCTACCTCTAGCTTCAAGTGCAACCCAACGGGCCAGCACGCACATATATACTTCACAAACCAACAACGCGCCTTGTCAGCCATGCGGCTCCTCAACCGTGGCCCTGGGAGGCGGCCACTGCTGACGCCAGGCGGCTCCTATTATCCCTGTTGCTACTACCGTGGACTCCGCTAACTCTCTCCCCAGGCAACCCTGGTCTCTCCATACAGCTACCGGGGAATCCGCCACCGCATCCTGCCTGATCCAATACCTCCTTACACTAATCAACAAAACGCTGTAAACTATCCCTAGAAAAATTCCCACCCCCAGCTAACACGCTGACTGCAATGGGTGGTTACTCAACCCTCACCCGGCCGCAGCTGGGCGAGCATGCAGGGCGATCCTCCTCGTGGAAACTGCCGCGATCCAGGCTCCCGACCACTGAGCCCTTCTTGGCATTGATCCAGTGGCCGATGCAGCCACCCGCGACCCGCGCCGCCCGCTTCCGTCGCTCGTCCTCTTGAGCCCGCCTGCGGCCAAATCTTTTTTTTGCTCGGAGGCGGGACCGCCCCTCGCCTCCTCGACTCCCTGGAAGATGTCATTCGCTGTCGTCACAAGGGGAGGGGCGCCACCCCCTTCCTCCCACTTTCCGGAACTCCTCTTCCCAGCTGCATTCGCAGATGCCGACGTGCTGCCACTTCCGGTTGGTCACTCTGCGCCCGCGTGTCCTCTCTCACACCTCCAGGGCGACGTCTACTTCCTGGCAAGCGTTTAGCTTGCCGCGTCACTGGAAGGCCGACCCCACCCCCGGTGCACTTGATCAGCGGCGACACGCTGGGCTCTCTCCTCCTCCACTCACACGCGATCTCCACACGCTGCTTCGGCACATCATCAGGCCTTGCGGGCCGTTCTGTAGGCCTCTCCTCGACGATCGTGGGTGGCCGGGGTGCTGACTTGCCATTCCTCCGCGATCCAGTCCCCCCTCGGGTTCGGATTCCTCCGCCGGCCGATTTCTCGCCTAGCGGGGCGCTTCAGTGAATAGTCGGAGGGTCCCTGCTGGGGCTCCGAGCAAGGCGGCGCCGGGAACCGGGACGTCTCTCCGGACTCAACGAGATGAGGCGAGCACGGTTGCTCCTCCGTGTCTGGGGTCTCCTCCGCCGGAGAAGGCAGACCCCCCCGTATATCAAGCTTGGCTGTTCCCAGCCATGCAGTGCCCCTCATGGCCACTGCCTTCCGCAACCTTCTCCATCAGTCCAGGATCCATGCTGCCGGAACATCTATAAAACTTTCTGGTCACCGTTCTCCACCAAATGGTGAGTAACTTGATTCAAGGTATGATTCTTAAATCATTGTCCCCCTCCCTGCACGTACTCACCTCTCTAACATAAACATCCCCCTCATCTAACTCTGTGTACCTACACAACAACTTCCGCTTATTCACAGTCCCCTTGTCATGAGCTGTTCCATTACAAAACACTGCGTTTCCTTCCCTCGCTTACTGGACAAGGAGGCATCCTCCTATGCCTAGAGGAGAGGCGATTTTACCATCAACATAGACAAAGGTTTCTTTACTAAAATAGCAGTTGAGACTATGGAACCCTCTGCCGCAGGAGGTTGTTATGGCGGACTCATGTCCATGTTAAAGAGAGTCCGGATGCCTTTCTGCAGAGAAAAAATATTGGCGGGTTATGGGGATAACATTATTTAATTCTTAAAGGTTGGACTTAATGGACTTGCGTCTTGTTTTCCAGCCTTATATACTAAGGATTCTATGCACATTTTTGAAATGATTTTGTATTTTACCAATAAGAATGGAACTTATCGTTTGGTTTGGATGCGGAGTTTTGTTCTTGGAATGTTTTTCATCTATCACCAAGTAGTCTATGGCACTGGTAGAACCACATCTACTCTAGGCGTAGAGGCTGTCCCTGGCGAGAGCCTGGCTGTAAAAGGATCTTTGGCAGAATCCTTGTTCTGTATAGCCCATTCAGGTATTCAGCAATGAGGTTTCCCCTTCCCCTAGTATATTTGTTTGCTCTTCTCTCACCCTTCTTTCTAGTTGTACTATGTTGTTACACTATTTGCCCAGAACTGTACACAATGGGCTTATTTTACTAAGGGTCCGTGCCACACTTTCTTCAGTTTTGTTCCTGACATTTTGAATTCCGCGCATCTGGGACAGGTCTTTAAAACTGGGGATTGTGTCGCTCCTTCAATATATGTGTTCCTCAGATTGTTAAATCGCTGGAGGTGCGATGCACAGCTCCAACGTGCCCCTTTCGGCGCTTAATTTGCCTGCACTTGGGTTCCACCTAGTTGTGTGTATCACAACCTCCATCAGTGGGTGTGCCCCTCATCCCGGTGCTTCGTGTCACAGGCACTATCGAATCTGCTGCGGGTGTGGCTGACCCAAAGCTAACCCAGTGCTTTTGACCCACTGGGTGCCAGCATTGTTGGAATGGAGGGGTGGGAGGCCTTTTGTGGTTGAAGGGCTAAGCAATGGAGATAACCCTGGATGTGGAAGGTAACTGTTGGTTTTGTGACAGCAGCATGTCCCCTTACCCATGCCAAGTTTGGAAAGGACCTCATCCATGTGGGGAGGGATCCCTGGACCTATTGCACTCAGACCCACACTAGTGGCTCTATGCTCCTTTAGTGATGTGAGCGCTAAGTGGGGATGACAGTTCCCACATGGTATGCTGCAACTGTTTGCTCTTGGATTTGTTGGCATTGAAGCATATTTGGGTGGCCTCGTTGTGGCATCAGAAGCTTCTGCAACTGCTCGACATGTGTGGCTAGTCGTTTTGGTTGCGGCGCTGGTGGGGCACTTTTGGTCGCAGAAACTCCTGGCAGTTTCTTTCCAGACTGCAGTGATTGAATCACCCGTGGAGGGCAGCACTGGGCACATCAATGGTTAGATGCCGGTTGACGCAACAACTTTCAGCTGGTTGTAGCTGCAGTTTTTGAAAAGATTACCCCATGGATTCATTTGTCTTTTAGGGAGATCACCTTTTTGTTGGTCGTGAATGAGGCTTTGTGATGTGTTGTAAAAAAGCAATATTCCTATAAATCACGACTTAAAACACAACTTCTTGGCCAGCAGGTGGGTCATTCCCTTGGCTTTCATTTGGACCACCTGTTGCCAGAGAATTTTAATAATTTTTGTGTAATGGCAGACGTTTAAATAGGTTTGTCATATATTTAAAAATTAGCACCAGTCCCAGATTACACAATACCTTACCGTTATCTGAAAGTGTTCTCTTTCAATTATGTCATTTAATAATATATTTGTATAATGTATGCAAATCAATGAAACAAGCTCATGCTGCGATTTTATTCAAGTTAGTATATATTCACAGGACTAACTGGACATTTAGGAATGTGTGTAGTTCCTAACATGAAGGTCATGTATAAATAAAATTTTCAGTTAAATCTACAGATAAAGCTATCCATTTTTGTTAAGCCAGCAAACTTTTGATTCTCATCTATACAATCCTGAAAAAAATCCTTTTTTTCCAGGAAAACAATGCAAACACAACAATGCAGTGTGCCGTAGAAATAGTTTACGAGCAGTTTATGACCATTTAAATTACAGGTGTAGCAAAGACACCACACATTGGCAGATAACACAGAACAATGAGTCTTTAAATAATAATGGAATCGCTTTACAATTTGCTTACTGGGGGAAAACAGGCAGCGTACATTACATGTTATTACAATAGAGGATGTATATAAAGACCCTTTTTGCCACCGACCCTTCACATTCTCAGCGAGTGAACCGTTCCGCAGTGCAAAATGGGAAAGGTCATTGCACATAGCCTTTACTTTAAGAGGTGTTAACAATGAAATTTGTTTTATTTCTGATTTGTCATAAATGCAACCAAAATTGTTTAACTTACATTTTAACAAACATGTAAATGAATGTTTTGCATTAAGATGAAACACACTACAAAGCTTATAAACAAGCTTAAAATAAACTTCTTTTACAGCAATGTTATAAGGGCAGATTTGTCCTGTTTTCTTTTCTTTTTAAGTTTCCTTCTAATAAGCTGATAAAAGTAATCTAAAACCTAGAAATCTAAACCCTTTTTAAGTTTTCAGATTAAATATAATTATTGCATTCACAGATCATCTTTCTATGAAGACAGGAACTTTCCAGAGGGTCGCTCAGATGAGTGCAACTCTGATGTCCAGATTTGTCATCATATTTCAGACGTTGTCACTCTAATCGTGTAGAAAGTGGAAACTGGATCGTGTATGAACACCCCAACTACAGAGGACACCAGTACTTCCTTCACAGAGGAGAGTCTCCTGGACTTCCAGGCAATGGATGGGCTACAATGACTCAATTCGCTCTTGCCGTATCAGTCCTCAGGTAGCTCTATTGTTTCGGTAGTTTTAAACCAAATATTTTACATATGTTTGTAATATTGTGCTTCAAATTATTGACAACCACTGTTAAATGGATGATAAAGAGACAGTTTCATTATGTAGACATTTGATAGTACACTGACCAATTGAATCCATTGTGTGGTGGTAGTTTCTTCGGGATCCTTTGAGAAAAGCCATAAAGTACATGGAGAACATGTTTGGTATATGCCTGTGTTTAGTTTTAAGACATCTACCACCATTATGAATTGTATGCAATTAGCCAAAGGGGCTTCAGGCTCCCTTAACACCTATGGAGTCCTGGAGCCCCTTGGCTCATTTGCATATGTCTTTCATTCTGTGGTTATGCCTTGAAATTGATCTAGAGCTGGCAAGTCATATTAAGGTAATCTATAGTACTAAAGACAGATACAGAAGTGCTCATCCTTCTCTCTATAAATCAATCTACGTTTAACATCCTCTTAAAACTGTTGCTTAGTTCCTAGACGCTACTACACGCTCATATTGAGTAATAACATTTCAACATGCTTTTTACTACAGCTTTGTTTTTTTTTTTTCTTCACAGCATCAGGGCATCTTTCAGACTTAGGATCGATGAGAAAGACTTCCAGGGGACAATGATGGAGTTCACTGAGGATTTGTCCTCATGTTTATGAGAGATTCCGTACAATGACCATTCCTCCTGCCAGTTCATGATGGATACTGGATGTTTTTGATGACCCAACGTACAGGGGCCGTCAGTATTAACCTGAGACCTGGAGAGTACAGGAGATACAGCGACTGGGGTTCTTCTAATTCCAGAGTTGGGTCATTTAGAAGGGTTACCACTTTCATTAATTCAATACTAAAATTTAATTTCTGTTACAAAACTATTGCATCTTCAATAAATAATTTAAAATTGCACTTGGTTTAACAACTATGTTTTTACATAAAATATAAAGGCAAGATTTATTTGACCATCAATAAGCACAAGTATGAAAATTCAGCTTTTCTTGTACTTCTGAATATCTCCTTTCTGCATGTCATACAGAATTTTTCATCTTTGGTAATTAGTAAGATGAGCGTAGCACTAATGGTCGTGTACTCGTTATCGAGACGAAACTTTTCCCGATGCTCTAGTGCTCGTCTCGAATAACGAGCCCATTGAAGTCATGGATACTCGCGCATTTTTCAAGGGACCAAGGCTCTGCACGGGAAGATTGGCCCAACCCCTGGAACCCTCAGAAAAGGGATGGAAACAACACACGGAATGGACAGGAACAGCAGGGGCAGCATCATGGATGCCCGTCTGAATGTCTGCTTAAACGCACCATTATGCCAAATTATGGCAACAGCATGGCCATGACAGAGTGACCGAATGAAGGGTAGATAGCATCTAAAACATCCAATAATTGACCCTGTACACTATAGGGGATGGCCTGCAGAGGCAGCGGCAGCATCGGGCAGGCTAGAGAGTGGCATGGCGACATACCCTAAAATTGACCTCAGGTTCAAACCAATTTGGTGCAGAGAGGAACCAAGGTTGACGGTAATATTTTAGTCGATAACACAGCATGGTGGCGACATCGGACCAAGTTCATAACGGATCTTGTGAAACTAACCCGAACAATGACCTGAACAACTCGTTTGATAATGGGACGACATTTGGAGGCCGCCATGTAGAGGACTTCCATTATTAGAGCGACATTAGGGGTCATCCATTGCGCTTCGATGATTGCACTGCAGGTCTCACAGCAGCGGTGACAGACCTCGCCGATTTCCACTATGTATGTGGTTAACACCTGCAAATTCTTGCTGACACACTCTTTTGATAATGGGGGGACCCATGTATGGAGGCGGGAACTAGTAGTAGATTAAAGGTGCTGCAGTTTACACTATGTTAGTTGGTCTTGGGATGGAGCTGGCGCTCCGCTGCCAGGCTACTTTCCGCCAATCCAAGCCCTGTCTCTAGGCTACTCCCCAAACAGCACTTCTAAGATCAACTTTTGTATAAGATCAAGTGTAGTAGCGTTCTTATAAGTTTGGATCTAGCGGGTGGAGGGGAATGTAAACAGATGCGGCAAGGCTGCGCGCTGAAATACTATGGTAATGATAAAAGTTTGCCAGTTATTTTGTGATTACACGCAGGTTGGCGCCAAAGTAACACGTTGGATATGGAATGCCTGTAATAGCCTCCTTGGGGGTGTGCCTTTTATCGGCTAGGCATGATTGGCGCGCCATGCCCACTGATGGAATTTCGGAGAGGAGTAGTGGAGGAGGGGTGGGAGGAGGAGGAGGTATAGTAGGCTTTGAGACTGTACCGGGTAGGCCCCCGCAACTCCTCGCGTCGCAGTTATACCAGCCCCCGGGTCCGACTCGTCCCAGCCTCCACAATTTAAGTTGGTAGTAGCATTTCTTATAAGTTCAAGACGAACCCAACATCCCTTTTAGGGTCTAACGGGGTGAGCACACCACCTGCTAGAAGGGAGCAGGGGAAACGCCGCGAAGCTACACTCCCTAGGTTCATGTCGAAGTTACTGGGGACTCGTGGGTCATGAGCAATGATGACGCCACCCCCCCGCGCCAGAACACAAGGAAGTTGCGGATAGTGTAAGAGGAAAGGGCAACAGGTGATGTCGTGGATTGCCGACAATGCTCGAGCAATTTGTCCACCAAGTCGTCTTCCACCAGTCCACCATGTCACCGAAATCGGCACTCCTCCAGCTCCTGCACCTCAGCCTCCCCCCCCCAGTCTGCCCCCTCCCAGGCAAAATTGCCATTTGAACCGGCATATCTGATGGAACTGTTTTCTGGACCCTTCCCACAGTCCAACCACGGTCTCGTGCTGATGAGCATTTTCCGATGCCCAGGTTTCCACCAGTCGCAGTCGTGTGGTGATGATGACCTCTTGACGTAGTGGAAGAAGTTTGTAACAGAGGTGTCCGACGATGAGTGAGGACACGTGTTCAGACAGTGGGGAAGTTGTTGTCAGGCAAGGAAGTCGAGGGGGGAGCGACTGAGGGATCGAGGATGATGAGTGACAGACCCAAGCTGGGTTGAGGAGCCGGTGAACACAGTGCTTCTGAGACGGAGGAGAGTCCTCGACCAGAAAGGTTGGAAGAGGCAGTGGTGGGGCCAACGGAGAGGCAGGGCCAAGCTGGTGACATCAGCGCCAATGTGTCCACTGTTGAGCTCCCGCTGCGAGGGGCTCCTGCGGCGAGGGCTAGATTTCAGAGTCTGGAGTTCTTTAAGGAAACACGGATGACCGACGGACTGTGGTGTGCAACATTTGCCAAACCAGGATCAGCAGGGGTCCACCACTACTACTTACTACCACCATATGCGCAGGCATATGAATGCTAACACCCCACTCAGTGGCAACAAGCACGTTCACCTCCGCCGTGCACACCACTGCTCCTTCCCCTGTGTCAGCTGATAGTCAGCCCCTGCCCAGGACCCTGCCACAAAACCCCCATCAGTCGCCTCCCACGATCCTCCACAAGCACCCCCAGCGTTCAGCTCTCCATACCCCAGACGCTGGAGCGGAAACGCAAATATAGTGCAACACCACCCGCACGCCCAAGCTCTTAATGTGCACATCTCCAGATTGCTAGCCTGGAGATGTCTGCCCTATAAGCTAGTAGAGACCGAGGCCTTCGCAGCACTGATGGCGGCGCCCCCTCGGTATTCGGGTCCCCAGCGCCACTACTTTCCCGATGTGCAGTCCCAGCCCTGCACCAGCACGTGTCGACAACATAATCCGTGCCCTGGACCAACGCCGTTTCTGACAGGTCCACCGTGACCACGGACACTGGACGAGTGCTGACGGGCGGGCCACTATATATCGGTGACGGTCCAACATTGGTTATTGGTGGGCTGGGACCGAGTCTGACCTGCGGCTGGTCATATACTGCCACGCCGGCGGATTGCGGGCCTACCTCGGTCCAGGTGTTTCAGGCCTACTATCCTCCTCCTCCCCCACCCCTCCTCCACCCTCCTCCCCTCCAACGACCATCCGTGGGCATGGCGCCATACGGTTAGCTCTAGCACAGCAGCAGTGCCGTCGCTAACGACAGCAGGCGGTGCTGAAACTGTGAGCCTAGGCGATAAAGGCACACCGCCCAAGAACTATTACAGGGCATCACGGCGCAGACTGATCTGTGGCTGCACCGCTGAACCTGAAGCCAGGCATGGGTTGTGTGTGACAACGGCCGTACTGGTGGCGGCTCTGAACTCGGCAGACTGACACATGTGCCATGCCTGGCCCATGTGTTAAATCTGATAGTTCAGCGTTTCCTCAAGACATACCCCAATCTGTCTGATTTGCTCACGAAGGGCGCCGCATCTGTGCGCATTTCAGGAAGTCCAGCACAGATGCTGCCACTCTCAGGGCAGCGCAGCGCCGCCTCCAACTGCCCGCTCACCGACTGTTGTGCGACGTGCCACGAGGTGGAATATCAACACTGACCAGTTATCCAGAGTTTACCAGCAGCGCCGAGCGTGGTAGACTGCCAGATGTCAACTTTCACCAGAACTGTAGTCAGGTCAGTCACGCTTCCTAAGTCTACAATGAGGAGGGACGTGGATGTCTGATATCTGTCAGGTGCTGAGTAACTTTGAGGAGTCAACACAGATGGTCAGTGGCGATGCCGCCATCATCAGCCTCACCATCCCGCTGCTTGGCCTGTTGAAAAACTCTCTGGTCAGTCATGAAGTCGGAAGCTTTGCGCTCTCAACAGAGAGGGGAAGAAGATTCCCTTGTTGATAGCCAAGCACCCTTAGGTCTGTTTCTCAGCGCATATCGGAGAGGTGGAGGAGGATGAGAGGAAGAGGAGGAGAATGTTGGCGAGACACAAGAGGGACCATTGTTGAGTCCTTCACGTGAGCGTGTATGGGCAGAAAGAAGAGGAGTTGGAGGAGTTGGAGGAGGAGGAAATGGACAGTCGCCAGTGAGGGGAGTGAATTCTTACGCGTTGGTACTCTGGCGCATATGCAGATTTCATGCTAGGCTGCCTATCCCGTGACCCTCGCGTTCAAAGAATTTATTCCAGCACCGATACTGGGTGTTCACTCTCCTGGACCCACGGTACAAGCAAAATCTTTCCACTCTCATCCCTGGAGAGGAAAGGAGTGTGAGAATGCATGAATACCAGCAGGCCGGTGCAAAGCTGAAACAGTATTTCCCTTCTGACAGCGCTAGCGGCAGAGTGCGTAGTTCTGCGGGACAAGTAGCGAGGGAGAGTAGGCGAGCAGGCAGCTTGTCCAGCACTGGCAAGGGTACGCTTTACAAGGCTTTTGCCAGCTTTATGTCACCCCAGCAAGACACTGTCACCTGTCCCCAGTCTCGGCAGAGTAGGGCTGATCTTTACAGAAAGATGGTGAGGGAGTACGTAGCTGACCATACCATCGTCCTAAATGATCACACCGCTCCCTACAACTACGGGTTTCAAAGCTGGACATGTGGCACGAACTGGCGCTGTACGCCTGGAGGTTCTTGCCTGCCCTGCGCTAGCGTCTTGTCCGAGACGGGTTTTCAGTGCAGCTGGTGGCATCATCACCGATAAAGCGTACACGCCTGTCGACTGAAGCGCTGACAGGCTGACGCTTAAGATAATAAAGCCTGGATTTCTCCTAATTTCCAATCTCCCCCAGGTGAAGGAAGCTCAACCTGAATAATTTATCCACTCCTCCTCCTCCTCATTTTCCTCCTTCTCCTCCTCTTTGTACAGTAAAGCAGAGGAAACTGGCTATTTTTTTACAGGGCCCACTGGCTCTAGCTATAGTACTTTATGCATTTAATTTTTATGGAGGGCCACCGACCCGGTCCTCTGTTTTAAACATTTTTGGGAGTGCCACATACAGCACTCAATCTATTCAATTTTTCTGGAGGGCCACCTACCTGCTCCTCTGGTTTGAAAACTTTTTGGACTGCCAATACAGGCACTCAATCTATTCCATTTTCTGGAGGGCCACCTACCTGCTCCTCTGGTTTGAAAACTTTTTTGGACTGCCACATACAGGCACTCAATCTATTCCATTTTTATGGAGGGCCACCTACCTGTCCTCTGGTTTGAAAACTTTTTTGGACTGCCACATACAGGCACTCAATCTATTCATTTTTATGGAGGGCCACCTACCTGCTCCTCTGGTTTGAAAACTTTTTGGACTGCCACATACAGGCACTCAATCTATTCCATTTTCTGGAGGGCCACCTCACCGCTCCTCTGGTTTGAAAAACTTTTTGGACGCCACATACAGGCACTATCCAAATTGAATTGTCTCCATAGCAGCCTCCACACGTTGTCTCCATTGCTACCTCCAAAAGTCGTCCATATAGCTGCCTCCATACATCGTCCCTTTATCAAACGAGGTGTGTCAGGCGAAATTTGGGTTGTTTCATGGATTCCACATCAAAGTTGTTAACTTTGTCGCCACCCTGCTGTGTTATCCACAAATACACTGGCAAACTTTACCATTTACGGATATTTTCAGCGCTTCTTGCGCATCTGTTTACATTCCCCTCACCCGCCATATCCTAAACTATAAGAACGACTACACTTGATCTTATACAAAGGTTTTAGAAGTGCTGTTGGGGAGTAGCCTAGAGACAGGGGCTTGGATTGGCGAAAGCTCGCCTGGCAGCGGAGCGCCAGCTCCTGCAAGAACCAACTAATAGTTTTAAACGCAGACCTTTAATCTACTACTAGTTCACTGCCTCCATACATGGCCGCCTTATCAAACGTGCTGTGTCAGGCAGAATTTTGGGTTGTTTTCATGGCTTCCACAAAAACTTGTTAACTTTGTCACCACCCTGCTGTGTAATCTCAAAATATACTGGCAAACTTTTACCATTTACGGATATTATTCAGCGCTTCTTGCGCATCTGTTACATTCCCCTCACCCGCCATATTCCAAATTATAAGAACGCTACTACACTTAACTTGTGCAGCTGGGACCGAGTCTGACCTGGGGCTGGTCATATACTGCCGACGCAGAGGATTGCGGGGCCTACCTCGGTCCAGGTGTTTCAGGCCTACTATGCCTCCTCCTCCTCCCACCCTCCTCCACCTCTCCTCCTCCCGAATTACCATCCGTGGGATGGCGCCATCAGTCGGTAGCTCTAGGCACAGCAGCAGTGCCGTCGCTAAGCGACAGCAGGCGGTGTCCAAACTGCTGAGCCTAGGTGATAAAAGGCACACCGCCCAAGAGCTATTACAGGGCATTCCGCATCAAACTTGTTAACTTTGTCGCCACCGTGCTGTGTAAGCCACAAAATATAATGGAAAACTTTTTCATTTACGGATATTATTTCAGCGCTTCTTGCGGCATGTTCATTCCCCTCACCCGCCATATCCCAAACTTATAAGAACGTACTACCCTTGATCTTATACAAAAGGTTCTTAGAAGTGCTGTTTGGGGAGTAGCCTAGAGACAGGGGCTTGGATTGGCGAAAGCTCGCCTGGCAGCGGAGCGCCAGCTCCATGCCAAGATCCAACTAACATAGTTTTAACTGCAGCACCTTTAATCTACTACTAGTTCACTGCCTCCATACATGGTCCCCTTATCAAACGAGCTGTGTCAGGCAGAATTTTGGATTGTTTTCATGGCTTCCATGTTAACTTTGTCGCCACCCTGCTGTGTAATCCACAAAATATACTGGCAAACTTTTATCATGTACCGATATTATTTGAGCGCTTCTTGCTCACCTCCTTTGGTTCCTCTCTGCCACCCATTGGTTTGAAGCCTGAGTCCATTTAAGGTATGTTGCCATGCCACTCTCTAGCCTGCCGCTGCTGCCGCTGCCTCTGCATGCCGTCCCCTATAGTGTCAGGGTCAATTATTGGATGTTTTAGATGCTATCTAGCCTCATTCGGTCACTCTGTCATGGCCATGCTGTTGCCCATAATTTTGGCATAATGGTGCGATTAAGCAGCCTCAGAGGCATCCATGCATGCTGCCCCTGCTGTTTCCTGTCCATTTCCATGGTGTTTCCATCCTTTTCTGAGGTTCACAGGTGTTTGGCCAAGCTTCCCTGTGCAGAGCCTTGGTCCCCTTGAAAAATGCTCGAGTCTCCCATTGATTTCAATGGGGCTCGTTACTCGAAACGAGCACTCGAGCATCGGGAAAAGTTCGTCTCGAATAACGAGTACCCGAGCATTTTAGTGCTCGCTCATCTCTAAACATGTCCTATTTCTTTCACAGATGCGGATCACAAAAATCCTATAGAAGTCTATGGGTGCAGCAAAAAAAAACAACTGATAAAACATAAGTTTTTTTCACTAATGAGGCTGAAAATCCAGGTGTGATGTTTTCAAAGTAATGTCAAACCTTCAGTATTTTGTGGACATGGAGAGAAAACGGATGCTTCACGGAGACAAAACCGAAGAAAAGCTTAGACACAGTGTAGACAAAACGCAAGGGATGCGCAAGTGAAGCTGAGCACCATCGCCAATGTGAAAGAGCCCTAAAGTATATTCATCAGCACAGAAGTTTTTACTGTAAGAGCAGTGAGACCATGAAACTTCTTCCACAAGATGGTGGTTGGTGTAATGACTTTATAGATCCGGGTCACGTGATCTGCATTAGATCGCTGGAGATGATTCATTGATCCAGAGATTTATTGGCATCGCTGTAAATGACTCCTCTCCGACACTTGTGCTGTTACTACGAATGCATCAATGATCACCATTACCAGGCGCTACTACGGCTTCATCTATGGTCCATGCCTGTTCTCATACACAGAAAGCTCTGGGCATAAATGAACACAATTAATTTCTCCCCTTTTTATGTGAGGGCTCTTTTGCGTTGCATTATTAACATGCGCTGTGATTGTTGCCATACTTCTCCAATCCAATCACCAGTAAATTATGATAATACATGCACTTTAATTGGAGGTTTTGCATATTTCTCAAGAATTGACTTAGAAATCTCATGAGACATTCATCCGATAAAGTCCTCATTAGTAAGGCTGTTTCTCTGGAAATTATTATGTTGTATCGATGTGAACTTTATCATGAAAGGTGTCTCTGATAGTCCTAAGTGTTTAGGAGGCTCCGGATAGTATAGTGGACTGAAGGGGAGTTTTATCATAAGGGGGTGATTTAAAGGGGAAGGTTATAAAACAAGGTTGCTTTTACCAAAAACAGCTCCTCTCCTGAATGTGCTAGGAATTGCAGCTAAGTTCTGTTCATCTCTATACAGATACAATCCATGGTCCGGTTGTTGTGTTGTTTTTGGAAGAAAGCAGCCATGTTTTTTCAACCTCTGGATAACCCCTTTAAGCCAGTGCAGGAGATTCATTATGAAGCTTCTTGTGACACTTTTCTAGACTGTCTTAGGATGTTTTTGTATGTCAGATTTATCATAGTGGATTAGACAGCTTTATAAATGTGGCAAATGGTGCGTTATAGTCTGCAATGGATTCACATCATTTTGGTTAAAAGTTGTGAAAAAGTTTTATATGGGCTGTTGCTAGCAGGAATACTTCAGAGACTCATACATTTCTATAAAGCTGTGCATAACGTGTGTCAGTAATGGCAGGTTGAAGGCTACTGTTGCGAGAGTAGCCAGGAGTTTGTGGACCCTCTGGACCACCATGGAAGTTGATACTAGCCGCAATCTGGGACCGGGGTCTAAGTAGCACCTGGTCTTCGCCAAAGCCTGCCGCAAAGCAGAATGGACTTGCTGCGGCAGGGTGCCACCAGGTAGTTCTGCAGGTGCGACTAGTCCCGTGGTGGAAGTCAAGATGGGATTCAGGAAACAGTCCAAGGTGGGATGCAGGAGACAATCCGTGCCCGGAATGACAGGATGGGTACTACGCTGAAAGGAACCTCTCAGCAGGGACACGGAGCTGGCAGGAGCGTAGGAATGCTGCCACACAGGAGACACAGAGGAACACAGGTGACGCTGGAGACACAGGAACACGGAGGTACACTGGTAACGCTGAGGACAGGAACACCAGAAGCGTATGGGAACGCTGGAGACACCAGGAGCATATGGGAACGCTGGAGACACATAGAAAGCGTAGGAACCCAGGATGGCTTTCTCTTCCTCAGGAACGGCTTAGGGAAGCCTAGTATGGAAACCATAGGAGATCCTAGGAGAAGATCCACACAGTGGAGCCTTCACCGTAAAAAATGAACATAAATTATGTAATTCTATACAGATCAGAAGTAATTTACGACGTTTCGGACTGTAGCTTTGGTTCCCATCTCTTAGGCTATGCTCTCTTTATCCCATTTTTTGTTTCTTATTCTCTATCCCCATCTCCTATACATTACTTAATCTACACATTCTCTTCCAAGTACATATCCATCTTTATAGCTACTTCTTTTCCATATATTCACTACCCTGTAATTCCAGTCCAGCTTCTACTTTACATTCTACTGTACATTACATCATCCTTTTCATACCCCAACACATCGTTTCTCATCAGATGCCGCCTCCCAGATCTTCTCCTACCTATAGCGATATGCGCCTGTCCGCGACACATCGCGACACATACCACTTCCGGTGCCGCGATGTACCTCGCTAATCAGCTAACAAGAAGCATCACATTGCCTCTACCTCACTTCCGGTCATGCGCCCTTCTATCCGCCTGACGCGCCGATACTATTTAAAGCTGGGATCCGGCTCAGCTCATATGCGGCCTCACCTCTCTCCTACCCACTACTGCAGACATTGTAAGTATCACCCACTGTACCTTACTACGCCATTTCCCATTACCTCCTTTGCATTCCTATTCTCTAACATTGCATATCACCTCTTTAATCTTCTACATGCTACATTGGGATTTTCTTTATGATATGTTCATCAGGTTCTTGGTTATATACTTAACATCATTATGTCAGTGTGTACCTTACATATAATCTGACCTTCTTAATTAGTTACTATCTTCAACCATCTTAGCTTATGGCAACTAGTTTTTAGACATTTTGTAAATACTGTATATAGTATAATTGTTCACTGTATAGGTGATTCAGTCCCAACCTAACCCATATCCTTTTATTTCAGGCCAGATCATGCTTGACAAAGGTCGTGATGACCGAAACGTCGTAAATTACTTCTGATCTGTATAGAATTACATAATTTATGTTCATTTTTTACGGTGAAGGCTCCACTGTGTGAAATATTCGCTAAAATAAAAAATTAAAGAAATCCAGTTTGGTGTGTGCCATGTTCTCTATGTGGATTATGGATGGACTGAGAATCCTACATTGAGCACCACCCATACATGGTGTGCGGTCACTACTGTTTCTACATGCCTAGAAGAAGATCCGGCGGGGAGTCAAGGGATGTGCCGGATTATAAGGGCGAGTCGGATGACAAGCTCCAATCAGGAGGACGCTGGCCCTTTATGGCTAGGAGAACCGGCGCGCATGCGCCCCAGTGAGCGGGCATCAGGAGCACGGCCTCAACGGGACTGGAGCAGAGCCAGGAGCCTGGAGAGGTGAGTACGGGCTGGAGGGACACCGCGCCATAAGGAAAGGCCCGGGTGTACCGGCGATCCGTACTGAGGATCGCGGGTACCGCCTTGACAACGTGTTTCGGGCTTGAGCCCTTTTTTAAAATAGACAGCAACAAAGAAACAAAGCAAAGTACAAGTTGGCACCAACTTGCTGATGTGATCGGGGCCATGGTCAACATACATCTTAATAACTTAAAACAGATAGAAATTGGTTAGATTAAAACATTTATACATATTATATTATATTATGATATTATAATACATCACAGGCAGCATGTGTCAATCCGAATGGTCAGTACTGTATGAACACAGTGATTAAAGAGGATCCTGTCAGGGCGATTTGGGAGCCTGAACCATCCACAGGTCTTTAAGGACCCAAGGTTTAGTGTGCAAAATTGCCCTTTAGCAAGTCCCTCCGTGGACATTATAAAAAAAAAACTTTTTACCTACATAGAGATGGGTCCTATGAGACTCATTGTACCCATCTCCGGTGCCCTTCGGACCCGTGCAGTACTTCAATGAAATCGGAGCTGTAAATCCGGCTTCTGTGAGCAGTAAAGCCAGGGCATAGTACAGCGGCTTAACTTCCAGCGTAAATGTGGCGAATGCGCACTAGAAACCCCTTTCTGTGCACTGTATTGTGTCATGGCGCCACAATGCAATACTGGCGGAAACACTTCATAAATACATGTGCGAGCAGTGTGTACATGTATTTATGTGAATTATCTATGAAAATTATTCTCTTACCAGAATATTCATCTTATCTATTGGCTGATGTCTTACAGGACGTGGACAGGAGAGCTACAATCATCTGGTGGAAAGCTTTGCCTTTGGCGTCAACTTGTTTATGGTGAGTGCTGGTAGACATCCATTAGACAAGGCTCAATGCTTGATTGTTATTGTTCAGTGAAGAAGGATGTCCTATTCCCCTGGTGGGATGTGCCCTCCTGCCATCAGTTTCATACAAGGGATGAGTATTAGGAGAAGATGGGAAAGGATACTTGTGGGATTTGAAGAAATGATAGATCATGGACATTATACTATATTCTATCTTATTAACTCTCTCATCATCCGGCTCCTGTGCAGATCTCCACGTGACCAATAACAATTGCCATCAGATAGCACCTGTTCATTACATCAATTGATTAGTGAAATGTGGAATTAGCCAAAGCCTCCATCTCTAGAGGATGTTGTAAGTATGACAACCGGAGATATACATAGCATGATTATTTCACTAACATACATCTGAGCACCAATTATCTGCAGAATTATTTCGGCGGCCATAAAGTATTTGGGGTCAGGAAGCAATATTTACCTTTATCTTGAGGCCCAGAAGAAGTCTTCACAGGTTTTCAACTGCATCTGGATCAACATATCAACTTTTTAAAATTATGTTAATGAGCCTTAAGGGCTTCTGGGGGTGTAACCAGAGCCTCTCCATGTGCAGCTGCACAGGCTGTTAGACTATCTCATTCTATTTTTTGAAGGGCCGAGGCCCATATAAACTAACAGGGGCATGGACCGGAGAGACTGCAGCACGGGGCGTCGGGAGGGACCGCAGAGGTAAATGTTTATTTTTTTATGCAGCCTCCTCCCAGCCACATATAATTTTTTTAACAAATATATATTTTTAAACATCTCGGAGAACCCCTTTCATTTTCTTTTGTGTGTGTTCTCCTTTATGTAAACCAGCCCTGGTAATAACTAACATTGCCTGCCCTACTCTTCTCATAGCTCTCATTATATAACAGCCTGCACAGAACATCTTACTACTGCGTGACCCCGCTAACCTTATTCTCTTTCTTGTTTTTGCTCTTGAATCTCTAATTTGTATTTTGTCTTTCAACTCTGAAGCTTAGAAAATCTCTTTTACACAAGGGGCTAATTTTGCTGAGGGCAAAAAAAAAACTTTTTGTAGGAGATCAAGGTTTTGCAAGGAATATGCCACGCAACAAATATAGAATTGTAACGTGGTGGGAAAAGTTTATGGATAAACACATGTTGTGCCTTATTAATTTAAGTTATATATTAATAGATGAGCTACATGCATTATAATCTATTATTTATAGAGGTTAGACCGGTCCAACACTGCCTGGGTGTCCTCCCATCCCACCACGAAGACTTTTTGAATTACTGGTGAACTCTGGGAGATGCAAATGTAATTGTAAACCTCTTGAGTGAATAGGAAATAGTTTTAAGCATAATTGGTGAGGCCACAATGTTCATCAGAATATTTCTATATGTTGCATCTGTCAGAAGATAATAATATGGGGTGGGAGTAGTTACGGATCATTTGGCTCAGCTCACTAAAAAAACAGTGCTTCTTGCTTCTGAACGACTCCCTAACATTTTGGGGCACATTTACTTACCCCGTCCTGCACGTTCCCCGTTCCAGAGTGTCCATCGAGAGTGCACTGTGCCGCGATTTACTAAGATTGTGCGCCCGATATCCTGCATGTGTCACTCGCTGTTCAAGTCCGCCGGAGTTCACCTTCCTCTCCCCGGTGCATGTAAGTGCTTGGCTTGTGACACAATTTTGAAGTTAAACCCCGTGGTTTGACCGAATCCGTCGGATCGGCCGACGTGCCACCCCCCCATTTCTGTTGCATGAAAGTCAACGCCAAAATCCAATTGCGTGCGACACAATGGCCTTCTAAATCCCTGTTCCGGCGACGCGATCCCCGAAAAGTCGGAAAACCTGACGGAAATACGGCGGGTCCCTTAATAAATAAACCCCATTGGGGCTTATTTACTAAAGGTCGTGGATCGCACTTTCGCAGGACTTTGCACCATTTTCGGGATTTGCACGGCTTTGATAGGTATTTAACAGGTGTCTATGCTGGGATTGTGTCACACGCGATTAATTTTTGGCGCAGCGGCACGGGTTCCTATGCAACGAAAATTGGGGGGCGTGGCGTCGGACAATCCGACTTTTTCGGGCTGAGCGCGGGATTTAACTTGCAAATTGTGTTGCACGTCTCAGATGCACCACTAAAAAGATGGTGAACTCTGTCGGAGCTGAGCGAGGAAGCGACACATGCAGGATACAATCTTAATGAATTGCGGCAGAGTGCATTACCATCGGACAATCCCCTTTTGGTGAACTCCGCAGACCGGGTGAGTAAATGTGCCCCATTACAGGGAGACTCCATTCAGTTGCTAAAGCTTATCCAATTGCATTCCAATTTAGGGGATGGGTCAGACATAAAGGGCCATCTGTTCACTGCTAGGAGCTGATCCCCTTCATTTACTGAGTAGAGCCAGCTCTTTATGCCAACTTGGTCAAAAACAACCCATAACTAGGCGGGAGACCTCTGCAGAGGGCTGATTGATTCATATTGCTGCATCTCAGAGCTGGGGGTATGTATGTCACAGGTGCCTGTTGGAGTGCTGAACGTCATTCCAGCTGATGGGGTGGCATTAAGGAACTCCATTTAAATCCTTGTGTGACTTCTTTTATAAAATGAGATTCAATTCTTAAAATATTTCCCTCTAATGGGTCAAAAATACAAATTCTGGTCAGAGATTGGTTTCCCTCCCTCCCTGTGCAGGATTATTTTCCATGTAGTCATTTAACCACCACTGTGTGGTCTCTTTATGTAAACCATGGGAATAATCAGTGCAGTACTATATATGCAAAGTAGCAGGAAGTAATGTATTTTGTAATAAACATCCGTGCCTAAAGGGTCTCCGTGTGGCTGCACATATGATACATATGACCCTGGGTTAAGCCTGAGGGCAAGGTATTTAGTGACCTATTAATTCTACTAATCAGATGGTTATTTCCTCCTGATTTTCCAGTTTTTACTAGAATATTTGTAATCCTAATAATTCGGTGTCTCTGATAGACTCTCTCTCCATCTATTATAATGACATGAGACCAGGGACTGGTAGACGGCTGTACTATGAGATGACATTAATGGTATTGAGGAAAATCTACGCATTATAAGAAAAGCTCTATAGTGATTGAATATTTAACCGTGTATTCCCAGTATAACCGGCCGTTCTATACAATGTCATTTTTGTCTTATATGATACCAAAAATTTTGCATTGTCCAACCTAGTGGAGGGTGGTGTGAAGTTTATGCAGCACACAGAATTTTATTATAGTCATTTCTTTACCTCTAAATACTGCAGAAAGCCCAGATGGTCCAATAGCCTATAAAAAATACATGAACTGCTCATTAGCCATATGCACCTGTACGATTAAGAGACCATAGGGTTTAGCCACCGTCTCTTCTTGAATGAATGACTTTTAATGTGCAGATTGGTCGTCTAGGCTTCCAGAAAGAAAAGTGTGATGGGCGACAATACGAGAGACATGTCCTGCAGAGCCGCCTACACTTGGGAGATTAGAAGATTCCTTGTGTAAACAGCCATAATGGGGCGAGACGTCTGGCATGTCACATGCTATTTCCATCACTTCTTCATTTCTATGGGGATTATGATCAATTATATTTGTAGGTCACAGTAGCTGGGAACCCATGTGCTGAGTAAGACTGGAAGAACCGCATGTAGAAGAGCGCAGTCAATCCGGATACTCAGGAAATTACCATGAACCTTAAGAAATGACATAGAGAGGAGACACATAGTAACTTTTTATTGATCAAATCTGTCTTGTGCTCTTGTAGTTCATGGAGATTACAGTGCGTGGAGTAGGTCACTATCATGTTGATTATAATATAAATTGAGTTTTAATTAAAAGGCTGACCTATTCCATCTGGCAGCGTGTCATTGAATCGACCTTCCTGCATCGGATGTAATTACCAATCTTTTAACTATATTTTTGGTAGAACATTAGATGAAATTTAGCGCATTGTATTCAATGTAAAAGGATTGAAAATATAAACAAATGTGAAAACAAACATCCTAAGTATTCGTTGCAAGTAAAAGCATTACATTTCAGGTGCAGTTTCTAAGCAGGGGTGATATGGGGCCTGGTAGGCTAGGTTCACATGTAGCGTTTCTAATAGATTTTTTGGTTTTGAAACCCTGTTTGTACATAGTTATACTAAAGAGATATACAAAAATTCCATGTGTTTCATTAGAACTCAGAATGGAAACATATGGCCCCTGTTATAAAGGGAGGTCCAGACTGCACAACTAAACTGCAGCTTTGGAAGGCGGTCCAAACTACACAGTCAGAATTCTGTCATTGGGGGAGGTCCAGACAACACATTCAGACTTATGTTCAGACTGCTGTCACTGGGGAATATCCAGACTACACAGTCAGACTGCTGGTATTTGGGTAGATCTAGACCCCACAATCAAAATAATGTTATTGGGAGAATTCAAGACTACACCACTAGACTGCTGTTACAGAGGGAGGTCCAGACTACACAGATTCTTGTCATTGGGGGAGGTCTTGATTACAGATTGTTGGTTTTGGGGAGATCTAGACTACAGAGTCAGAGTGCTGTTATAGAGAAGTTCCATAATCAGATGGTCGATGGCTAAAGGTAGTAAGCAATATACAAATAACCTTTCTAACAAGGGAAAGAAGGCAGCTCTCTATAGATCAAGGTCCAGCAATCAGGAAGCCTTGTTATGAGATGTTGGATAATAGCCAAAACAATAAGTCTCTTCCAGAAGATAAGAACAAACAACTGTAGACATCTCTGCTTCATTGCATTGCCTCCCATCGGCACAGTGTAGGGTGGTTTGAATATTATCCCAAGTTGGCATTCTGCATCCTTTAACGTAGCACTGGAGGCATAGTTTTTGCCAAAAGTATCTTCAGGGGCTTAACTTTAGGGGGTGCAGAGGTTGCGGTCGCACCAGGGCCCAAGAGGTTTAAGGGGCCCTTATGATGTCACTTTCCCATATGAGAAGACTATTACTAAAAACCATACATTATAGTCAGGGGCCTGGCACAGACTTTGCACTGGTGCCTATCAGCTTCTAATTAGGCCACTGAGTATCTGCATATTTCTTACCCAGAAATCTCAGGAGATAATGCATTTCCTTAAAGGTGTTTTCCCACGAGCAAAAGTTAGGCCATATCCATGCGCTTACCGATCTCCGTCAGCTCCATAGAGATTAATGGAGCGGAACGCGGCCGTCTGCTCCATTAGTCTGACAGAGTGACGAGGGGTCCGACGGAGGTATGTGGGACCTGATCGGACCCCTAGTTTTTGTGATTTGTGTGGGTCTCAGCACTGAGACCCCCACTGATCAGCAAGTTAGGCCCTAACGCGATGATAGGGCCTAACTTCTTTTCGTGGGAAAACCCCTTTAAGGACTTTGATTTTCTGTCTGGATCAAAGCTAGTAAAGAATTCAAAAAGCTAATGGTAGTATATGAACAGTTATACAGTGTCCATTTTAAGACACTGTCAGAAGGAAGACTCAAAGATCATATTGTATATTTAACACTTCTGACTCTATCACCTGACTCCGACACTGTTTAGTTGCTACTGTAGTTGCAACATTCATCAAATTCTACAAACTATAATGTATATAAGTGTTTTATGCTCCCTTCTAGAAGAACTAAAGTGTCTCTTATATTTCACTTTTGATTTTTCTCTGGTTATCAGATGCACTGCATCTGCTTGCACACTACCAGGCACAAATGATCTCTGAGGCTGATGGTCTTCACTTGTCAAAACTCAAACTGAGAGATCATTTCAGTCTGTAAGCTAGCTAGGAAGAATGCAAATAAGTTTTCCAAGGTGTTAAATGGAAAACAATACCTCCTTTTGCTACCTTGAAAGGCAGCCCCCTTAACATCAAGTATGACTTACAAGAAGTCTAAAAATATGATGTGGGATTAAGCCAAACCAGTATATCTATTCCATAAGGAACAGACTCCCAACTGTAGACAGCACTGTTTCAACCTGATTGGGTCTCCTCAGTACAGCGTAGGGAACTGATTTGGCTATGTGAGAGGCTATTGACTAGGGACAGACAGTAGGTGTTCTCCTTAAGGAGACAATGCCAATTAAGGCCACCTTAAAGGCGTGTGGAGACTTAAAGCCATAATGCTCCACTAGGGAATTCTGGGAAGAATGCAAATAAGTTTTCCAAGGTGTTAAATGGAAAACAATACCTCCTTTGCTACCTGAAAGGCAGCCCCCTTAACACAGTATGACTTACAAGACTCTGTAGTAGTCATACTTGATGTAAGGGGGCTGCCTTTCAAGGTAGCAAAAGGAGGTATTGTTTCCATTTAACACCTTGGAAAACTTATTTGCATTCTTCCCAGAATTCCCTAGTGGAGCATTATGGCTTTAAGTCTCCACACGCCTTTAAGGTGGCCTTAATTGGCATTGTCTCCTTAAGGAGAACACCTACTGTCTGTAAGCTAGCTAGGAAATATGTACAATGGGGGGCATTTATAAAAGGCTTTCCGCTAGTGTTTTGTTGTATTTTTTTTTCTTGCTGCTCCTGGTCCACCATATTTGTGAAGTAGGATCGCCTCCCCAGGCGCCCACCGCCTCCCTCAGGGAGAATCCAGGCGAAAGCCGCTTTTTTGGACTTTGCAAGACATCTACGCTTCGCACAAGTTCAGGACTTTTGTATGAAATGCTGGACTTTGCTTAGATTAGGTGTGTTAGGAATTACAGGCTGTGTTTATCTGGCAAATACCAGAAAACACTCACTTTCCACTGGATTTGGACTTTTACAGGGGATTCTGGGTCACGCATACATTATGCAAATGGCCCAAACCAGGAAGTGGACTTTTGCTAGGTTCCCTTCCCTGTTTTTCCCCCTTCTGTGTCTGTCTTTCAATAAAGCTTCGGGCAAGTGTTACCCCCACCCCTTCCCCTTCCACCCCGCACCCTTTTCCGTTTTTACACTTTGTCGTCGCCATAATTGAAATGCAATGCGTGTTTAGTTAGGTCAATTGAGAGAGCAGTGTGCAAGTATAGTGTTTTCATGCCATGGTTGAGGATTATACTCCTGTGTGCTGTCAACACTACGTATGAATCTTAATTTATTGTATATGTCGTGTCGTGGTCTGTGCTGCGACACAGTATACGCTGTATGTCTGTGCAAATGTATGTAACTTTGACTTATGCTCATTCAATAAAACCATATTTGTGAAGTGTCGGCATCTCAATTTTGCCCTCACACCAGTTTTTTTTTGGTTGTTCAATTTGGGTGCAATTTAATAAATGCCCCCCAATGTGTCCCATACAGATGCTGAGCACAGCATTACCTTTCAACTTAGATACAAGGGGGAAGAGTTATTATGCCTTTATTACACATATATCTCCCCTCTCCGCCAGTTTCCTGTTTTTTTCCTGGCTTCTATAGCAGAAAAAAACACTGCCAGATGACACCTGGTATTAAAGGAAACCTACCACTTGTAGTGGCAGGTTTCCGATGGAAATATCGGGCACCAGCTCAGGCTGAGCTGGTGCCGGAGCTTATTTTAGTTAGTGTTTTAAACCGCGGTATCGCGGTTTAAAACACTTTTTAAATAGCCGGCGCAGGGAGGTACGAGCCGGCGCTTCTACCGTGGCGTGGCTACATAGGAAGTGACTGAGAGCCGCGTGCACGGTAAGCGCCGAGCGCGTACCTGCCTGCGCCGGCTATAAATTTTAAAAAGTGTTTTAAACCGCGATACCGCGGTTTAAAACACTAACTAAAATAAGCTCCGGCACCAGCTCAGCCTGAGCTGGTGCCCGGTATTTCCATCGGAAACCTGCCACTTCAAGTGGTAGGTTTCCTTTAAGTCCGAACTTTGGGAGTTTGCACTCAATCTACTAAGATGCTGGTCCCACTTAGTAGATATGGGCTCCGAAGTGCAGCTGGGAAGAATTTTAAGACTGGCATAAAAACTCCCCCAAGTGTATCTACTTTGTAGTTAGCTTATAGACTGAAATGGTCTCTGAGTTTGATTTCTGACAAGTGAGGACAGTCAGAAATCAAACTCAAAAATCAGTTTGCAGAATTTGATGAAGGTTGCAACTACAGTAGCAAATAAACAGTGTCAGGAGTCAGAAGTCAAGTATCAGAGTCAGGTCAGGAGTCAGAAATCAGGTGGATTAAATATACAACATGATGTTTGACTCTGACTTCTGACAATGTCCTCAAATGGACACTAAACAGTTAAGAATTTCAAGTTGATCCAAACCTTAAAGTACACAAATAATATTTGTGCAGTTTATACTTACACATTTCCATAAAATGGTGGAAATCTCTTAGGTGAAATATAAATAGAGATGAACCCAGAATTAATTAATGCATTTGCATGTTCCGTGTTTTCCCATGAAACAGAAGGGATGTCTTATTATCTGCCAGTCTCACCAGTGCAATTATACTCATCTCTTCCCCAGACTTCTCGTAGCTCTGTGACCGCTGTTTTACCTTGTGTCTTGATATCAAAGAAAGCGAGAACCTGAGGCAACTGTAAAATCAGATATATTATTGATAAACCTGCTGAAAAAAAGACTGACTGTCTAACTATGTTTTTGGCAAGTATAAAGTTGTATTAAATTATAATATATCACAAATTAGAGCCATAAAAAGTCATTGTTAAAAATTAAACCAATGACAGAACTGTAGTCTCAGATTAAGTTATGAATATTTTTATTATAAACTATTATATACATTTCCGTGTGTCAATGTCAGGCTCCGTGGGGTAGTGGACCCTCTGGACCACTGTGGACGATGATGTACGCCGACACCTGGGACTGGAATCTAAGTGGTACCCGGTTTTCACCAGAGCCCGCTGCAAAGCGGGTTGGACAGGTCGTACCACAGGAGCAACTTTGTCCACGGTGGTGTCCAAGGCGAAGTACAGGGACGTTGAGCAGAATCGTGGTCGGGAACAGGCAGGAGGTCAGGACTGGCATCACTGGATCGGAGTTGGGGACGTAGCAGAAGGTCAGGGCAGGCAGCAGAGGAGCGTAGTCAAGAACGGAACCGGGGTCACTAAGGGAAATCACAATAACAGCACAGGGCATGGGAACTAAGCTTTCTCTAGGGCACAAGACACAGAGATCCGGCAGGGTGTGCAGAGAGAGGTTGGGTTATAAGGGATTCTGGCCAGCACCAATCAACGGTGCGCTGGCCCTTTAAATCTTTGAGTGCACGTGCCCTAGGAGACATGGGACGCAAGAGCACCCATGAAAGTCATCACTAGGTGCAGCAGTGGCGGCTGTCAGAAAGAATGTCATATGATGTTAAACTCCTCATGGTGACATCATTCTCTGTGACATCTCAAAACAAGGAAGACCTTGTACATTGATATAATGATGTATCAGGAAGCCCGTGAACTGATAGTGACCCAACTGATACTGTACAGTATGCTGCGAAAGCTTGGACATCTCCAGAAGGCACAAATCTTCCTGGACACAGGTGGTCTAAGAAAGGACAATGTTGTTTGCTATACGTCAATGCAAAAATTGCTCAGTAAAGGTTGGAGTTCCTTGTTTGTTGGCTCAGGTCTGGTGATGGAGTAGCTGCTGTGACTCACTACTCACCCTCCTCTCTCCATAGAGCTTTGATGTAATTCAGCAAGCTATTGCTAGACACATAAATTCAGTGGAAATTTCACAGGAAGCATTTTTTAATTGTCGTATTGATCTATACAGTCTCTTTAGAAGTTGGTGACTATTGATGAGAGGACCCGAATCGCAACGCTCAGGATCAATCGAACCTGAGCTTCAGTTAGAGTGATGAAAATCAGCAGGATGCACGTGTTTAAAGAATTAACACCCGGGGGTTTGGGTTCAATACCCTGACCAGACCCAAAGCCAAACAGAATCTTGAGGTGCGGGTTTGGGTAAATGTGGACTTCATCAAAGCCGCTGATGACTATTAGTAACCGTGTCTTGGTGGAAGATACCACAGACAGCCTTCAGAGGTCTTGTAGAGTCCATACCTTGACAAACCAAAGACCTTTCTCAGAACAACGGACACTTAAAGGGTGTTTCCATGAGTTAAAAAAAAAAACCCTGGGTGGCGGGGCAAGCATAATGAAAGAGCCACCCATCATCAGTCACATGACCTACTGCGGGGAGTCATAGGCCTAAGTGATGCTCTTTGTTCCAGGTTACCAGGGCCCATTTATGAACTTTCAGATACTTCCAGGATTGTAAGTGATTGGGCAGCAAGAATGAGAAACTACAAGTGAATTTTTTCCTTACACTGAATGAAATGTGTCTGTAATGCAGCGATTGTTTTGGATTTATTCCATATTCTGTCTTTTGTTACCAGCAGAACTAAGCTCCAGTACGTGAATGTTAGCGCTAACCTTGTTACCGTGACAGATTGGAGAGTTCTAGGTGCAGCCTCTGTTTATGTGTCTTTGTGAATGTTTTATAACAATATAAACGTAAAACTCGGATGCTTATGCAACATCCCCCACCGGGGCCTAGCCTTTACTTGGGGCCTGGAGTCAGCCGGGGCCCGCAGTACCTGAGTGGCTGGCGGTTGCGGCCTATTCACGCTAGTGTCACGGTGCTTGGTATGGGGGAACCGGAGGGCTGTCCTACAGCCTGGCAGGTCTCCAGTAGGGTGGTGTTGGCAAGAAATGAAGAGGGAGAGGCTGCTATAGCGGATCTCCCTGGGGCAACCCTTTGGTGTCTAGAGTATGAGTCTCTGTGTGGTGGACAGGGTGCCTGTGATGATGGCAGCTGTAGTAGCAGGGACCAGACGGAGGCAGAGGTTGAACAAAAACAACTTACAGTTCTTTATTGGAACCGACAGGAACCGCAGCAACGTGCCTTAACAAAATGGTGGAGTGCTGAGATGCAGTTGGAGGAAGCCACAGGATGTAGAGCGCCAGCCTGGATGCAGAGGGCAGGCTGGGGAGGTAGCTGTGTCCTAATAGGATGCTTCAGCTTGTCCTGGAGTGCTTCAGGTATCACCCTTAAAGGTAGGATGAAAACCCCTTTCCTCACTAACTCTTAGCTATTAGCTCCACTCTTCAGGCAGGGGCTAGGCTCTTCCTGCTCTGATCTGGTATGCTAGCTGTATAGAGTTTAGACTGGAGTTACTCCAGTCTGCTTCTGCAGACTCCTAAGTCTGACTGCTCTCTACTCTCTCCTGAGAGAGACTGACTTCTTCTAGAAGTTTCCTGACAGGGTCTTGTAACTCCCCTGGTCAGGTGGTGGCTGCTCCTCCAATTACATCTCAGCTTACAGAGAATAGAGTGTAATACATGTGATTGGATGACACATCTTACATCACATAAAACAGTTAACTCCTGCCTTGCCAGGCAGGATCTACTACTGCAGTGTTCCCCTGTATCCTATAAGGACTATGTAGTGTGATGTAGTGACATGATGTGGGGCTGACTAGACCCTACACAGGCTGCAAGCTACATGGTGGGACGTATTTGCAACCACTCCTCTGCCTTGCATTGGTGAGGGTGTCGCACTTATCATGGTGTAAGTAATTGCATCCTGTAAGAAAACAAGCACATGGGAAGTTACCAGCAATGTGCAGCAGTGATCAGATGTGTGCAAACATTGCAATGGACCATTCTTCAAGAGTCACCCAGCTTTCTTATAGCTACCGCAGGGGAACCAGGGCAGCGCAGGCAGGGGCGATACTACAGCGGTAGCAGTCATAGCAGCTGCTATGGGGCCTGCAGTGTCAGGGGGCCCTGTCACCCGCCTGACACAATAAATAATGGAGGATGTGCAACATTATATCTATATTGTACTGCACATGTCCAGCATAATATGTATATAACATATACTGTGATGTATATATGGTGTCTGTATATTGCATATAGCAGTATATGTATGTGTATATGCACATGAGTGTATGTATATGTGTGAGTATACTAATATGTATATTTTTTAAGTGGGAAGGTGGGCCCAATGCAGTACCCTGCTAGGGGGCCCTGTCTCTCCTAGTTACGCCACTGACTGCAGGTATTCATATCAATGAGGTCGTATTCACACTGTTCAGTCAAATGGCAGCGGAGTGAGTGAAAAATCACCACATTCCCCCGGCTTCTGGGTAATCACTGGAACAGGCGGTTCCACCAAGTCATCAGAACAGAACCCGAAAGTGGATCTAACTTCATAACCGGATTCATAACTGCTGCTCTGGATGTGTTCTTGACTGACTAAGACGCTATTCACACATCCATTTTAAATGGTATCCTATTACTGTAATGGGTGATAGTATTAGTGCACTTATGTGGTTTTTTTAAAATATTTTGTGCTTGACCTGATTGTATATATGCTCCTCCTCCAAAACGCATACAATCGGAAACGAGCACCAAACGCATTTCAAGACTGCCACCACAAGATTGTCCTCAGGAAAAACGGACGGTATCTGGCTGGATTTCATGGACCTAGCACAGTATCAGGGATGGGACTCTGATCATCATATGATGCAAGGAGCCCCTGAATGTGAGCAGAACTGCAGCGCCAAACTGAAATCATGATTACAGTTCAGTAGGAAATAAGGGACTCCTGGCATCATTTATCACAATGATGCAAGGAGTCCCATCCCTCGTACTGTGGTTGTCTGTGAAATCCAGCCTGTGCACGGCCGTTTTTTTTGGTTCTGAGCATGATGATCTTGTGGGTCTGTATGAACCTGTGTCAGAAAGCGACGATTGTTACTATTGTACCCGATGTCCCCATCCTGCGATGACCCATTCCTAGATCCGGTATCACCCACATGGAGGTTCTGTAAGGGAGCACAAAGCTTAAATTCTTGTTAGTGCCCCAAGGATTGCGACTTTATCATGGCGTGTAGTAGCTTAAAAGCCTTTATAAAGTCGGACTTCTTAAAGCAGGGCAGGAATGAGGGCGCGTTCACACGTTGCGTTTTGTCCTGCGTTTTCATTGCGTTTGAAACGTATTGCAACAGCTGAGGAGAGGGGATTTGCCCAATTACATTACTGTTAACGTTTCCGTTTACAAAACGCACTCTAAACGCGATAGTAACGCATACGTTAACAAATGTAAACAGTGATGTAATTAGGCGAATCACCTCTCCTCAGCTGTTGTAATGCATTTCAAACGCAATGAAAACGTAGGACTAAACGCAACGTGTGAACGCGCCCAGACAAATTTTCGCCCCCCAATAGTGTGAATAGAGAGAAGAGAGAAAGAGAGAGTATAACTAGCATGTGTGTAATGTACTATATGTCTGACTATATGTGATTTATCAGGCTTATTGTTTCATAATTAGTGGTGACCCTCTAAGTAACGGACCCTGGCACATTACAGAGACATGATCTGCATATGCCCGCAGCAGTGGGTGTGCCCTCTGCGGTTGATGCGTCTCCTCCTCAGTGTGAACAGCGGCAGTGAAGTGTGAGGCGGCTCCTCCCCCGGGCGCTGTGGTGGAGGCGGAGAAGGGCGGGAGGCGGCGGCGGCAGTGTGCGCGGGCGGCCGGGAGGGGGCGCTGTGCCGGTGATGACACCGGGCTGGACACATGTGCGGCGGATACAGTGCTGCATCTCTCCCGGGTGTGCACAGGCTGCAGGGAGGCTCCAGCTCATGCTGAGGAGACGGCTGCAGGTTACCCGGTAAGATGTGTGCAGGGGCTGCTCTCTAGGAATATGCCATCAGTATGTGCTGGGAGGGGGCAGTGCCCGCAGCCTCAGTGGTGCCAGGTGGCATCTGTATCTCAGGGACCTGGACATATACAGTGTTACTTATGTGTCCTGGACATTCCGCTGTATAACCCTGACATTAGAATAATGCAAAAAATATTGGGAAAATTGACACATTTTCCATAACTTGATATTTGGCTTGTACCGGATGTAAGATAATGCTACGTAAACCAGTAACGTATATCATTGTCACGTATTGGGTCACTGGTTCTGCCGCAACAATAGATATTGTATATGTGTGTATATTTACATATATGGGTCCAATTTATAATGGTATAGGACCGGCCAGGTTGTTATTATCATAAAGTAATTGTTTTGTAAGTGGTTAATTATGTATATATTATATATGTGTATAGCATTAACGCGTGAAAACATGATTGCTCAAGGTCATATAGAGTCTATACGTTATATGCTATGCTCGCCGCTATGTACATAGACTCTCTGTACTGCGTAGACTTAGTTTTGCTTGTGTCAGCAGAATACGTTGTAGTGAGCCGGCAAAACGTAGTATCGTTCTCCTTGGTCTGGACCCCAGGTAATAACATCTGACCTCTGTAGGTATTTATGGACGGCACCAGAGACCAATCTATTATATAACGCTTACAAGGAGGGTTCTGTATCCTCTATAAATTAGGTCAACCCCCCACAAAAACTTAAAATGTAGATGTGGTCTTAGTGTCCCGCACCCCATTACATCGGACAGGTGCAGGGAGTGGTATAGATGTTTCTTCTAAGTAATATTGTAATAATCCACAAGTTTATAACCGTTACTATGAAAGCTATAGCACCAGCATGTAGTAATGCACTTGGTGTCAGGGTTTTGTTTTTTGCATACTCCTTTTATTAAAGTTATTTTTTTGTGTGAACAAAATAGTGCACGCTCCAATTTTTCCACAAGATTTGACAATAAAGGGTTAGTATGCTATTCATGGAAATCACAGAACACGTGCAGACGTGTAGATGAGTCCCAAGACAAAAAGTTGTAGGTTTGGGTTATGTATGAAGCTTTCAGGGGTTCAATGCCTTTAAGTCCTAGAATCCATTTAGGAAGATTTAGTGTGAGCCAAAATCTGGCTCCTCTGACCGCATGCATCCAGGTAGGACCAAGATCCAGTTACCTGGTCCCAGCTCTTATATCATAAAGGCTTTTGGCCTTCTGTGAACATGACTTGAGGTAGGAAGGAATGCGTTTACAACGGAATTTTCAAATATTTTATGAAACCGGTTCTAGTAATTAGTAGAATTTGCCCATTTTCAGCGTGTCGAACGATGTTCACTCCCAGTGTGGTTTCCTATGAAAAAAACATGTCAGTGTGGCATCTGCCCCCATTTCCTATGGTAAATTCTGTCGTATACACCCTCCTGATGTATTCGGCAGGTGGCTACGCTGGTCTATAAGGTGACCACGCCCCTTGGCACGAAGGGGAGAATAATCGCAATTCCTGGTGGTTTGCTAGGAATTGTGATTATTTCAGGGCTTGTACCCCAGAAAACTGGTGTAAAAGTCCTGATAAGTCTCAGGGTTTAGGACTAATAAGCCCCAATGTCTCCTTATTAACATTGGGGGGGATGATGTCCATGTTCAGTTCATTATTTGATAGGTTTTTATTTTAAATATCTTTATATATTTTCATAGTTTTGCCACAAAGAAAAACAGTTTAAACAATACAAAACAATGTATGTGGGTGCTCAGACCCATAATCCTACTATTTGGTAGGTTTATAGACTTGCATATACCGGAGGGATGGAGAAAGAGAATATTTTCTTTGGAGATTTTCTTGTTCTCTGTTCCCAATCCATTCCTGCATTTCGAAGAAAACCTGGATGACTGCACGCTGATATTCTGAGCGTGAAAAAGCCCTAGGCGGCGATGTATATTTCATGCAGTCTTGCTTCCCAGCTGGTGAACTACCGGAATCGAAATTCTGACACCTGGGTTATGAAAGATGCAAAGTGAATGCCAAAAAACAGGAGAAGAACACCGAAAAATCCTTAATAAAGGATTGTGTGGGAATGGTTTTGTGTAGTTTCATATCTTGGTGTTCATGAGTATGTGACTCCAAAACTGTACAGGCAGTACCCCGTGTTACATACACCAAAGGTTTGTTCTTAAGTTGAATTTGTATGTAAGTCGGAACTGTATATTTTATCATTGTAGATCAAGACAAAAATTTTTTTTGCTCCAGTGACAATTGGAGTTTCAATATTTTTTGCTGTAATTAGACCAAAGATTATTAATAAAGCCTCATTACAGACACTTTACAGCTGATCATTGCAGCCTGGGACTATAGTAAAGCATTCAGAGAGCTTCACCAAAGGTCACCGTGGACAGAGGGGTCTGTCTGTAAGTAGGGGTTGTCTGTAAGTTGAGTGTCCTTAAGTAGGGGACCGCCTGTACACCCCTTCATGGAAGAACCATTCCCTAAGGTTGTAGTGCGCCAGATGCTTCAATGGATCCAAAATATGGATGTTATATGATGGCGTGTTTATCTCCATTGACTTTCATGGGGTAGTCACCTTAGCGAAATGGAGAGTGTGTGTTTGTTTTTTGGATAAGGGAGGATTTATAAGAAATGTCATAATATAAAACGTGCACAGTTAATTCGGACTACACCGCACCAGATTTATCAGTGTGTGACGCTGGGAGAAATCTGGCATTGTATAAGACTGTCTAGTCCTACTGTCTCTTAGTTGACAAAATTGATCACTTCCATTTCTAAAAGAAAACATCTAAAACACTGAATAACTGTGGCAAAGGGGATGTCTTAGTTTTATGAATTTGCCCCAAATTGTGCCTCTGCCATTGACAACTGTGGGGGGACTTGTGGCAGCACTATTGAAGAGACTGGCAGCCCGGCAGTGTTTTCCTAGATACCAGGCTGCTAGACGTGACTCAGCTGCATTGGCACAGAGCTGCAGAGCTAGCAGCGGAGGGTGACTATGTGCTGCAGACACAGCATGACGTCCAGCTTCTCTCACCTTACTATTAGTCACAAGTTGCAGTGATGCCCGGTGCACAATGTGAGGCTACTTTTTGGCTTTTCTATTTGGAATTGGGAATAAATGACTTTTAAGATCTTTACAAGAAATGTGACTCTTTTGTGTATCTATGATCTGTCTACATCCTTCCTATGAACCCTACATGCTCTACACTGCAGCATAGACTCCCTGAACCCTAATAGTTATACATGATTCAAGGAATTCCCGCAGAACCACCACTCCTTATTGTACACAGGGTTTCTGTATGTAGCAGTTGTTCTGCAGGCATGCAGGGACTCCTTGCATCATGTAGACTTGAATTTGTTGAATTTGCTTTGACTCCCATTTCATTGAGCTCGTTCCTAGCAGTAAGCCATAAGTCAGTGGGGTCTGTTGAATTATACTAATGCTTTCCAATCCATTTTTTTCAAACACTAGGGTGGTCCAGAAATAAAACTAAGGAGGAAGGGGGTGTATTATATTTCACTTCAGTTTCTGGCTTTAGGTAAAACTTTTGGGAAATGGCCGTAGTTTAACATGTTCAAAGAGAATCCATCATCAGTTTTGATCATAAGAAATTGCAAATAGTGTTAGGTATAGGCCTTGCTGTGTAACCGTATCCTTGTGTTTGGTAAGTAGCTGCAGTGCTGTGAAAAGTGAATTTTAAATTGCTGCTGAAAGTGCTCTGGGCGGGTCTATCTGCCTGTAGAGCTTTCTGCTCTTAGCGATGAACTGTTGAACTGTTTCACAGCCCCTCCCCTCTGCTCTGAGTGATTGCTGTAAGTGTTCAACCAAAATCCTACACATAGCAGAGGGGGAGGGCTGTGGAGCATCACAGTGTAGAGAGTAGAAAGCTCTTCAGGCTGAGTTCTGAGTTGCAAGAGCTGGAGAACTGTATTATTGTCACTACAAACAACAAGTCACTAGATCTGCTACCCTCCTTTTTACCTCTTGTTGATCAAACTTGCTGACGGTTTCCCTTTAAATCTTCCAGCTCCCATGTAAAGAGAGACCTTTCCCTACTTAGAGGACATGTACCATCCCTTACTGAGGATACAACACACTTCTCTCATTTCTTAGATTTATGTATTGATTATTTTTAGCAGCTTTTACTTCCACACTTGTATGTAGAATTATGGCTATTAGACGTGCAGTGTATTAGGCTTGATGGGAAATGTGCAGGTTGTAATTGCTCTCGGTTGGTATTACACAGCCATCGCCATGGGCATGGTTTTTACTGGAGATTGTCCTACTGGTGCTATGTGTCCGTGCCGTTCCGATAATGAGTCGGAGATGTTTCCTGAGTAAATCTAATGGGTTTTAACCACTCTCTGAAATACGTTTCCCTTATGAAGCTGGAGCTGATTAATCCATTTAGCAGCTAATTGTATCTGGGCCCTGAAATAACTCGGACTGATGTGTATGAGGTGCGCTGTCCGTCCGTCCTCTCATGAAATATGCAGGCTGCGCAGTTGGTAAGTGAGCACAATGGCCTCCTCCAGGGATAAGGGGCTTAAATTGTGTTTTGAAACACAATTCAAAGGCTATAGGGAGAAACTTGGCCTAATTGCATTTTGTAAACATAATGTTAACACAATGTGTGAGGGAGATGTATCAATTTGTCTAGGCTTCAATACGAGAGTAATTTGCACCTGCCCCACATTTATTTACAGTTTTAGGGCAGCATGGTGGCTTAGTGGTTAGCACTACAGCCTTGCTGCACTGAGGACCTGGGTTCTTGTCCCAGGTCAACATCTGCAAAGAGTTTGTAGGTTTTTTCCGTGTTTGCGTGGGTTTTCTCCCACACTCCGTAGGTTGATTAGATTGTGAACAGGGACTGATTTGGCAAGTTATGTGCAGCTCTGCGTAATCTGTGTGCGCTATGTAAATAAAGAATTATTTATTATTCGTTTTAGGCTGCATTCACATGACCGTATGAAAATGGTCGGATGCTACCAGTACTGTACCCTTTTTTCTTTTTAAGAGTTACATACGGGCGGAATAATTTCAATTGTCAATACCTCCAAACATTTATATTGTTGTTGTTGAGGCCGCATTCACACAGCCGTATGGGGGCCAAAGAAGACAATGGCAGCACGGAGCGATACGGTAACGTTCCCTACACGGGGTACATTTCCTATCTAATAATAATTCTTTATTTATATAGCGCACACAGATTATGCAGCGCTGCACAAAGTATTTCAAATTGGTCCCTGTCCCCATGGGGCTCACAATCTAAACAACCTACCAGTATGTTTTGGAGTGTGGGTGGAAACCGGAGGACCCGGAGGAAACCCACGCAAACACGGAGAGAACATACAAACTCTTTGCAGCTATCTTTCTCCATGTTACGGCCCGTGCGCAATGGATCGCTATAGAGAGGAAAGGGGTCACCCCTCCTCCTCTCCATCGCTGCTGCTGTATGCACACCCAGCTATACGTCAATGTAAATGCAGCCTAACACCTTACCATATACTAGCCGTATAAAAATATAGAGCATGTCCTATTTTCTCCCGTATTTCAGATTTGTATTCCCTTAGATGTCTATGGGATCGTATAAATACGGGTTAAATACGTGCTGCATACGGATGAAAAACGTCTCATATGGCACAGAAATTCACAGTTTTCCGACTCTTGAAGGCTCTATTCTCACGACGGTATGGGGGGCGTATATAAGGCCGACGTACAAACACCATATAAACGTCCCCCATAGAAGGCAATGGGCACACGGCGCCGTACGGGAGTGGTACGGTGGCACCGTACCGTCCCGTAGCCGGGAGAAAGATAAGACATGTCCTATCTTTCTCCAGCATATGGCACTGTGCGCCATACATCGCTATGGAGAGGTGCAGCGGGCACACGTCGTGTGAATGTAGCCTAAGTCTGTAAAAGGGGACATGGCCTCATAGGAAAGCAAATTCTATATTTTGGTGCAGCAAACTAGACCAACTAATAAGAGGTGCAAAGTACGAATCACCAGTCTTGGGCTGCTTTCACACAGCCGTAAATTAAGGGCCAGATATATAGGTCCCCATGTTGGTGGTGCTATGGTGGCACCGAACCGTTCCGAGCATGTGCACCGCTATAACGAGGGGCTCATCCCCCCACTTCTCCAGCAAGCTGCACTGTGTGTGGTAGGAGACTTATACTGCATGGATATGTCCAGTTTTCTGACAGAGAAGGCATGTTTGAATTTGTGTACATGTGTGTGTGTATATATGTCTTATAACTGATTCAATGAACCATTCGCAGTTTCGCTGTAAAGAATAGTACGGCTAGAATAGAATCAGATAGAAACCTTTTGAAGACTATGTATATTTCCTATTTAGCCCTCACACGAAGACTTGCTGCTCCTGACATGAGGTGCCATAAATTCTTTACTACTTGTTTTGTTTGTTCCATTTTCTGGTCTCCAAACAATCTGTTAATTCTATTCATAGATTATCCTCCAATTTCTTTTAATCATCTTTTGCTTCAGACCTTTGGTTTGTTAATGGTAGAAATATTGATGAGTGTCAGTAGGGCAGCGCTGCTGAAATTACAGATTGGAATCAATATGTTTTGTCAGTGGAGACTTCCCGTTGGAATAGCGCTGAGGCATCTGCTCTATCCAAGCTCGCAAAATGTGGGTAGTTGATGTTGGGACACATTTATCGGATCTTGTGCGGCAGAAAACGGGAGTACAAGCTGTGATTTTGGTGCAAATCCCAGGGTGACCTCTACCCCCTGTATGGTAGGTGGGAGTGGAGACGAGCGACACAGGACGTTGCTGGCCTGCGCTCTGTCTATAGCCTGCTCTATTCTACGCCAGGACAGACCTGGCTGCACTGCACTGTAATTGGCTCCAGCGTATGATAAATTACTAATAGAAAGAAAATCTCTCCAAAGGATCCCTCCACATCTCCAGTAGGGGCACCACTTCTCCAAAGCTTCTGGTCCCCCTCATATTCAGCAAATTCATTCTTGATGTGACTGCTATGGTCAGGGAATGGCTTAAAGAGGACCTGTCACCCATAAATTGGGAACTAGGAGCTGCATACTAAAGTAAGCAGCTCCTAGTGCTTAAACAAACGCTGCAGTGTTAGAAGGATAGAGTTACCGGAAACCTCTGGTAACGCTAACACTGCGGCAGGGTACAATGTAAAAGTTGGACCACTCGCAAAGCTGTCCAACGTATTTATGAGGGGGCGGTCCCTGGACAACTCAGCTCGCTCCATATGCCGGCGGTGACTGGAGCACGTCATGCCCCTAATCCTGCCCCCTCATGAATACATCAGACCGCTTGGCGAGCGGTACAATGTTTACATTGTAGATAGCGTTACCAGAGGTTTCCGGTAACGCTAACACTGCGGCCTTTGTTTAAGCACTAGGAGCTGCTTTAGTAGGCAGCTCCTATTGCCCAATTTATGGGTGACAGGTCCTCTTGAGCAGTCATGTGCAGAATACATTGAATTATAGGACTTTTGGATCAAAGAGACCTGGACTTGCAACTGGAGCAGCAAAAAATTGCCAATTTTTAAATCTGCACCGCATTTTAGTTTCCGCACAAACAAAAAAGGGTCTTTGTAAATAATGTCATCTAGATTGGTAATGTACTCTGCAGATGGTTTTTCCAAATGGAATATGTACAAAAATTAGTGAAGTGTCTACAGTAATTTTGTGATGTGCCGATTGCAGCTGTACCAATGTTGCGTTTGCTGACAAAGATGATTATCACTGTAGTGATTGGTGTCCTTAAAAATATATTTATCCTACTTGTAAAGGTCCCATGGATTTTCACGAGAGTCCCTTCACACAGAACACAACACTTTTGCAGACACCTTAGACCGGTGCCACACAGGGCGCTTTGTCTGCGCTTGCAAACGCAGACAAAGCCGCGCCCACCGGGGTGGGCCTCGGCCCGATCGCATTGGCGTTTCTATGGAAACGCCTGCGATCGGGAAGCCGCCGACGGTGGTGTGTAATTTGATGCAAAACACCGGCGGCTCGTTCCTGATCGCAGGCGTTTCCATAGAAACGCCAATGCGATCGGGCCTAGGCCTGCCCCGGTGGGAGCGGCTTTGTCTGCGTTTGCAAGCGCAGACAAAGTGCCACGTCTGACATCACCCTTAGGGTGCGTCCACACGTTCAGTTTTTCAGATGCAGTTTTTGATGTCCAAACCCGGAGTGGAGTGAAAATAGAGGAAGAGCAACACTTCTTAATGATAAGCCCTCACTCATTATGATCCACACCTGCCTTTGGCTTCAAAAACTCCATCTGAAAAACTGAACGTGTGAACGCACCCAACTTAGGGCAGCACGGGAGCTTACTGGTTAGCACTACAGCCTTGTAGCGCTGGGGACCTGGGTTCAAGTTGCAGGGTCAATATCTGCAATGAGTCTGTATGTTATCTCCGTGTTTGCGTAGGCTTCCTCCAGTTTCCTCCCACACTCCAAAACATACTGGTAGTTTGATTAGATTTGGCAAGATCTGTGTAGCGCTGCGTAATCTGTGTGCACTATATAAATAAAGGAATTATTATTATTATGTGGATGCACCCTTACAGATGACTGAGGGGCCCACCCAACAGGAGGAGCTGCAAGGTGGGAATGAAGAGCAGGAGGATCAGGGTACTTGGAAAACCCGGTCAAACCTGTGTGGTGATGACTAGTGCTGGAGTGACAAGTGTAATTGGTTTCAGGATCTTAAATAAGTTGTACAAAGTTTGCTTGTTATCACCGATCCACAGGATAAGGGATAACAATCTTATTGGTGGGGGTCCGCAATTCTTAACGCTCCCGTGTACTCAACCTACAGCTCCTGCAAGAGCTGGACCCCCTTTCTCATGATGAGCGGGGGTCCAATTAGTTGAATCCCCATTTATCAGATTGTTACAACTTGATACAACCCCATTAAGACTGAAGAGTTAACCAGGATTCATATTTTGTGTTACATTGCGAAAACACAACAGCTGTTAATACAGAAAAGTCAGTACCGATATTTATTTTTATTGCTGCAAATATGGAATAAAAATTATTATATTTTTTTTCCTAAAATAAGATTTCTGTATCGTTCTCCAAAAATAAAAAAAAATAAAAATAATAATCCTCGCCCACACGTACCATGCAAAAATAAAATATCATGCATATAACATAGCATGTGTATATAAAATATATTTATCTTTTACTGTATATTTTATAGCCGGGTCTACAGGTTCTTTCTTCCTCTTTGTTATTGTACATTGCTCTCATGTTACCTGTTGGATCTGCCAGACACATCTGCTGCAGACCTACCCCTGCCCCCCTCATCCACCCCCGGGGACACCTCATTATGGTGTGTAAGGCTGATGAGTGCCGAGACTGACCAGTCCTGCTAGATTTCACGAGCTGTCAGTAGAAGTGTATGCCCATCAGGATGTATTAGAGATGACAGCTCATGGGCAGTAGACACACTTGCTGGATGATTGGAGAAGATCGGGAGGGGGGTCACCGGCAGCAATTTTCAGCAGGGCTTTAATCCATTTTTTGTGCAGTAAAGGATTATGGCGTGCTGATAAAACACATAAGAGATGGCCCTGATTGCATTCAGTTCAGTGATGATGGAAATGTCCTTGTGATTTGGAGATTACACGCGTTTCATAGTGACACAATGGTGTGTGAGTACATAGGTGCTCCCCGACCGGATTAATAATGGTGGATGGTGTCACTCCACCAAATACAGTGCAACTTCTCCCTGATAATGGCTTGTGGTTTTATAATCACCAATACGTCTCCTAGGCTTCCCTATTCACAGATTCTAATGTGGCCGAATCTCGTGGTTTAGTCTGGACAGTAGAATGTTTATAAAAAGATTGTAGTATAATTTCATGCCCATGTTTTTTATTTACATTTGAAATTGTTTGTAAGGTTAGGTAATAGTCAGGAGTAGCAGGCTATAAGGCGGCTTTACAAAATGCACTGGGTGCTGATTGCCGATCGCAGCCAGGCCCAGTGCATTTTGATTCTGTTACGGAATCAAAACATGAACCTTGGGGTGCAGTCACACATTGCTTTCTTGGCACGTTTTTAAACGCATGTGTTTTTTCATGTTTACCATGCGTTTGGCTGGTTTGAATACCGTATTAACACTTTCATAGCTGCTTACCCATCCACAAATGAAGAAAAACAGATTCAAACCAGCCAAACACATGGTAAACATGCAAAAACGCACCAAGAACGCGCTGTGTGACCGCACCCTAAGGGTGATGTCACACGTTCATTTTTTCAGATGCAGTTTTTGATGCCCAAACCAGGAATGGAGTAAAAGTATTAGGAGGAGCAGCACCTTTCAATTATTTGTATCACCCACTATGATCCACACCTGCTTTTGGCTTCAAAAACTGCATCTGAAAAACTGACCGTGTGCCATCACCCTAAGGGTGAAGACACACGTGGCGTTTTTGGGCCGTTTTTCGGCCGTTTTTACTAAGTGCGTTTTTTAAAACGCATGCATTTTTGTCTGTTTTTCCGAATTTGCGCAAATTAAAAATGGACAAAAATGCATGTGTTTTCAAAAAACAGATGCGTTTTTAAAAAACGGATGCATTTTTTTAACGCATGCGTTTTTAACGATCTGAAAACGCACTAGCTAAAAACGTCCTAAAAACGCCACGTGTGTCTTCACCCTAAGGGGTAAGCAGCAGCCGGTGTCTTGTATTGTTTGTTTGATCGCATGCGTTTTACTGAAAATGTATGTCATGGGGCTGAGTCCCATCCCTCGTGCGCTAGGAAACGCAACACTGGCAGAACATGGGAGTGAGCCATAAGACTAGATTCTCACTGAACTTATGAATTATTTTTAAAACGCATTTCAAGTATCAGGAGTTAGACCAAAACGCTTGCGTTCGGGAAGTACCATGTACACGTATTTTTACTCCCCTAATGCCTGTGTATGGGGCAACTGCAGGAGCCAAAACAACTTGGAATCCTATTCCTGCCTGAGTTTGCAGCTCAGGCAGACTTTTATACTGTCGTCTGAGTGTGAGCGGACCCCCAGGCCACAAACAACAGACCACGGGTGCATTGTTGAGGATGGTGAAAATCACACGGTAGAGTTGGATGAGGACAGAACCTCAGTTGTAAAATTGTCGGCCTAATGGAATAGAGGTTCCATATTTGCCTTTGTAAGGAAAGTAACTGGTACGATGGTGGCGCAGCCTACAGATCTGTCACCTGTTTGATCTTCTGGCCTGGACGCGGGATATTTGTGAGGTGTCTTTCATGGGGTTTGCTTTGTGCTTAAATTGGCTTTAAGGCTAAAAGGCCGTGGGGCGTCAATAAATGAAAGCTGTGATTTATAGGCGGCTAAAAAGCAACATTTCAGTGATTGAGTCGGGCTCCCTCTTATTTCGATTATGCGTCTCTTCCCTGGGGTCTTCTGGTAGAAGAGCCATACATCACCGGCGGCGTTTATTACTAAAGTTGATTACATTTCCAAAGGTAGCGGCCAACGTGATGTCACGGGTTAGCAGGAAAATGAATCTCTCTACACAGCGGCATCACTTGTGTGTCCACGGTGCTCCTCACTGGTGGTTTATTAGTTGGATCTTGCCCTGGTTGGCCTTGGTCTGTTTATCTCGCTGAAATATCATGGAGGACAAGCTGTAGCCATTGTCTGTGCTCAATTCATTGTTCTCCTAGTTTCTGTTTTCTCACTACAACAAATAATGTTATGAAGAAAAAGAAGATGCTGTTTTCTTTTATTTTTAATTTTCTAAGATTTAGGGCTTTTTCACACGTTCGTTTTTCTAATACGAACACATGCTATTGGTCTTTTCCACTAACGGCACACAATCTTGATGGACTGATGTATTGTCCATATATAACAAAGTTCTTATACTTTGTATTTTGTTGTAGCTGTAAAAAGATAGCCGGTAAACAGATGACTTCCCTGTGAAATCCCTGATTTTCACAGACCAATGACCTGTAATAGCTGTTATTGATCTGCTAAATGAGCCAAACTGGAGCACAATTTGTTGATTTTTCCCGATTTTGTGTCCTATATTGACAGCTACATTTAAGAGTAAGTTCACACACGCTTTCCCCCTTCCATTCATAAATAGCGGAAAAAATAGTGCAGCGGTCCGCGTCTTTTTCTCCGCTTTAAGTAATGGAAGTGTGACGGAACGTAACATCTCATACATTGAAGTTAACGGGGATTGGACAATGTTGAGAAGATTTTCTAAGGATACCTGCACACTAAGGCTGCTTAGGCCGCGTTCACACATGCCGCTAGCATTGAGTTTCATAATGCAACGCTAGGGCATGGGGGGGTCGGCCTCAATGATATTGCTTTTCTGAGAGACCTTGACCTTACACACAAGTAAGATGACAACAGAAAGTCTGTCCGAGTTGCAAACATACACCTGGTATATCATTTCTTAAATGGAAGCCACAGCAGTGTGTATGAGCCCATGGAAAAAACGTGGGGACTCGTGCGCCAAAACCTTTTGTGTGCATTTAGCCTAAAGATGACTAACAGAAATTCCTAACATGGGTGTGAACTGAGCCTAAGTGCTTAAAGGGAACCTGTCACCAGGAGACCCATATTTAGCACTCCCCCAGTCCCCACAGAGCATAGTACATACACTGTGGTTTTGTATTAAAAATAGGTTTTACAGAAAAAAAGATATGTTACATTGTACCTTTCATTAGCATCTGCTGTATGACTAGGCAGTTGCCAAAAGGGAGTGGCTGGAAAGGAGCAGTCCCCCCCCACCCTTGGGAAACATGTGACCTTTTCAAATATATGAATAACTCCCCACACTCGGGATTGGCTGTGGAGGAGCAGGGGGCGTCGCTAAGCCCAGTGATGGGTGTTTTCATATATTTGAATAGGTCACATGTAGAAGCAATTCCCCAAGGGTGGGGGGAAACTGCTCCTTTCCAGACCCTCCTTATTGGCAACTGCCTAGTCACACAGCAGATGCTAATGAAAGGTACAATGTAACATATCTTTTTTTCTGTAAAACCAAATTTTTTATACAAAAACACTTTGGCAGTGCATGTACTATGCTCTGTGGGGACTGGGGGAGTGCTAAAAATGGCTCTCCTGGTGACAGACTCCCTTTTAAGCGGCCATGAAGAGTATTCTCACCGATTATGTCTGGTAAAGTCAGAGTCCAGCTCTCTCTAGCCGGCCTATTCGGTGATCGAGTTGGGCCTGTGCAGTAATCTGAATGAACTATACATCCATTTGTATAGACTACTTCAGTTTTTTTCCATTTGTGGCATGGAATTAAGGAACCTTAGGACGGATTCCGGGATCATTCTAAAGATTGTTACTTTGGATACAAAGGTTTCGGTGTCCAGGGATTCTGAAAATGAAGCGTCCATCATGATTTGGGCATTGGAGGAGGACACATGGGCTGGAGCGCTGCTGTACATGGGTGTTGGGTCATCACTTCTCTCCTCTTGTCGTGTGCCGCTATAGACTGCATTATCCTCCAGGCACGCTTCTCACATTGTCTCATGGCAGGTCTGACACTATAGACAAACGCCTAAGGCACAGAGAGATGAGAGATGTCACAATGTATGCCCCCTAAATCCTCCCCATCTCTACTGGCCAACATAATGGAGGGAGACTGAATAAATATGTTTAAAAGGCGGCAGTTCTGTTTTGATAGAAAGATTAATTTATGTTCCTCATCTTCCGAAGAGCTGACGCTTTGCAGCTGCTGATATATAAAGTACCCTACGATATAGCGAGATAGGACACGGCTCCCTGCAGTGGCGGAAAATCTTTAAACCCTCAATCTCTTTTCATTATGTTAGAGGCTCTTAGTCTGAAGGAAGAGTTATGAGGACGTCTGCCAGATGGATTGTGAACCTGGAGCACAGTGAAAGATGGATACAAAAGTTTAGTAAGAGTAAACTTCTTAAAGGGAACCTGTAACCACCAAAAACTCAACCTGATGTGCAGACAGCATGTTATAGAGCAGCTGACACTATAATCTGCAATCAGCAGGTTATAGAGTAGGAGGAGCTGAGCAGATTGAACAGTGTTCTATCTGTAGGAAGCATGTTATAGAGCAGGTCGATCTTAGTAGATTTTGCATAGTTGCCTCTTAGCAGGCAACATGTCATAGAGCAGGATGCGCTGAGCAGATTTTACATTCCATCTGCAGACAGTAGGTTATAGAGCAAGAGATGGGATGATTATAATTTAAGGAAAATACTTAGTGTGTATTGTATATAATAAATCTAAGTTTACAAAGGTGAATAAAATTAAAGTTATAATGAACACACAAAACTATTTGTTCATTGTTAGCCGCAGCAGGACTGCGAAAATGAATTATTCTAGATTTATTTTCCAGGATTGTAGCTTCACTTTGTGGGGGTGGCACACTGACCTCGCACTGCTTTTCTTTTAAGCCTTTTGTATTGCGCAGCTCCATTGCCTGTCCCCTCAGTTCAGGATAAAAGCTGTAGTGGGTTTTTTTAATGCAGTAATCTTGCCATGCAAAAGAGGTTGCTGTGAAACAGTTTAATGCAGTGTGCACAGAGCACAGCAGTGTGAGGGTATGCCACCACTGCACCTGAAGAAGCTCCAGTCTGGGGATCTAACTCAATGTTTACTGCCTCTCCGCTACAACAACATTAACAAAAAATTTGTACTGTAGTAATAAAGAACTGCAAGGCTACTAACAAAACGCTGCCTGCAGTTTTGCACGGTTAAGGTTCCCTTTAAGTGGCCTTAAAGTGATAAACTAAACATATGTGTCTTAATGGGTTTGTTAAACTTCTCGGCTCAATGAGTGATAATTGTGATTTTATCCAGAGATCTGTCTGGGGAAGCCATGACATAAAGCCTCCAATCTCTTAGAGGTGAGCTCTGGTTTCTGGGTTATCCTCAGAGGCAGCGCGGAGGTATGAGACGGGATAATCTGACTCCTGAAAGGATAAGTGTCACAGATGTCTTCTAAGTTTCTTGGGTTTTGGAGCTTGAAAGTGATAGGCGTAAGTTTCTAGCATTAAAAAAAATATTCAACATTTTATTCATATTTGTCCCATTAGAAAAAACTAAGCAACCTGAGGACAAAATCTACATGTGATGATCAATAGCCTGTCATCTACCTATGCTTCATTATTCTAGTAAATACTTATATTTATCATTTCCTGCAAATGCCCTTTTAGAAATGTACAAATAAATTGACAACTGGGAGTGTCCCTCTACAGACGGACACTCAGATTGGACTAAATGTCAATTTAATACATGTCCTGGAGGAAGAGCTCCATATTGGTATGTGATGGGAAACACAAGACATGAATGGGGGGATAATAAGTCCTCCTTGACGTTGTTAGTTGCTGCAGGATCGTAGCATCCCAAATCCGGGGAGGGGAAGGGGCCGTATGCTTACACTGTGGGCGTTTCCTTACACTGCTGTGCTCTTTGGTCTTTGCCTATCCCTCTGCACTGTGTTTAAAGCTGCTGCAGGCTGTGTTAAGATATTATAGTAGTCACTTAATGTGGGGCCTTGAGAATTGTATTGAAGTTCATTGCAGAGAGCCCAGAGCACAGCAGTGTGAGAATACACCTCCAGATGCTACAATCCTGGAAAACAAATGCATTTTTCCCAGTTCTGCTTAGACTAAGGACACACATAAAGGTAGAAGCCAATGCCTAACGCTGTAGATGTGCATTGTCCCCTTTAAGAAGATACGGTGGGGGGGGGGGGGGGGGATTGTGCAAGTTCTCCCATTTTAAAAAGATGAGACATGACATTTACTAAATACTTTTTTCCCCATTGTATACATTTTGTCCAGAAATATTTTATTATGGATATAGAGTCACTCTAAAGAGATTATTAAGAGATTCTCCTCTCTCCCCTCTCCATTCCACTCCTGATAAAGATATTCTTGCGCGTTCCGTTTAGAATCCACCATTTTTAGAGCAATACTGAAGGAGGTTTTGCTGTACGAAGTATCTCAGATAACACACTTGGGGAATGGCTTGTTTATTCCTATTTTTTCTATATCTGTTATCTGATAGTTTCTTTTCAGCGTGAAACAAGAGAAATGATATAGATCTCCGAGCAGCTGTCAGGATCGCCAGACTCACTGCAAGGAGATGCTTGTAATGTGGAATGCAGAAAATTAATTTCTCGGATTTACGTCACTGTCAAGGCTTTATTGTATTGTAAACTGCACTGTATCACATCCTGGGAGAAACCATAGATCTATCAAAGATTGAATTGGAGACCGGGTGATGGCTAAAAATGGGAAATGTTGAAAAACTTGGCTTTGGAGATGTTGGCGCCATCCAGTTGTGTAAGATAAGCTTATGCTTCCTTTTTTCTGTGACTAACTGGTTGACTTTGCTATATTGATTGGCGTAGGATGAGGAAGGTCATAATGAGCTTAAATTACTGTATGTACTCGAGTTTAAGCCAAGGTACCTAATTTTACCACAAACAACTTAGAATACATATTGACTAGAGTATAAGTCTAAAGTGGAAAATGCAGCCCCCACTCTTAAAGAAAATTTACCATTTGATTTTATGCATTGTGAACCAAACATACATTGAGAATTCTGTAGCTACACTGATGCAGCAGCATATCTTGTTTAATCCCTGTATTGAGTGGTTTTGCTGAAAAAACATTTGACATTCAGGATCTTGGGAAAGCTGGAATGCATGTTCCCTGCAGTACATGAACGCATTACACGGAGCTTCCTGAACTTTCCAGACAGGACTAATCAACCTGAGCTGGATCACTCATACACAGCAGCTGAGGGATGGTGCAGCAATTGATTACTTATGCCTGTCAGTGATTACATCATTCTCCTGAGCAGGTCAGGGATTAAACAAGTTATGATCCTGCATCGGTGTAGCTACATCATTCTCAAGGTATGTTTGCTTCATAATGCATCAAATGAAATGGTAGATTTTCTCTAAATAACATGTCCAGCAGTGGTCTCCCTTCACTAAAAAAAAGGCCCAGCAGCAGCCTACCTTCACTACTAACATGTCCCAGCAGCAGCCTCCCCTTACTAATAACATGTCCAGCAGTTGCCTCCCTCTACTAATAAAATATCCAGTAGCGGCCTCTCTTAAAGAACATCTACCACCAGGATGAAGGATTGTAAACCAAGCACACTGACATACTAATGTGTGTCCCCTCTGGTAGGATCTGCTCTACTTTTAGTTTTTTTTATGCCCTAGTTTTTACAAATAAAGGCTTTTTAAAATTATGCAAATAAGCCTGAGGGGCTCCAACCTCTATTAACACCTATGGAGCCTCTTGGGCGCATTCGCAGAATTTTAAAGCATTTTTTTCTTAAAAACATGGGCATAGGAAGCTTGAATAAGAGTGGAACCTACAAGATGGGGCAAACACCAATATACCAGTGTGTTTAGTGTACAATCCTTCATCCTGGAGGTAGATGTTCTTTAAAAATAATAAATGTATATACTTGCCCTCTGGCTCTCCCTGCAGATCCTCTTTTCCTCTCGGCTCCATGCAGCTCTTCCTGCACTGCCAGGAGGAGCCGCGGAGCAGAAGAGGAGCTGTGGGAAGCGTATAAGGTAAGTATATAAGTTTTATTATTTTTATATACTCATATATAAGCTGAGTGGAGCTTTTGCCGCACAAAAATTGAGCCCCTCTATGCCTATGGGAGTGGCGGACATAGTTAAGCTCCATGCCATTTCCACTATCCCAATAGTCCCCAAGTGGAGTGTCAGGATGCCTATAACCAGATTATCCTTTATATTCTGGATAGGGGGCAACAATGGAACTTGGTACCTATAATAATAATACTTTATTATCCCAAACGGGAACTTAAAGTGTCACATCCGCCAGACAGCAATTTGACAAAAAACATCACATACATTACAGAAACACATAAAAACACATATACCATAAAACAGAGAGATAGCACAGGTACACATAAATATACCTTATTACCAAATTTACAATAAAAAGTTAAATAAATTAATTAAAAATAATCAATTATAACCTTCCCTTTCTAATAGTCATCCATTCTAAGACTAACATATACTACCCCTAAGCACTGTATTTGATAGCGCAAGAGCAGCCGGTATAAACGTCTTCTTAAATCTCTCTGACCTACATCGCATAAGAATAAAACGAGAACTAAAACCACTAATCTGTGCCTGCAGCACGTCATGCATAGGATGGTCATTGTTATCTCTAATTTTGGCCAGTTTCCTGAGTATCCCACACTGTACCAGTTTCTCCCATCTGTCAAAAGGTGAACCCACTATGGAGGAGGCTTTCTTAATTATCTTATCCATCCTCTGACAATCCCTACTAGAGATACAGTTGCCCCAAGCCGCTATGGCAAATGCAAATGCGCTCACCATAACCGTATTATACAAACCGACAATCATAGTCCTTGGGACGTCAAATGCTCTTAGTCTACGTAGAAAGAATAGATTACTATTAGCACGTTTGCCTACCTTATCGATATGCTCATGCCAGCTTAATTTGTTGTCTATGATCACACCCAAGTATTTGTAGCTACTAACCTGCTCTACTTCTGTCCCTGCTATAGTAAGTGATTTGTGTGTAGCGCCCCTTCTTCTCGAGAAGTCGATAACTAATTCTTTCGTCTTATTTACATTTAGTACAAGACCGTTTGAGCTGCACCATTCAGTAAAAGTGTTCACTGACTCTCGATATTCACTATCGTCCCCCTCTGTGATACAGCCCACCAATACAGAATCATCCGAGTATTTCTGAAGAAAACAAGCCGGATCATTTTTCCTAAAATCTGAGGTGTACAGAATAAACAGGAAGGGAGCTAACACAGTACCCTGAGGGGTCCCCGTACTGCACACCACCTCATCAGACCATGTATCACCTAACCTAACCTTCTGTGGTCTTGCACTCAAATAAGTCATCAGCCATTTAATCATAGTCGGTTCTATCTGCATGGCCTTAAGTTTAGACTCCAGCAGTGCAGGAATGATTGTATTAAATGCGCTACTGAAGTCGAAAAACGTCAGGCGAACCTCTGTTTTAGGGGATTCTAAATGAGCACATACTCTGTGTAGCAGATTAATTAATGCATCATCTACTCCCAGCCCACGCCGATATGCAAATTGTAATGGGTCTACAAAATCCTTCGCCACACTAGATAAGTGCCGCATAACCAATCTTTCTAATATTTTCATAGCCACTGAAGTCAGCGCTATTGGTCTGTAGTCATTTAGTGATTTTGGTCGAGGAACTTTCTTTACTGGGACTATGACCGACGTTTTCCATAAAGTGGGCACTAGTCCACAACGTAGGCTCATGTTAAATAAGTGTGCAAAAACATCACCCAACTCTTTACAACACGTTTTCAAAACCCTATTGTCCAACATATCTGGGCCTCCAGCTTTATTGGATTTCAGGCGACCTAGTTCTAATACCACATCCTCAACTTTAATCAGCGGCATCGTGTCTAGTTTTTCTCCTCCATATTGTTCCCCCATCACATTTATATTTGCGACATCCCCAACGCTAAATCCTGACACTATTGAGTTACTCAGCTCATCAAAACGATTAAAGAAGTTATTCAATTCGTTAGCCTTCTCTTTATCCCCTTCTACCCCTTCAGTCCGCTCTATAGGGGGATGATACTACAGAGCAGGTGAGTATGACTGCCCGTGTAAGATGTAACTTCATCAACTAGAAGGAAAGAGATTAAATCTGACTTCATGTTATAAACCATCAGTTACGCGCAGTATATACTGTATATACATTAGATGGGATGTGCCTTTGCCGCCACCTAGTGGACAATGTGGGGAGAACAGGCATCATGAATAAGAATGGACTTTGCTATCATTGTGCAGTGGGGGGGGGGGGGGGGGCACGGGGGGGGTGTCATACTATGTTGTATACTAAATGGGGGGCATTAGTAAGTAAGTGGTGGACTTCAGGATAGTGGGCACTCTTAGTTATAAGTGGGGGTCCACAATAGAGGCCGCATAAAGGGGGCATCCTATAATGTGGAAGCCACAGCAAGGGGGGTTTTACTATATGGGGGGTACTAGGTGGGACATAATACAGTACAGGGGTCACAAATACACTGCGAGGGCCATTAAGGAGTGTAGAGGAACAGTATGGGATGCTACAGGAATCCTTCAGGAAACAGAATAATCTGAAACTGTGAAAAATCCCTTTACTAGAGGCTGCACTTTTCTACTATATAAGCCCTAGTGAGGCCAGAATGAGATCTGCTCTGCCTTGCATTTACCTGCAGTTGCCACTAGGAGGAGCATGTACCCATATTTTTACAGATCCCCGTATGTTCAGTACTGCTTGTTGAAATCTGCATACACTTAGCGCCCCCTTGTGGTGTCTGCAGGCTGATATTTTTTCATTGTTTAAATGACGTGTCCTTCCATGCCCCATCCATAGCTCTCTCACCTCTTCCCAGGTCCTCAAGATATACATGAAATTAAGGTAACACATTGAGAATCCATTATTAGGTGGGGGCACATTGTGGGACCATTATTATATAGGGGCACATTGAGGGATCATTATTAAGTGGGTGGCACACTGAGGGGCCATTACTAGGTGGGGGCACATCAAGGGGCCATTATTGGGTAGATGGGAAAAAGAATTTGAAGGTCCATATTTGTAATGCTATCAGTGTGTAAATGACAACCTAGGTCGCCATCTTGGATTTCAGCTGCCTTTATAAAGAACCCCTTGTGCATAACTCCCAACCGTCCAGGATTCGTCGAGACGGTCACGTTTTTTGGGCTCTGTCCTGTCATTACGGGCGGCTGGGAGAATGTCCCGGGCTCCCCCATTGTCCCCAGGTTTGTCCCGCCTCCTCCTGGTCCTGTACATTAGAGCTGAAGAGCCAGGAGGAGGCCCATGATGTCTGCACGAGTCAAGTGAGGAGGTAGCTTCGCCCCTTTGCTGGCCCCGCCCCCTCCCTGAGTCAGTCGGAGCCCGGGAGAAGATGTGACTGCAACGGGGGAACAAGGCAAGGTGAGAAACACAGGGGTTTTTTGTTTAAAGGAAACCTACCACTTGAAGTGGCAGGTTTCTGATGGAAATACCGGGCACCAGCTCAGGGTGAGCTGGTGCCGGCGCTTATTTTCGTTAGTGTTTTAAACCGCGGTATCGCGGTTTAAAACACTTTTTAAATTTTATAGCCGGCGCAGGCAGGTACGCGCTCGGCGCTTACCATGCGCGCGGCTGCTCATTCACTTCCTCATGTAGCCGCGCGCACGGTAAGCGCCGAGCGCGTACCTGCCTGCGCCGGCTATACAGTTTAAAAAGTGTTTTAAACCGCGATACCGCGGTTTAAAACACTAACAAAAATAAGCTCCGGCACCAGCTCACCATGAGCTGGTGCCCGGTATTTCCATCAGAAACCTGCCACTACAAGTGGTAGGTTTCCTTTAAAGAGGAACCGTTGACACTACTGCCTTGCATGTCTCGCATATTATATATGTGTTCCCCAAAAATAACTAACCTGAAGCTTCTTTTCTTGAATAGGTTGTACCACAGGTATAGCATTGTTATCTTATGGATTGGCAAAAAAACCTAATTTGGTGAATGTTCGACTACAGGGACCTCGCTAATCATGAGAACGGACCCCCAGCGATCCGGAGAACTTGGAGTCCCGTTCTCGCTAATGTGTGGAGCAGCAGATTGATCATGCATCCAGTGTTTGGGTATCTTCTCCACTTCTTTTCTATAGTGGTAGTAGTAGTGTTGGAGATTGGGGGAAAAAAGAGCAAAGTCCAACTCTCTGTTGCTGTACGCCATCAATTCACATAATAGGCGATGCACGTGTAGCCGTCCAAAGTCTGCAGACCATGTACATAGAAAGAACCAAGGTTTCCAGCACTCAGCGCATGGACATATGAATAAGGCTTCTTCTTTATTGTGGCTAAAATATCATGCAACATCAACAAACAGATGCCATAACTTCAACGTGTTTCAACGTTGTCCATCTTATCACGAGTAAGACGGATGACATTGAAATGCGTTGATCTTATGGCATCTGTTTGTTGCATTTGCATGAAATGTTATCCATGCGCTAAGTGCTGGATACCTTGGTTCTTTCTACTTTTGGAGATGGCGGCGTTCCGACACTACCATGCTATTGAATAGAGCGCTAGTGTGCATTCTCGATCTGCCGCTTTACTTGTTAGCAAGTACGGGACCTCCGTTCTCTGCAATGTTGGGGATTATGATCAGTGAGGGTCCCAGCAGTCGGCTTGTTATCCTCTCTCTGTGTACCGAAAGGGTCTAGAAGTGATGTGAGGTGCGGACTAGACTGGAGGTAAGGACTGAGGTTAATGTTGGCTCTTTCTTATTTTTGTGTTTACTAAAGATTTATTCAAATTTTGTACAATGAAAGTCATCACAAATACCATAGAACGATTGAAACAGAATAACATGTGAGTTGTAGTGGACGTGCAGCGAAATATCGATTTCATAAGATGGACAACCATATCAAAAAAACTGAATTAACTTTAAAATAGGAAACAAAAGGGGAGACCAATAAAGACACACCCTTTGAAGAGGTGACAGAAGGGTACAAAAAGAAAGAGTCAGGAGGTAATGGTGGGATTGGAAGGTCATTGAGGAAGAGGAACAAAAGGGAATCCTACTGGGGAGATAAAGAAGACCTACAAGTGACCAAGACTAGTCGCTATAATAGAGCCAGCTCCTTACAAAGGGGGGAACCTGGTGGGGTCAGTCCACCACCAAGGTCCCAAAGTCTGCGGATCTTCGAAAGTCAATCCAAGGTGACCAGATCATAGTGTATCGGGAGATGTTAAGATCCACCATACAATCTGTGGCCCTCATCTCCTTCATACGTATAATATGATTCAAGGCCTCAACTCATCGGGCTCTAGTAGGGCACTCTGAGGACTTCCCAAGTCTGGGAATGATCTAGCATCTCTTATTTTTACATAAGTAAATGAAAAAATATATATACCATATATACTCGAGTATAAGCCGACCCAAGTATAAGCCAAGGCCCCTAATTTTACCACCTGGTAAAACCTAAATTGTTTTACTCGAGTATAAGCCGAGTTGGGTTTTCAGCACATTTTTTGGTGCTGAAAAACTAGGCTTATACTCGAGTATATATGGTATATGATTCTAGGTAACTCTATCAAATACTGGGGGCTTAGTAGTCAGTTCACAAATTTGCTCTGTTCTGACCCCATGTCCAATCCTGGATGAGGGTAAAGGTGAACTCAAGTTTATTTTGTTTTCCTCATCTTACTAGGACAGTAGTTGTATCCCTCAGGAGTAAGCAGTGAGTGCTAATCCATTGTGTACATTGCTTAGTGTATGTAGGACGCCCACTATAGAGCCTTAGATTGTAAATAAAGAAGGCTCACCGGGATCACACTCTCCAACAGCACGAGCCAAGATTTCTCCAGGAAGAAGAATATAAATAGTTCTCAATAAGAGAAAATGACAATGTTCGGGAGATGGACATTCCTTCCAGTCTTCTCGCACTACTGACACTTACGCAATTCTACTCTGATTCATTGTCACCGGTGTAATCTGTGAGTCATAAGGGCATGGAGTGACCTTGTCACCAAGTGTCCAGAGATTGTAAATTCACCAGACTCATTTACAATCCGTTTCCCGTAGACAGCTGGGAGAATCGAAATTTCATCATTCAGAAGAGTGTATTCTAGCCTTGAAGACTTACATGTAACCTTTCAGAAGAATATTTTACGTTGTATAGATATGCTGGACCCTAAATAAACCGTAATGGGTCTCAATGTCTACCCACCTTCATGGCTGGTATTACACTCTGGTGAGGTTATGACCTGGGAGACAGATGTGTCTTTTTTATGGATTGTATTTGTGCCTATAACCCTATAGAATAAACAAGTATTCAGTCCGGTCAAGCTGAGGTCTTCACCAGAAACCTAATCGGAGGACAGAATGTCTAACGTGTGAATGTATAACAGAGCTGTGGTTAGGAACCCATCCCTTACCAAGACCCATAACAAATTCTTCACCCTCTTATTCGCTCTCCTTATATTTTCTATACAAAAGAAGCGAAGGGGAATAACCAAATCTTTTCATGAAAGGGTAAGTGAGAAAGTTGGCTTAAACTGACTCTTTTTAGGGGTGTTTTATGGTCTCCTCTATGACAAATAAATCTATAGATGCTTTATAGGTAAAATAATGCCTTTATCTGCCCAGAAAAAGTGAAATTTGCATCAACTGCTACCCCAGAGATGAAGGCCAGGAATGACTGTGCCAAATTCGTTAGTTATTTTTTCTCCACTAACATATAAAACCCAGTCCATGGTCATGTGATGTCGCACAGGTGCACGGCTTGTGAGCATCTCATCACATCACCATGGACCTGTGTTTATCTGCAGGAAATAAACCATGAAGCAGAGATCTTAGAAATCGTGAAGAAATTATACAGAAAGGATATTGGAAAATGTTATATATTTCGTTACACAAATAATATCAATTATTTGCTGGAATGTACTTAAACAACCCTTTAAGAGGCTTTCCGGCACTGCTAATCAAAGATCCTTGATTAATTTAACATCAGCAAGTGGGGCCGCCACCTGTAAAAGAAGTTGTTTTGCTGAACTGAAGCATTCAGCCGCGTACATCAGAAATAATCTTACTGATGCATTTGTTGCTGTTCTTCAAAGGTATAAGGCCATTTCCAAACAATTTGGAGTCCATCATTCTAAAGTGAGCAAAGTTATGTAAAGGTGGAAAACATTCTCAATTACACACAATTAAACACCAATGATGATAAACCCAAACTTCTGGCGGAATGAAACATTGCGGGTTCAGGTAGGTCGTTCAGTTTAACCCCCCTGCCACTACCATCCGTGATCAGTGCTGGTACCGATTGTGCGGGGTTAATTCTTTAAATTCTGCTGCCAAGGGGAGCGACTATCCTCTGGAAAAGGGAAGTGCGTATGCGCCGGCTGCATTTAAATGCCGCTTAAACCTTTGCACAAATTGTGGATGTTACCAGTAGGGGTGAATGTTGTGTTTCAAAACCAAACAGAACCTCCAGGTTTGGGTATGGCTGACTTCACCAGAACTTTAATATGTCAGCTCACACCGAAGACAAACCGTTCTCTAACTGCAAAACATTGTTCTCAACCTGATATTGCACATATTATAGTTTGTGTCCCAAAAACCCCAATTGCGAGATCAGGAGACTTTTCTGTAAAGTTATGTCCGTGTAAATTCTCTTCAATCAGCGTCTCCTCATTGCCTCTGCATTATGGATATGTGTTTACAAGCCGCCGCTCTAGGTAAATAGTATTCCTATTGCAAGAGAAAGATGTTTTACAATTATGTAAAATTTATTGCTGTATTGATTGTAGTTGATTATCTGTCTTGTAAAAGTAGAATGGCCCCGGCTTAATGATTTAATGCTCCATTATTTATGCCTTTCCCGGTGACATAATGCCTCCACAGTTGGCATGCTTTGTACCCCATCGTGGCGTGATTTACATTAAATTGCCTGTTTCCCATGGATCATTGAATTTCACAGATACAAAACTACAAATGAGTTTGTGATAACAGAGCAGAGAATACACAATTGTAATTAGTCTTCGCTTAGCTATACGCGGCTTATTACCGCCGCCTCCATTACGTCTTCTATTTATGCAGATTATTATTTTGATGCTGTAATGTGCGTTGGCAGATGTATGCAAAATAAGCCAAATCGCTCAGATGTTTTTCTGCAAGTTATTTTTGTCAGCTCTCACATGAAACTACATGTTAGTCACCACCTCAATCTGTGGACAAGAATAGAAACAACGCAAGATGTAAATTTAGATCTTGTGAAGATACTTATATCCGGGGCTGCAGAACAAGAGTATGAAGTTCTATAGGGCCGTATAGAAAAGGGTCATCGTGTTTTATGGCACAACACTTGGATATTTTTAATAATGGGGTCTGATCTCTAGGACTGGAGCCAGAGCTCCAGGTCCTTCTAGCGCAGAGCAAAGCTGAAAAGGGAAAAACGTAATGGAGTCACATCACTGAACAAGTTATATGCTTCCCAAGGACTGTTTTGGGTTTCGCTGTCAATCCCCCATTAGTCAGTAGATATCTACTGGGGCGGCAAGTGCAGGGGGTCTCCCTGTCTACTGGGGCGGCAAGTGCAGGGGGTCTCCCTGTCTACTGCGTCTCCCTATCTAATGTGGAGGCATGTATGTACCTTATCTGCAAAAGTGCAGGTCGGTCCTAGATCACAATTGTTTGCTGGGATAAATAAATGCTATTCTGGCACTTTATTGGTTACTGCTAAACTTCTCATAAATATTGTATTGCAAAAGTAGCAACGTTTAAGAAATTGATAGAAAAATGTTATTTTATTAAAAGACTTGCCTAAAGAGGATTGAAAAGACTTGTCGCTTGATGAATGCAAGTATTTAGGTCTAAACACTTCAACATTCAGAGAGGAGATTCTCCAGAGGTGTTCAAAATGCATTTTAAAACACAATTCAAGAGCCTTATCTGATATGCTGGCCCCCACTCATTCTGTCTGGCGAACTCTGTGCAGGAAGGAAGCCCACATGCCCAAATAGAGGGCTCTGGGTGCCACCTCTGGCATCTGTGCCATGGTTCTCAATCACTGCTCTAGAGGATTGTAATGGGCGCTTTTGCTGCTCCGCGCATGCCCACATATGGATTTGAGGCTAGCTTCGGGTTTGTATACCTTTTAATGGTTGCTTTGGTTTATAATCCTATATGACTGCCTGATGATTTGGGTAGAATCTTTTTAATTGCATACATGACCCCATTAGACTGTTAATTATATCTGTTGAATTGAAGTTATATGAGATTTCTCTATTGTAATATTCTTTTGTGGAAGTTGTGACCTCCTCTCATGAGTTCCTTTCCATTTTCCTCCAAGAAATTATCTTGCAACATTAGGTTATAATGGCAAATCTAGCAAGTCATGGTTCACTAGGAGCTGAGACTAGGCACAGATTTTCTTTCTCCCTCCTGTATTTGAGGATCCAATTTTCTTGGTGTCACTTTTGTTTCATATTGTGTAGATGACGATCAATTCTACTGTTACATTGTTGCTTAAATAATCTGTTTTTATACTTCTATAAAATGCATGTATTGCATGTACATGGTTATATGTTTCATTTCCACTCCGCAACATTTTTACTTTTTAATGTTGTCACGTTTTATCTAGTAATGTACAGAAGGCATGAACATACTGAATCTGTACATCACATGTATGTGCAATGGGCTATCCTGCCCATTCGCTACATTACAGATCCTGTTTCATGGATAAGTATTGTACCAATTGAAATATATGGATAGTTAAATATTCTTGAGGGCTCTATAACTCTATTTATTCTCATCTAGAATACTTTTTTGTTCAGGCTTTCACTCTATGGGGAGAATCATTATGCTTCATTTGAATCTCCTCCTCCCCACCAGTTTTCCTGCTTCGCCAACCCGCACGCCACTTTGCGGCTGGTTGAAGCGGGGCAGAGGGGGTCTGTTGGAGCGTCTCCGCCGGAAAAATGGCGAAGACTATAGGGGAAAATCTTAACCAGCTCAGACCTGGTCTACAGTCCTGAACTTGCATATGTTTGCACCCATTTACTAAGGGGCTTCTTAGTTGATACGGGCAATGGAGCGTTTAACATGCCAGTCTTAATGAATTTGACCCTATTGGTCTATAATACCCAGGATTTTACAATACCCTGTGTACATTAGTCTACATTCACACTTTAGGAAAGTTTGCTTTTATCTCATTTTAATATCAAACTCTGTTGAGAGGGAATGATGGAAGAACTACATCTCCCTTACCTTTCCATAGACCATTTATGATGATGTAGAAGAGGGTGCGGTCACATTGTACGTTTTTACATGTTACTATGCGTATGGTTGGTTTGAATAAATTTTTCTTAAAATCTGGAAGTGTAAAGGAGAAAAATGGATTCAAACCAGCCAAATGCATGTTAAACATACAAAAACGCATGAATATAAAAACTCATTCTTTTTCAATGCATTTAAATATGTGCCAAGAAGGTATGACCTTACCCTAAGGGTGCGGTCACACGTCGCGTTTAACGCATGCGTTTAAAAACGCATTGGAATAGCTGAAGAGTGATTTGCCTAATTAAACAGCTCTTAACACTTGTGTTTACAAAACGCATGCGTTAACAATGCGTTAACGGTTGCGTTTTGTAAACACAGGTGTTAGCAGCTGTTTAACCCCTTAAGGACGCAGCCATTTTACAGCTTAAGGCTCAGTCCCATTTTTTTGGATTCTGACCTGCGTCTCTTTTATATGGTTATAACTTTTGAACACTTTTACTTATCAAAGCGATTCTGAGATTGTTTTTTTTTTCCCCACATGTTGTACTTCATTTTAGTGGTAATCTTTGGCTGATAAGTATTGCGTTTATTAAGAAAAAAAGGATGAATTTTTAGAAAAATTTGCCATTTTTGAAATTCAAAATCACCACGTTTTCAGGCAGATCCATTTACCACCTAAATAACTTTCCGAATAACATTTCCCATTTGTCTACTTTACATTTTCATAATTTTTGAAATGTCTGGATAATTTATTTTGACGTCACGAGGCCTACAAATCGAATAGCGATTTTCCGTATTTTCAGAATTGAATATTTTGGGGATAAATACTGTTTGAAATTAAATTTTACATATTTAGCATCAAATCCCCCTATATAACCAACCCATTTTCAAATCTGCACCCACAAACTATCAGAAACAGCATTTACAAAGATTGTTAACCCCTTGAGATCTTCATAGTAATTGAATCAAAATGGCGGTGAAATTTAGAATGGTCAAATTTTGTCGGTTATACATTCATTTAGCCCTAAAATTTACACATTTCCAAAAGATAAAAAGAGAAAACCCACCATAAAATTTGTTCTACAATTTCTCCTGAGTACAGAGACCCCCGCACACGTGGCCGTTACTTGTGTTATGGGGGCACAGCGAGGCGCAGAAGGGAAGGAGCACCCTGCAGCTGCCAGGATTTTAGTTTTCTCGTTGCCCCCTTTTGAAGGCTATAAAATTTTTGCTTTTCCGTTATTTGGGCCATGTGACGGCATTTTTTTTGCGGGATGAGATGCTTTTTCCAGTGTTACCATTTTGGGGTTGGTATCCCCTATTGTTGAAAATTTAGGAACTTTTTTTGAGGTCATGAGTAGAAAAGCATCAATTCTGTACTGGATTTTTAACTTTTTTTTTTTTTTTCGTGTACACCGTATAGACTAATAATCATGTTATCTTTATTCTATGGGTCGATACGATTACGGGGATACCAGACATGAATATTATTTCTTACGTTTTACTAAATTTGCCAAATAAAACCCTAATGTGGGGAAAAATCTATCATTTTTGCATCGCCGTCTTCCAAGTGGCATAACATTGTTACGTTTTTGGCTACAGAGCTGGTTGATGGCTTGTTTTTTGCGGGACATGTTGTTCTTTGCAACATTATAATTCTGGAGTACATATGTTTTGTTGATCACTTTTTATTGCATTTTTAGTGGGATATAATAGGTAAAAATCATAATTTTTGGCGGGTTTTTAAAGGTTTTTTTTATGTCGTTCATCATATGGGTTCAATAGTTATTTAGTTTTATTCTATGGATTGTTACGAACGCGGTGATACTGTGGGGTTTGTGTTATGATTTAGACTTTTTTGAGCGTTATATGTCTCTTTATATGTTTTGGGGCTTATGGGCATTTTTAGTGATTTATAAAGTTATTTTTTATTGAAAAACATTTTTTTTTTACATGATCCACCATGGGATCCACCATGATCTGATTGCTTGTTCATGATAATACTCTGCAATACTGATGTATTGCAGGGTATTAGCAGTGCCCCGGAAGGCATGTTAAATGCTGCGGTCGCGTCGACCGTGGCATTTAACGGGTTAAACGCCCGCGATCGGAGCCCACTCCGACCGCGGGTGTTAGCCGGGGATGTCAGCGGTAGATTACCGTTGAAATCCCGCGGCTAACGATGTCGGTTCGGCTGCTATGCAGCGCTGAACCGGCATCGTCTCTGCGCAGTAGCTGTACTGCGCTGAGCGCTATTCGCGGGACTCAGCGCAGTACAGCTACGGCGCAGAGCGCTAAGGTGTTAATTAGGCAAATCACTCTCCATCTATTGCAATGCTTTTTTAAACGCATGCGTTAAACGCGACGTGTGACCGCACCCTCAGAGGCGCAATGCTGGGGGCAGGGCTTGGCCCAATAACATATGCGTTCCAGGGAAAAGCATGCGATTGGTAACAAGCACCACATGTTTTCCATGTAAACAATGCAAAACACTTGCGATGACACGTGGCAGTAACACATGTGACACAGGTGCGTCAGCACAGCTGAGAAGTGATTTGCCTGAGTACATAGCTGTTAATGCTTACGTTACTGCCACGTGTGAACGTACCATGAAACCCCTTTCCGATCGATCGGGCCAAGCCCCTCCCCCTTTCAGTTGGATGAGCAGGAGTCACCCGATGGCTGTTAATGTGATGGTTAAAAGTGTTAAAAGATTGGGCATCGGCTGCTTCTACTAAGTATAAACCACATACGTTTTAACGTCTGTATTACCATCCAAATAAAATTCTGCTCTCCTTTAAATGCTGTTTGTTTTTTTTAACATTTTTTAGATCAAAGCAATTTTTGAGATTTAGAGCGATAACTTTTTGCTCTTTGTATATTTTGAGCATTTCTGAAGGTCCTGGAAACCTGTGATCATGTAACGTGAGCATAAACCCATATTCTCGGTATCTTTTTGTCTCCCTGTGCTCTGCTTTTGGTGCACTTATTTGCATCGGCTTAGGATGTGGATTTTAGATCAGACGTACACTTTGTACACATTGCACAAATAATGATTATTTGCTTTAACAGTAGGCTCCATCGCCATGGAAACAAGGAGATACTTTTATCAGAGAACAGATAAACCCTCTATTGTAGGAGACGACATGTGACCTCATTATCTTTTTTTGACTCCCTGTTGAATGTACTTTTGCGGCACTTTAGATCAAAAAGGAGAAAATTTGCTCTCTAACCTAGGGGGCTGTTACACTTCATGGGTGTTAGGGACATGATCCGACCAAAAACTCCAGGTCATCCTGCTTGGAAGATTAGTTTAATGTTAACTCCTTGTTGCTTATTAATGGCAACATGTTATCGGTTGGAGTTTCGACACTACAGTTTTGCAATAATTGGCAAAAAAAAAATCACTGAAAGTTTTCTTTTGATTCCACAGTAATTATGGCAGAATCTTAATGCAAAATAAGCAAAAGCACAGCATAAAAAAACAGCCTTAGGGTGAAGACACACATGGCGTTTTTGGGCCGTTTTTACTAAGTGCGTTTTCAGATTGTAAAAAACGCATCCGTTTTTAAAAACGCATGCGTTTTTTGAAAACGCATGCGTTTTTGTCCGGTTTTCCGAATTTGCGCAATTAAAAATGGACAAAAACGGATGCGTTTTCAAAAAACGCATGCGTTTTTAAAAACCGGATGTGTTTTTTAACGCATGCGTTTTATTTACGATCTGAAAACGCACTTAGTAAAAACGGCCCAAAAACGCCATGTGTGTCTTCACCCTTAGGCCACATTCACATGATCATTATAGGACTGGTTATAATGGTGACCCAGCCGCAGCTGATGGACGGCTGACTATTGGCTGGATACAGAAAGCACCTCCTAACGGTTCTGGTCTTCCTGGATACCCGCATATATATACAGCCGCATGTGGTGCGCAACCCTATGCAGCAAGTGCGCAAAACATATTTTAAACATTCTCATAGTTTACTATGGGACATACGTAACGGAAATACTGGAGAAAATAGGACATGCTCTCTTTTATTTTAAAGTCTTGTTCATGGTACGGTACGATACAATAGAAATTAAGATTGGAATGAATGTGGCCGTATGCTACACGTATGAAAACAGTACTGTATGGTTAGCATACTGACTCTTTCATATGGTCGTGTCAAAGGGGCCTAAGGGCTCAGAACCAACTTGGACACATCCCAAAACCCTTCTATGGGCTCATGCACATGGCCCGTGCATGAACCAACTGCATTAGTTGCAGAAGATAGTTGGTCCTATTATTGCCCATCTTTGCATTCCTGGCAGAGACTGAACATGTGGATGCACCCTGAGGAGGTCCCTTGAGTGAAGGCATTCATGTTTCCCACTGTGCCATGTTTCATCGTGTTTGTATCGTTTTGTTCTATAAATTTTTATGAAATTTTTTGCAGGGTTTTACCAGTAAACCACACATGCTGTTTGGAAATTATGTATCTAAATCTACCGCACCATATTTTCTCACTGTCTTGTTTAGCTACTTGTCTATAGCCGGCAGATTTGGCAGAGTGCAATATTTCACAAAAAATTTTGCTGAGTTGTGTAGGCGTGTGGATAGTTATATCGAATGTCCCTGCTATACAGGGAACAGCTGGAGAAGCAAAGTCAGTAAAACTAAAAGAATCTGTGTCTATTGTTTCTGTAATATAGTAACATTTTGACTGATGGATAAGAACCTTTATGACTTGTCATTATAGCGCAATCTAATCCTATATTATTGGGTTATGAAGGGGGTATTCATGTTTATTGTGAGAGTCCCTTGTTGAGAAGGACCTGGGGGTACTAGTTGATAATGGATTAATAACAGCATAAAATGTCAATCAGCTGCCTCTAAAGCCAGCAAGATTTTGTCATGTATCAGTGGTATGGACTCCCAGGATAGGGGATAGGGATGTAATATTACCACTGTACAAGGCATTGGTTCAGCCTCACCTGGAATATGCTGTCCAGTTCTGGGCTCCGATCCATAAAAAGAATGCCCTGGAGCTGGAGAGGGTTCAACGAATCACAAGATGGGAAGAGTCACAAAAATGAGGGGTATGGAGGGTCTCAGTTATGAGGAAAGGTTTAAAAAAATTAGATTTATTTACTGTGGAAAAGAGACGACTACGAGGGGACATGATTAGTTTATATAAAAATATGAATGGCCCATACAAAAAATATGGTGGTAAGTTGTTACAGGTTAAATCAAATCCAAAGATGAGGGGACACCGTCTCCGTCTGGAGGAATCAAGGTTTAATCACCAGAGCCGACGGGGATACTTCACTATTACTATAAATCTGTGGAATAGCCTGCCTCAGGCGCTGGTCACAGCAGGGACAGGAGAGAGCTTCAAGAAGGGTCTAGATGCCTTTTTACATAAAGATAACATTAACAGTAATATACATGTATATAATTTTTACCTTAAAACCCTTCCTCATCCAATCACTTCCCATCTTTGGTTGAACTTGATGGGCATGTAACTATAACACATGCATAGACTAGGTCCATATTAGATCTTTGGGTCCAACACTTGGGACAGCTCACCAGCAGACACACAGGGAACAGAGCATATGAATGAGAGCTGAACTGTGTAACCCCAGTCATAACCGCTTGAATAGTGACACAGCTGAGAGTCAATTATCTACATATGACGATTGGAGGGTTCATCCTAAGGATAGTATAACATAAGAGGTTATAAAATCTTCCAGTATATTGTGTAACCATTATTGTTTCAGTGTCCACTGATCGGCGGGGATCCACCTGCTGGGACCCGCACTAGAACGGATCCCTTGTTTTTAGCAGGTAGTCACACATCTGTCCGGCTGCTACATTCATACATATAGAAGTGTCGGAAATTTCTATAAGAGTGCTGGAGATACTTGAGTGCTGTGCTTGGCAATTTCCGGCGCTCCCATAGTATACATCGGAGATGCAGGGGGCACGCTTCACACTCCTTCATTCTGTTAGTGAGAATGGGACCCCCGTTCTTGTAGGGGTCCCATCCGTAGGACTTCCACCAATCATACTATATCCCCTATCCCAGTGCTGGTGTACCTTTTAGAGATCGAGTGTCTAAAGTGAGACTCAAAAACCACCAGCTTTTCCCAAAGTGTCAACACAGCAATTTAGGCAGTAACAAACTTATTGCTACCAGAATCTTTGAGCGACACCTTTTCACTCTTTGGACAGGACCAAGCAGCACAGGATGGGTCACTTTACAATAGCAGGGCACAACTTGGACTGCCTGAGACTGCAGGAAGATGCCATGTCTGGCAAACTCTGTGCCTGGGAGACAGCCTGTGTGCCCACTGAGAGGCCTCCGAGTGCCATCTCTGGCACCAGTGCCATAGGTTCGCCACCACTGTCCTATCCTGTGGTTAGGGGATAGCAAGCAAACTTGGGGCAACCCCTTTCAGGCTTGAGAGGTGGACTTGCCATATGTCTGTGGTGCCAATTTGGCCAGTGTTATGAAAACAGACATACAACCTGTTAAGTAGATGTGTTAAGTATTTTTTTTTTCTAAATGATCAAAATTAACCATGAACAGTCACATAAAATAACATTAATTAATTCTTGTCTTTCAGATATTTTAATGAGTTCCTCTTGAATGAGAATTAAACCAGTGACTTCAGGTAATTTTTTTTTTTTTTTTTTCTACAATTTTAATAAATAACTGCACGATTTTGTTAAATTAAAGAAATACCGTAACCATCGGGTGAAACCATTACTGATTTTATGATTGAGTGTTTAATACTTCTGACAACAATACTCCGTCTACCACTCTACACCATTGGGCGCCCGGTTATACAAATTTTAGTTTTTTTATGATTACAGTTTCAAAGAACTGACATTTCCATAAGTATGGGTGTAGTTCTCTCTCAGGCCTGTAGATGTCGCTGCTGTTAGTCCTAATTCTTAGTGACCATACACAACCAACAGCTGAAGTGTTCCGGCCCATCCCCCTGTCCTCAATATACACTCCTACCAGCCACAGTCACTTCTGCAGACTGCTCTTTGTATCAAACAATTTGAATAAATAAATTCAAGGAAAATATAAACTGTATATAAAAAATATAGTCGTTTATTAATCGTAGTCAACAAGTAGTACATAGGCACAGAAAATGGAATCAATTAAAAACAAGGAAGCAATGCATGTGAAAGATGAATAATAATAAAAAGGCAAATATAGGTAAGAGGCAGGGCGGTAATGTAAAATAGGCTAACAACCCAGCAGCAAACAACATATCTTAGATATATAATAGAGCAGTAGGTACACCTAGGGCATAATTACCATACCATACAATCAAACATGCACTGCACGACCCCGACACATGTTTCGCGTAAGGCTTTCTCAAGGGGAGTATCTGGTAATGGGAAGGGAAGGTATATAAGGATCAACTAACCAATAGGATGAGATTATCAATTAATAGTCACTGCAGGGATGGGAGGTGACAGTATAGGCAACTCCAATGAGGAGCGTCAGACAGTGGGCATGCGGGCATCAGACAGCGCCATAGCGGCGCACACATAACCGGAAGTGTCCTCATCGCGAGATCGCGGGCACCAGCGGAAAACCGGAAACACCGCGCAGTTATGACGACGCGAAACACGTGTCGCGTCGTGCAGTGCATGTTTGATTGTATGGTATGGTAATTATGCCCTAGGTGTACCTACTGCTCTATTATATATCTAAGATATGTTGTTTGCTGCTGGGTTGTTAGCCTATTTTACATTACCGCCCTAACCCTTACCTATATTTGCCTTTTTATGATTATTCATCTTTCACATGCATTGATTCCTTGTTTTTAATTGATTCCATTTTCTGTGCCTATGTACTACTTGTTGACTATGATTAATAAAGACTATATTTTCTATATATAGTTTATATTTTCCTTGAATTTATTTATTCAAATTGTTTGATACATGGTATTTTGAGTGGGGATAGGTTAATTACACCGTTTGTGCTGCCCATATCCCCTAACTCTTTACTATAAATTGGTATTCAGACTCCTCTTTGTGTAGAAATTTATGACTTTTTTGATGAAAAACTTGGTTATGACAAACTTTGCTGGACAGGTAAAAAAAAGTTGCTAAAAAGGCACAAATCTAACAATGCATCCAAAAAATGTGAATACAACTCTTGTTCTTAAACAAACTTGTCAGTGCACATGACTCGCTCCTTAGTATGTTTGGGCTGTTACAGCATAAAAATATGCATATCTTATAGTAGTCTTGTAGTAGTCTTGTAGTAGTCTTGTAGTAGTCTTGTAGTAGTCTTGTAGTAGTCTTGTAGTAGTCTTGTAGTAGTCTTGTAGTAGTCTTGTAGTAGTCTATAATAATTCCTTTCCTTTATTTATATAGCGCACACAGATTACGCAGAGCTTCACAGAGCCTATCAAATCAGTCCCTGTCCCCAATGGGGCTCACAATCTAATCAACCTACCAGTATGTTTTTTGAGTGTGGGAGGAAACCGGAGGGCCTGGAGGAGTGTGGGAGGAAACCCACGCAACTCTTTGCAGATGTTGACCTGGATGGGACTTGAACCCAGGACCTCGGCGCTGCAAGACTGTAGTGCTAAACTCTTAGCCCCTGTGCTTCCCCCATATGCATACAATTTAGCAGTAAAGCAGGATAATCCATAGCATATAAAATGCAACATTTAGAATTATACATAAAAAAACATAGAAATAATGCATCCTCCAGATCAAAATGCCGTGACATGAATACAAATGTAGTCACAATACCAGACACTTTCAAAAAGAAATCGTAGTCAATAACCCTTAGAGAGCAGGCCAACAGTATATAGGGAACATAGGGTCAAGGTCACGTGAAAAGGAGTAATAAGGAAGGGTCTCGCCAATATCCGGGGGAGAAGAAGTTTTCAGTGGTTTGATTGATGCACATGAACTCTCTATCCCTCTTTCTATGAGAGTCCCTGTTCCCCAGAAGTTTGACTCCCACCTTAACAAGGACTTCATAGTATTATAGTTTATACGGTTGAAAAAAGACAAATGTCCATCAAGTTCAACCAAGGAAGGGAAGAGGACTTCCCCACACTTACTGTATAGCGCTAACCACAGGAGAAGGTCCCTATACGTTTCATGTACCATAAGGGAACAAAAAGCGGAATTAGTTATGCCGCAGATAGTTGTAAGCGGCTCATACCGCAATTTAAGGACCATTGCAGCCAGGATAGGGTTAGGCAGTGCCACTAACTAAGCGGCAGGAGGACGCAGGACGAATCCTGCAACACTGCGACGTGCGCTGGAACAGCATACAACCAGTTATGTCATTGCTATAAAAAGGAAACAGAAAAGCAAGACTCCAGTGGATAAAAATTGGATCATAGGAAAAAACGTGCCACCGCCAGGTCATGACAACTTAGTGTTACATTATGTGAAGGGTCAGAATTTGGTGCAAACAGTCTGATTCAATTGACTTTTCCCATTTGGTATGTCAGGTAGAGGTGAAATAATGTTATGGGCCTCAGGTAATTGCTGCAAAGGAGACTCTAGGTGTAGGTGTAGACGCTAGGTGTAGATGGGGGTATGTCTATTCAGAAACAAGTTGCACCAGCACTAGAATTTAGACTTCAATACCAATGCTTAGTGAAGTATCATGAATCTCGATACCAAAGCAATAATGTGCCATGTGGGTATGTAGCTCACTGGTTATGCTCTTGCCTCTCGTGCTTGACAGGATAGTTGAGCTCCCCCCACCTCCTTGAATGCATGTTATGGAGCAGAGAGGATTAAAAAAACAAGTTTCAAACACTCGCAAACTGAGAAACAAGGTCCTTTTTGTGTTTTTAGCTATTTTTTTTTCGTGGGATGACGTGACAGGTTCCTTCTAAATAACCTTTTGTCAGGGGAAGCCTTACCTGAGATGGGAAATTATCCTATATGAGCAGCTTAGGAACCACAAACCCCTAGCTAAGTCATTGAGGGCCCCTAGAAGGCCCAATTCGGAATACAGTAGTATGAACTTCATCTGCAACATTTTCATTTCTCTGGCACACACAGACGAGCCTTTCCAGACTGGGTGTACAAATCTGACTCCCAGGGAAGGGAGCCGGCACCTCCAAAGAGATAAAAGCTCCGATTTATTAAGCCGTCATATAGCGCATAGACTTTTTAGGTTGACGAGTCTCCAGCCATAGAACCCACATCTATGACCTGTATAGTTTTATGCTTAAAAGTTCTTGTTTTTTTATCATAACCTAATGAAGAGAAGCCACTGATTTATGTATCTAGGACTCCGGCTCCCTTCTATGAAATATTATAATGGTTGTGCTGGCAGTAAAAATGTTTTTCCTCTATTTACTTCCAATCCCTCGACTGTCCTTGCTATAAAACAAGAGGTTAATTAAAAAGAAACCCAGGACGGTACAACCGACTCCCCAGGCCATAAAATGCTAAGGAGCTGCAGTATTGACGCTGGGCCTTTTACTCCTCACACTGAAGTGTTTTTTACTGGAGGCAGGTTAATCTATACAATCAATTACATTTGAGGTTTTTGGCCAGAAGTTTTAGATGTAAATAGCAGAGGGTGACCTTTTCATGTGAGGAACAACATATCAATAATTGTAGATCGTAAGGGAAATGCAGTTACTGAAAACTCAGACCTGGGCAGTGGCAAAAGATATCGATTTGTATTTTTTATTGTATTCCCGACAGTTCTATAAAGTTGCTTTTAACACTTGCAAATCGAAGAACTTGAGCGGAAGACTTACAGCTAAAAGCAGAAGTTAACATACACTATATAACAAGACTATGCATATCATACATGATATGACATCAGAATAAACCTTTACTGTCTTTTAGGATTACCAAAATTATTTCAATTTACCAAATACCAGAAAAATATTTAAGACGGAGTTAAACTGTCTGAGTTGGGTCAAACGTTTTGGATATCCTTCAACAAGCTTCTCACAATAGTTGGTAGTAATTTGGGCCCATTCCTCCTGACATAACGGGCCATGTTTGCTCACACCTGCCTTTTTAGCTTTGCCCATACATTTTCAAAAGGATTGAGATCAGGGCCACTCCTAAGCATTGATTGGGTACCCATCAGCCACTTTGTTACCAGTTTGGCAGTATCAGATCATTGTCCTTTTGGAAGACCCATTTGCGTCCAAAACTTAACTTCCCGATCTCTTGAGATGATGCTTCAGTCTCCTTCCTGAGCAGTATAATGCTTTGACAATCCCATCTTGATGAATGAGGCACCTTCAGGTTTCTAGAAATTGCACCCAGAATTGTGAAAGTCCACAATTTTCCACATTGGCTGATTTCTTTAGACTTTCCCATGATGTTATACAAAGAAGCAGTTTGTGGGCTGTATACTAATTCTGGGCTGTCTCATAATTAGCCTAAACCGGGAAAGGTTTATTCTGATTTCTCAACAGAAACAATACTATGTGTCTTTTTATACAGTGTATGTGAACTTTTGGTTTCAGCTGTAGAAGGCTCATAAGTGGTCTCTTTTCTATATTAGGAGATGGGGACTTTGAGGGCAAGCAACAAGTTTTGTTTCCGCCTCACGAGTACTGATTCGAGTATAACCTGAGTTTTTCAGCACAAAAAATGTGTATAACTCGGCTTATACTCGAATCAAGAAAAAAAAAAAGACAAAAAGTGTACTCTCCTTCCGATGCCCCCCTGCCAGGTCCTCTTCTATCCCTTGTCGCCCCGTTATTGGCTCCGTGTCCTCGCGCAGTCCGCTGTAGGCATCATGACGTCAGCCGCTCTCTGACATTCTAGTGTGTGTATGTGCTGGCATCGGCGCACACTATGTGGCAGGCCAGGCGTTCACCTGGTATTCCCGGTCTCAAAAGATGCTAATTTATTGCTTTCTCATTGACACAACTGTTGTCAAACCAATGACGTCCTGGCATTTGTGGTATTCTTAATTACATTTTCAGAAAAGGTTACACGTTCTCTTCCTGCCCCTCTCCCCACCTGTTATAAACCCAAAGATGCCTATAGTTTGGTGCGGGTTGTAGAACCCCCAAAAGGGGGGGGGGGGGGTGCGGAAATGTATTCATTTTTTTTTCCGGCGAAGAAGCCATAATAAATCTGGGCCATTGTCTGGAGATTTATGGTGGTCTTATTTAAAAGGGTTGTCCGGGGTTTGCAAGTCATGGCTGCTTTCTTCCAAAAAACATCTCTCCACTTGGCTTCATTCATTTTATATGCATAACTCCCTTCATAATTGACCGACAATAAGAATCATGGGATGATGAACATTATGGAATATGTAGACCTTTCATTATCCAGTGCCATAAATCTGAGATCTCCGGCGTTTCGTACACACTGTACAATAGAGTACACGGGACGTATTCTCATCAAATCTTTCATGCATGAAGCTTGCACTCTAATTTCCATGTCATGCACAAACGTCTGCATAACGGGAAGCGGCTTCATATAATTACAAGCTTTCGATCTCCGAGAGAAACCAACTGATAAACAGGAATGTGTAATCTCCCGGCAGATGGTGCCCTGGTTTGAAATTGACTCCTGACCCCGTTTCTGTATGGCAGCTATGCCAGTTCCTGTGCCACTCTAAATGTTGGGCGTCTTGTTTTTACGTATTTCATATCAAGCTTAAATATTGATGGACAATATGCAATGTTGCGATGGCTCAGTAATAAATAGGACTTGCCCATCATGTTGGTGATTTGGGAAGATGCCATTGGCACTTTGCAGAAATGCGTGATGAGCCTCCTCATCTGTTTCCCCTAACAGCAGCTGCGCCCTGTGGGGTATTCAATCTGCATTCTCCTTCCATGTGCCATTTAGTTTTTTGCAGAAATTTTTTTATCCCCTTTTAATAAAGCAAACTAGTATTTGAGGAAGTAAAATAGACCTATTATTAAAAATGCGTCCTCTTCCTCCAATAACGGGGATCTTATTACCGTGTAGTCTCTCCGCTTCCCATCTCTTTTGTTGACAAAGTACAGTGTGATCTCGCGTTTGTAAAATTCTCATTAACGTGACATTGCAGGATATAATTATTTGTCAAAATGCCAGCTCCCCGGAGGTATTCAGCTGTTGCTACGTATAAGAAATTTTACGTCTCTATAAAATCAGGTGAAATACTGAATCGGCGTTGTAGCCATCGGAAAATAAGAAAAATAAAATGCAGCTTTTTATTACAAAGATATTTAGTGTATTTTATGGAAGCGAGTACCAGATACAAATGGTAATTTGCTTTGTTAGATTAACAGTAATAATGAATTAGACTATAAGCTTTGTACAGGCTAATCATATGCCTTATGGAGAGGTGAGTATCTGATTAAAAAAAGAATTCAAAATAAAAGTTCAAACTGTGAAAATGTTTTATTATTTACCCGATGTTGTAAACAGGGGAAAAAATTAGTAACCAAAATATACTTGCTAGGGTTGATTTCAGTGAGGGAACTCATGATGCATCAGTAAAAGGAGGAGTCTATAAGAAAGAATAGTTGGTGCAGGGCTGGGGAGAGTTTGGGCCTCTAAGAGCACCAAGCCCAGTGTGCACCGAACAACTCGTTTGCATATAGTATTAGAAGACCTTTCACCACCACACACACGTGGGGAGTGCTTAACAGATTCAGAGGCACTTTGAATTTTCTTTCAAGCCCCCAGAGTTGCTGAGATATCAGTCCCAGTATCTGACCATTGTAATCCTCTCCACTGTCGGAGAGGAGGTGCTGGAGTAGTGTCAAAGATGATAACTTATCTGCTTCATACTCTGGGTCAGTGCTTATACTCATGCTCACTATCATGCTGCCTGCAGAAAGGACACTGTGAACAATCTCCCTCTGCTCTATAATATGCTGCCTTCAAATATTACGTATTTATCAAATCAAATAATTGAGGCCATGCTATTTCTGTGACTCTTTGTGAATGTGGAAGCCGAACAGTAAAGAAGTGGGACAAGAATATTATTGATTTCTTTGAACTTTTGGTGTTGGTGAAGAACACAAACTATTCCTTTCATCTTGAAGCATCATCTATTATGAGAAAGCCCGGCTGGCTGCAAAAGTCATAAGTGCTGTGAAGAATGGACATGAAAAGAGGAAAGGGATGTCAAAAAAACAAGATGGATAGATACTATAACATAAGTTATATACAGAGCATTGTGAAGCCTGAAGGCCCTAATGTTAGACTGGATATTCTGGAGAAACATCATTCATATGTCTGCTACAAATGAATACGGATGTGCACATAAGAATAGAATGTATCAAGAGTTCTATATAAAATATCATCTATAAATTTATAGTTTGAGTGATGAAAGGATCAGACTTAGCTTGTGACATCACTCAAGGTACTATTGTTTTGCCTCCTGTCGTCTACCCCTTCCATACGTTTTCTCATGGATACCAGGAAGCATGGCAAATGGAGATTAGGCTGGGGGGAGGGGTCAAGGTAAAACGGCCCCATTGACTTTAATGGGAAATACAGTATCTAGATCACCATATTTCTCACCGCACCATGAACTGGCCGTATGGTTTATTTTTATCAGAAACTGCTAGCTTATGGTGGCATATGCGTAAAATGCAGGAGACCTATGGCTGTTTTTACAACCGCAAAAACAAGACCGAGAAATGCGTATGTGTGCATGAGGCCTTACTGTAGAAATATAAAATGTTTCAGGAAAAAAAATTTTCTTGCCGTTTTCTGATGCCCGAAACTCCATGATACTTCATTGTATGGAACTGTGTAAGGTGTAATTTTTTTTTTTGCCGGATGAGCTGACCTTTCCATTTGATATTATTTTGGGAACTGTAGAACTTTTTTCTTTTAATTCAAGTTTTTATGGATTGCCAAAAACAATGATTCAGACATTTGGATAGTTGCTTCCATTAGGGCGTCCACTGCCTCTGGCAGGTTGTGATTGCTAACTGTTAGCAATGGGAGCTTCTCAGAGACGGTCCCAGCTGTTATAACAACCAATTTTTGTCCTAGATGACAAGGCGACAGCAATCGAGGCCAAGTTATTAGTGCCCATAGGTTACTGCAAATTTAAATTGGTGATGGATGTCTGCTGTATTAAACAGAATTAGGCTTCCTGAAAGCTTGATGTTGAGAGCTGCCTTACAAGATGGTTAAGAGGCATTGTTTTCCTTGTCTCATCCTGGAAAACATATTTACATATAACCACTGATTCTCCACCTGCAGATTTTGGGGAAATAAGTCTCCACAGCCTGAATTGGCAAAGTTTCCATAAGAATAGCTCTTACTTCCCAACCCATATAAAACGGAAGTCCCCTTACCATTCGCCTGTGAACCCTTATAAACTTAAGAACTAGCTGAGAAAAAAAATTACCTCCCACTGATTCCATACCTCACTGATGCCAAACTCTTCAACCTTGGCTGCTGTTGAAGTAGATCTTTGTGCCGCCAGTGTCACGCAATGGTCCCAATCATTAAGAAGCAGATGGATTTTCGTTTTATTTATTTTCTTAGCCAGTAAGGACTTTCCAATTGCTTCTGGCAGGTCTGATTTTTGGTCTTCCTTCATTGGTGGCCTTCACTGTGTTGAATCTTGGCCAATTTGGCTTAAAAAGTAACTTCTCACAAAGTTAAATATAATTCTTCCTTTTTCCTGTTGCCCAACGACCCGTCCTCTGTGTGTCTGAAACATCTGATTGTGGGCGGTCCCTACTATCACCGGACTTATATCTATCAGGGTGATTACATGTGGACTCTTTCTATTCTACAATAGGAAGGCGCCCGATCCTTATGTTATCCTCTGTGAATTGCCTTCCATGACATGTGCACACTTCATGCAGAATCTTGATATATTTTTTACCTTCAAAGAAGGATTTTTGCTTCCTTTGAAATTGGTCATATGAACCTGAACTTTATTCAGGTTATTTCACTCTCAACAAGTTTTTAAAAAATTTTTTTTGGCTATGCCTTCTGTAAGTACCTAGGAAGTGAATTGTTGCTGCAAATCTCTCCCATAGACTCTGAGAGGAGGCTTTGATGCTGTAAGTCCGCACAAATAGAACATGCGTTAATGGATTCTTGCTTTATTTTCAAAGTCCGCACATCACAGCGATGGCCCTTCAGGGTTCTATTTGTAAAATGCGTTTTTAGCTTTGCACATAAGTCACTGAAGGCTGCCTGGGTTTTCTATTTCTTTCTCCATGATGTTTTATGTTGTGAAATGATGGGATTTTGCTTCGGGACTTTCATAATCTCCTGCTTGATTTTTATGTCTGAAGACATAGTGTTTCCAAGTGGTCTGTTTTATGTGTTCATTTCCAAGTGACTGGCCCGATATTTATTTTCCGCCATATATTGTGTACTTCAATTTTTAGAACTCTCCTACTTTTTTTCAATATGCTAGTTTTGTAGCTTATGTTGTGAAATAATTTGTTGCATTTGTGCTCTTATGGTTATTTGTCGCAACATAAGCACAGGTCGGTCTGCTGCACGTCGCATTTAAACCTCACATGTGGCCTTGTTGGTATAAGCATTGGCCAGACGTAAGAGAATTTGAGGACCTAATGCAGAGAACTCTTTGTATTTATATACAATTGGCTTTCTTGTGCCCTGTGGATGTGGCCAAAATGAGTGATTCGCCCCCTTTTGCACCAATAAAATTAAAGGGAACCTGTCACCAGGTTTCCCCCTTCTAATCTACCCTTCCCCTCAGGTAGTGGATGAAATGTCCGTTCTAGAATTCCCTCTTTTATCTGTAATCTCACCATTTGCTTATAAATAAGTTCTCCCCCAAAGTCAGGCAAATATGACTCTTCTCACCTCATTTTCACATGAGATGAGTCCAGTTTAGTGGTTACAGGAGTGTCACTTCAGAAGTCCCTGTCTTTGGTTCTATAGCACCTAGAGTTATGCTGCTGCTATCATATTAAAGATAAGGATCTTCTCTTTCAAATAACAGCACTTGGTTCTGTGAGCTACAGAACCAGAGATACAGGCAGATACAGACATAGTTGAAGATGAGCGCTGCAGATAAAGAACCATAAACTGATGTGATCTGAAAGATATCTTATCTTTTAATATGACACAAAAAGCATGTTTATATATGCTATAGAACAGTGGTGGCGAACCTATGGCCCGGGTGCCAGAGGTGGCACTCTGAGCCCTGTCTGCAATATGTCGCTTGTGAAAATGGAATGACTATGGGGGAGATTTTTTTATTAAAGGGAAGTGTGCAACTTTCATATAAAAGGGGGAATGTAGAAAAGACATTTCATCCCCTACCTGAGCGGGCTACTAGTTTAGTGGGGTAAAGCATGGTGTGAACATGATTACAGTTCAGCGTCATTGTTCCACGGAGACGCCGCACCTTTCTTAGTACTATGGAACAGCAAATATAGGCATTCATAGTTACACTCCTCCTCTAAACTTAACTCTTCCAAAATATGACTCGTCTGTGCTCTTTTTCGGAGGAACTTTTTTTTTTTGATAAGCAAACTGGGGAGATTTCACATAAAAGAATTCTAAAAAGACATTTAGGGGACAAATAGTTTTTATGGGGTAATTCTGGTGACAGTGGCCTTAAAGGGACATAAATTAACTTTCCCATTTTTTTTTTTTTTTTCTTTTTATAAACCTAAAAAAGACCTAACAAATGTGACATGTGAAGGTTCTTACTCCGTTCAGTGCTGGAAATCTTCAAGAGAAGCCGAACCCCAGTCAAGTATGCAATTTACAGCAGATTCCTCTCATCCCTTGCCCTTATTAATGACCTTACTAATATTTTTCTTAAAGGCAGTTCTGCTAAATCTGTCAGTTCAATGGTAGAGGCCTTGTTTGTGCTACAAAAGCATCATTTGTTTTAGGCAATGTTCACACCTGCGTTCTGACCTTCTTTTTCTCTTGTCACGATTTCAAAAGTCTAATGGACCCATAAAATGTCTGTTGATTTCAATGTACTTTAATGGCTCACATTTGTGTGTTTTACATTAATTGCTCTGCAGCTCCCGTCCAATTTCACACTTAAAGGGAACCTGTCAGCAGAGCGCTATTTTTATCAGACAAAGTACTGTATATGCCAAAAATGTCTGTGTTAAATGGTGTTTGAAATAAAGAATGTGAAACTTTACCTGACTTCAAATGACTTCTGTCTGCTCTGTAATTTATGCACTGCTCTGCTGGCTCCTGCCCCTCCCTTCCCCCAAGCTCCTCCCTTTAATAAATGTAAAAAAAATAAATCTTTTGTACAAAACAAAATGCCATTAACTTTTTTTACTTACTTGGATGTGCCTGTGTAAGGTTACTTTTTTTGCAGGCTGAGCTGACACTTTTAATGCTACCATTTTGGAGATTTTGCGACCTTTTGATTATTTTGTATTTACTTCTTTGATTAAGAAAAAGTGGGAATTCAGACATTTGGGCGTGTTTTTTTTTCGTTATCTGGTTAACTGACGGTAGTTATCGTTTTAAATTCTTATAGATACCTAACATGTTTGTTATGTATTTATTTCCTTTTCTTTTTACAGTTTTTTTTGTAGGCCCCCTAGGGTCCTTGAACCCTAGAGGGTCTGATTGCTCACATCATATACTTCAATATTACTGTTTAGTATGTGATGTATTATTCTGTCACATGTTTTTAAGGTATTCAAGTCTATTGTTATCCATGAACATTTTAACGAATCGGTTAGTTTTGGAAGATAACAATAGAGGTCAGACTGCAGGTATGTTTAGATCACAGTAGGTCAGCACATTACAGACTCTTCGGGTGGGGGGGGGTGTTTATCATCCGCTAGTGCATTGTGTGCAGCTATATGATTAAACACCGCCCCTGCCGCCACACCGGATAGATCAGAATGCTCTGGCCTCCTGATATACCTGGCAGGCAGCTGTTCTACGACTGCACAGACGCAGGCTATAGCAAGTGCACAGGAACGCTCGCTCTGGTCCACTCTGCCGCCCAGCACAACCCCCTGCTGGTCATGTAAACCTTGATAAATCTACCCCATTGAGATGTTTCTAAGTACCTCCTATAACAGTGATGGGCAACCTTTTGAGCTTGGTGTGTCAAAATTCGTCAAAAAACCGAGCATAACTCGGGTGGTGTGTCACCTTGAGAAAAAAAAACCTAATTTTGTGATATTTAGAGTTTAAATGGCAAATACGTATAGTTATTTAACTTACCTGCTTAGTGACTTCTTTGTTAATCTGTCAGTTGGTTTCTTTTGTTGGTCTTGCTGTTATTTTACTTGTGTGGGGTGACATGAACTAAGATAAGTGCGGGGGAGGGGGAATTCTTCCAATGATGGTGAACCTGTGGCAGTCCAGCAACAGCTAGTTTTAAGGACATTTGTGTCCTGAGAATTGCCCCCCAAAGAGTGTACATCACAGCCCAGCCCGGCAGAGCTCAACTCAATAAATTAACTTACCTAACAGGCACAGGCTCCAATGACACCACGAGCCTCCGTTACTCCTCTTCAGGCCGCTTCAGCTCCTGTGTAGATGTTCCCGCGCAGGCACAGCATAGGTTTCGTATTTGCGAGCTGGGGCTGCTCTGTCTCCACGCTCCACTCTGGCGTCATTGGGCGGCCTCCGCAGAGCAGGAGAGGAGGACAGGAGCACCAGCTGCGATCTCTCTGACTGAGATGCAGCCGCTCGCTGCAGACCACATCGCCAACCGACCGCCCGACCGGCCCCAGACAACAGACAACTGCACTACAGCAATTTTTCTCCAGCAGCCGTGTGTCACTGAAAATGGCTACGTGTGTCAGTGCTGACACGCGTGTCATAGGTTGGCCATCACTGTCCTATAAGGTGCATTGTCTTGAATTGTAAAGGCGACACTTGTAGAAGCCATTGTCTTTTCCATTGTTTTACCTCTTTGCTATGTTTGTGTGGTGCAGTGTATGCACAGTAAGGTGCCCTTATTACTTGTCTACTTTAATTGATCGGTTGTCTTGTGATCTTCAGGGGGAGGATTAATGCAGGAACCTCCTGACTTTCTTGTGTTCTCCAGGTTGTTGGTTTTAGAGTGTTACTATTGAGCTTGTTATTTGTACGTTAAGTGGAGTGAATGTAGCCGAGTGCTGGGAGTGCGTGTGCATAATGATGTGGCTTTTACATCTAAGGTAAATGGAGCTGATGCAGCCGGGGCACCTTAGATAAAAAGCTCATTAGGTTACAGCACATAAAACACAACCTCTAATGTGCTGTAAATTCGACGATGGAGATCTTCTGCACTGCGGTCCCTTAGTGGAGAGAAAATCAATCATCTTTCTGTATCTTTCCTCAGTAACGATGGGAGGGATGAAATTGGTCTGGGCCTGTAAAGGTCACAATTTGATGTATACATGATCATCATGCCAAAACGTCAAGTTGTATCCTGCTAAGTACATTATCTGTCAGCATTTACATGCTTAATGCTCCTTTGTATCATTGATTTTATACGTCTTAATTTTCTATTTCTATATTTTATTTTTTTTATTTTTATTTTTTGATGTTATATAGATTTTATATTTCAGAACAGAAATATAAAAAAAAAAATTAAAAGCAATTACCGGTACTTAGAATGTAAATGACTTTGCAAATCCTTTTTTTATGTCTATGCAGGGACATGGAAAATATCTATAAGGCCTTTTTCACACACAACCAAAAGATTGTACAGCGTGGCTTTACCCCAAATTCCTTTGCCGTGTGTAGCAGCTCAGATGGAGTGGTGATTTCCACTTCTACAATTATACAAAGTCACAATAGACAGAACTACCCCCTCCCCTCACCGATCAGATAATGTAGTTCGGGGATGAATGCCTTTAAAAATTACACCCCTTAAAGGTTCCTAGATCGCAATTGCCCTGTACAAAAGTACAGGCATATAGGGGGTAGCAGATTAGCAAACCTAACCAGTCTGGCTTTGGGCTACTCCCAGGAGTTTTGTTTAAGCGACCCCTTTTGGTCACAATTCTTTAACCCCGGTAAGGTTTCCGGACTTTGCTGCAACAGAAACACCAGGTGGCGGCTATTGTCTTGCAAGGGTATGCTGGTTAATTTATATCTAGGTTCTGACTTGTTCCCCTCCTGTGAGAACCCTAGCTGGTCCCAGCCATAAATCTGTGCTGCCCACCCAGACCTATGGCTTGATCCTTGATTCTGCTGGAACTCCACCTACCCTGACTTTGGCTTGTTCTGTGGAGCTTTGCACCAGCATCTTTAGACCCTCTTAGGTCAGCTGTCATCTGCACCAGAACTACCCCAAATGGTAGGGCGCCTAGGGATCCTGCTGTAACAAAGTCCATATCTCTGTACCGGGGGTTAAAGAGTCAAAACTGAAAGGCGTCATTAAGGTATTTTACGTTTTAAAGGGGTTGGCCAACTTTCAGTTAATCTCTTCCATTAGACATGTCTCTGTAGGTATATGTACCTGTGTATTTCCCTGTTCTTTAGCCTTTCCCTGTTCCCCCCCATGTTGCACTCTGCATCTCTACACAGCTTCCCGTTTCTCACTCCTCCAGTCAGTCCTAATGACAGCCTCCAGTGTGTGTTTTTTCTCAGTCCGTCTCACTGACACACACATGGAGAGGTGTCCCTCCTGTTGGGTCCAGACATGTAAACAAAGATGCCACAGAGAGTCTGCACACAGCACTAAAGGAAGGGATGATTAATCAATTGGTGAACATTCAGGGATTATTAGTAAGGCAGTAAAAGCACATGGGCAATTTATGTAAGCGTGGCCAACCCCTTTAAATACAAATACTTTCATGCTGCAAAAAATATATACATTAAAAAAAATTACCAGTACTAAAATTATTTCTACATAACACAATGTAATAGATACATAAGGTGCTTAGAACCTTTAAAATCCTGCTGAGTTAACAGCATTTTCATGTCTATTCTTTCTAATTATACATCCACATATACACATTAATGTGATCTAAAGTAATGTAATATGTAATTACCTGTCGAAATAGATAATCTGTTAATGGCCCTCACTATATTGTGATTGGTTATTAACTGTGTAGTGCCTTGGCATTGGGCCATAGGGGATAGTTGTGTAGGAGTGAATCGATCCATTTGTGCAGTAGGACGAAGAATGCGTGTATGATGAATGCCCGTGTATCTCAGCGAATAGACATTTACTAATATTACTATATTTCTTCTATGGAATGAATCTAGGGGGGCAGTATATAATAGAACAATGATGGCGCTGTATATTGCGAAATTATGAGGGGCCCACTAAGGCTCTGTTGCCCAGGAGCCTACTAAAAACCTGGAGGTCCCCGGTTTTGTACATGGTGTTCCGTTAGTTGTTACACACAGAGACGGGCTTAATGTTACAGTTACATACATACACTACAAGAGGCACGTTCTTACATGTCGCTGGTTTCTTAGTTGCAAACATAAGGTGAAACAATTAAACAATTAAAAGCTAGACAGACCTGCATCGGGGCTACTACAGACTGGGTGAGGTGCGAAAGATGATTGGGGTAAAACAGCGGTGTGCTGCTATTGGCTTGGCAGTAGAGACACTGCCCTTAACTCCACTTTTGCCAAGTACCGGCTACCCCTGGAGCCATGGTGTTCCCCCTGACTTGCGATAAGGCACTGGTTGTGATTGTTTACATTTCAGGTGCTCTTTGGTCTCCTTCCTTCTAAAATCAACCTTTAAAATGATGGTAATGAGGCAGAAGGGCTCTGGGAAGGAGGTCATGTCTAACAAATATAATAAGGTTACAGTCTTGGTGCCTGGATCTATTTGTCCCTGGTTTATCATGCTGGGTTCTGATGGTACATTTACTTTTCAGACCTCCCAATGACTAGATGTAGTTTTTCTTATGACTGGTCTTCAATTTTTAATCTCTTATTGACACACCAGACCCAGTTTTTGGATACTGTGAATCATTTTATGGATGCATTTTTTATAAATTCTGTGGGGAATATTGATTTATATTATTTGAATTGACCTTTTATGAGACTATTCAAAGTCTAGCATCACATGCCTGCATCACTCTGAATACCAGTAGAACAATGTTATTCCAATGCACTATTGCTCCTTAAATAAATGTAGAGTACAAGTTCTCTAGTAAACAACCTTGTCTTTTATGTGCTTCTTTGATCAAATGTCTAATACATATACAATGTACTGAGGTGGTCGGCAACCTTTGGCTCTTCAACTGTAGTGGAAATGCAACTCTCGGCATGTTCTGATGGACTGCATCTACAACAGCTGGACGTCCAGCACTCACGGACTCTTCTGTAGAGAATTTTACTCGCTCACACATTCCGTCGGTAATCATGGATGACATACAGACTACAGAGTAGCCACCTGTTCCCTCCTCTCAGACCTCCACAAAAGGAGTCAGCTGAAAACACAGGTCTTTCAAGAAAAATAAACAATAAGAGCGTAAAAAGGAGCATTCCTGTCATTAAAAACACGTAAAAAAAATTCCCCTGTAAATAGATATTGCAAAAAAATTTGAAATATTTTTGTTTATTAAGACTGAACAAACGGAGAACAACTGCGACCAGGTTCATGTTTTACATTCCTCCTCTCTTCTATCCAAGGTTCGAGGAAATCTGTGATTATTTGTAAAAAGCAAATCTAAACTTTATATTAATTTGTCCCTTAATATAACCCATACTTTATACTGTGTCGTTCTGGCCCAATGGTGAAATTGTGGAAACAGGACAAGAAAAAGCAACATGGGGGAAAATGTGTTTCTATATGCTCAATAAAATAGAAACTTAAAAACTGGTAAAAAGCGTCTCACCAGATGTGGTTGTGCTCATCCATAGACACGACACTAGTGTCAGCAGATTCTCTAGTAGCCTACACGTGCTGCCTTTTTTCTCAAGCCTAGAGACGAGCGAGAATAGCGTGGAGGTTAAAGTCAGACACGCACCAGAAGGGTTAATATGGAGCAATTTTTTATTTTTCTTGGTCCTACAAGAATCACAACACGTTTTGGGGTCCAAAATGACCCGTTTCTTAATTGGATTTAACTGAATACTCTGTATAAATTGTGAATGCCGAGAATCTCCAAACTCTCTAAACTGTAGTATGGATTACAACCCTAATATTGGACAAGGCACTTTACCTATGTAAATGTAAGCTATGGTAAAGAAATGAAGATCCCCCTTATCTGCTGATCAAAATGTTTTGCCTACATGCACACGAATGTGGTTTCTGCTATTTAACACAATCATGTGACCCTTCAGGGGGCTGGGATCGAGTTGTGGGTGGATCCACAGAAGTGGATCAAATACAAATAATTTGCCAATTTGCATACGGCTCAAAAACTAGTTACACACTTTTTTTTTTTTGGCAGCTTTAGACTTTGCCCGTTTTTAGTAAAAAGACACATGCAGCGGTTAATGTCTCATTAGAAACGGATTTTACTAAATAAGGTTCCTATCCCCATATTTAACCTCTCAACAATGTGATGTACCTGCAGGTCAGTGTGTGATTATTGCTGTATGGAGCGGTGCTGTTAACCTTTTGAAGTTCTGTTTTCCGGTGCATGGGCATTTCCGTATCCGAGTCGTTAATTGTCTCTTCCCACCCATAATGTAATGACCTCTCAAAAACTGCCAGTCCTGTCCTACTAGCAATCAAAATCACAATAAACTGCAATGCAGACGTATTACAGTATATTTTGTGAGAAATTAGACTCTTAGGTGACCTGACAAACGTAGTAAAAAAAAAAAATTTAAAGTTTAAAATTGTTTTGAAAAATAAAGAAAATATAAAAATTCACCTCCTGTTCAATAGAAAAATAAAAATCTTGAATTTCTCTCATGAATCTTTCATTCAAAAGTTTGTGCGTTTTTGGAAGTATAAATATAATTCTGACATTCGTTGAACATTGTAGCATTAAAAAAAAATGGGTTTAAACCATTTTACTACCCATAAGAAATTTACGGTAATAATAAGTGAGGATGTGTTTCCGTTTTTACTGACAGCATTGGAAACTCCTCCCGCAAAAATGGCCCCTGAAATAGAAATAAGCTACATGGCAGGACTGATGTATTATTTTTTTTGTTTTGTTTTGTGTGTTAAACCAATTATGAAATTGAGTGAAACCGACCCAAAGAATAAAGGGAGTATGTCATCTGGATGGCAAAGTTAAATCCCACTTGATTTTTATTTATTTTATATATTTTTTATTTTTTTGTGATTGAATCAACCCCATAGCATTTTGTAATTTTTTTTTCTCCCCCCCTATTTCCCAGTATATTGCATTGTATAGTAAATGATGCTCCTAGGAAGTACAAGCCCTCATACATCCATATAAACTGAAAAATAAAAAACTTATGGTTTTTGAAACGTGATGAATAAAAACCGGAAACACTAAAACGGGTGATCAGCTGTTACTTGTAGATAACTTCTTGAGGTACATGACTTCCTCAGTGTAACTCTTATTCCTGCAGTGTATATCATTCATTTTGCTTTTGAAGTATAGGAGGAAACCACAGGAATGTACATGCTCCATGCATCTGCTGTTCTCATGTGGTTTACACAGTGTTATGGGAGGTTGTAGCTTTTGTTGGTTCCTCTTTATATCATTCCTACTGTAGTCCGCTGACTGCTCAGTTTCTGTATTATGAAACTAGAAAATAAATTCCCAGTTTATGCAACATAAATCCTTTAAAAAATTACTGTAATTACTGTATAAACCAGGCACCCGAGAATAAGTGGAGGCACTAAATTTTACCACAAAATACTGGAAATACTTGTCACAGCATCCCCCAGTAATGCAATGCCCCATGCAGCCTCCTCCAGTAATGCAATACCCCATGCAGCCTCCTCCAGTAATGTAATGCCCCATGCAGCCTCCTTCAGTAAGGAAATGCCCCATGCAGCCTCCCCCAGTAAGGAAATGCCCCATGCAGCCTCCCCCAGTAAGGAAATGCCCTCCAGCGGCCTCCCCCAGTAAGGAAATGCCCTCCAGCAGCCTCCCCCAGTAAGGAAATGCCCTGTAGCTGCCTCCCCCAATAAAGAAATGCCCTGTAGCTGCCTCCCCCACTAGGGTTAATGTACCCTAGATGGTCTAAAAAATAGTGAAAAAAAAAGAAATAAAAAGTTAAAAAAATAAAAAAAATTAATAAAATATTAAAAGTTCAAATCACCCCCCTTTCCCTAGAACGGATATAAAACATAACAAACAGTAAAAATCAGACATATTAGGTATCGCCGCGTCCCAAAATGCCCGATCTATCAAAATATAAAAAACGGTTACGGTCGGCGGTGACCTCCGAGGCGGGCCCTGCAGCAGCCTCCCCCACTAGGGAAATGCCCTGCAGCAGCCTCCCCCACTAGGGAAATGCCCTGCAGCAGCCTCCCCCACTAGGGAAATGCCCTGCAGCAGCCTCCCCCACTAGGGAAATGCCCTGCAGCAGCCTCCCCCACTAGGGAAATGCCCTGCAGCAGCCTCCCCCACTAGGGAAATGCCCTGCAGCAGCCTCCCCCACTAGGGAAATGCCCTGCAGCAGCCTCCCCCACTAGGGAAATGCCCTGCAGCAGCCTCTGCCCCATGCAGCCTCCAAGAAATGTGCTTCTAAAAACTAACTCTACACCCACTCTTCACGTTAAGAGGATCATCGTAAGTCGTGTAGAAGCAGAGTTGGATTTTTTTTAGCACATTTTTACATACGGTAGGCAGACTCTTCAGTCTAAATCAGGTATACTTACAGTGGTTGTGCACTTTCAGAAAGTAATTTATTTTGTCTGAAAAAGTTATATAAAAAAACCTGCCTTTGGTCATGTGATGTCCTACAAGTGCACTGTTTGTTAATCTGTGTGTGCTAATGAGTTGTGCACCTATGTGACATTATTTATCTTCCCTGGGCGGGATATGAACAATCTGCTTTTGAGTATTTTTAAATTGCATAGCTGCACCAAAGCACTTTTGTGTTTAACCTAAACAAATGCCTTTAGGGCCTTTGTATAAGGGACTCCCTTTGTAGTCTGAGCAGGTATGAACGTTCTTTGCACTGTTTGTTTAGCTGAAAACCCCTGAAGTGAAAGTGTTTGATGGGAAATAGAAGTAAAACTCTATTCTCTATAGAAGGCATCCCTTGCTATCGTGGTCGCTGTCCCCATCTTATCACTTCCAGAGAGTCTGCACAAAGCAATGAAGGAAGCATCCGGGATGATGAATATATTGGTGAACATTCAAGGAATATCATTAAGGTAGTAAAGGCATATAGGCAATGTATGTTAGAGTGGTAAACCCCTTTAAATGAGGCCAAAGATTGTTGCAGATGGGAGAACTACAAAGACCTTAGGCTGTCTGAGCTATGGCAGTATATGGTAGGATTAATCAGACAACCTAGGGTTAAAGTACCCTAGGGGGTCTGAAAAATAGTAAAAAAATAAATTACAAAATTAAAAAAAGAAATAAAATGAAAAAAAAAAAAATTTCAAATTGCCTCCTTTCCTTAGAATTGATCTAAATATAAACAGCAAAAATCAGAGCCAGATGAGAGACCAAAAATATCATTTTCACTTATTATTCTGTAGAAGAATATGTAACCCAGTCTTGCCAAACCTTTTATAAAATTAGCTTTCTTATTATGTAACGTACTATATAACTTGTTGTTAATCATAATCCAATTTAGCTTAGATTTCTGAACCGAGTGGAAAGCTTAGTTGCATGCTGGCTGCCTACATAAACACATTACCCAGAGCTTCCTGAACTGTCCAGGCAGGACTAATCAACCTGAGCTGGATGACTGCTACACAGCAGCTGGGGGATAATACAGCGATTGATTACGTCTGCCTGTCAAGGACAACACAGCGATTTAGATCATTGTCTGGAGCAGAGCATAATTAGGGTAGGAGGAACAGCACCGAGCTGCCACAGGAGAGACAGACTCATTATCATATTATTTTTTTTCCAGTAAAACCACTCAGTTCAGGGATTAAACAAGATATGTTTCTACATCAGTGTAGCTACAGCATTCTCAAGGTATGTTTGCTTCATAATGCATAAAAACAAATTGTAGATTTCCTACATTTTGTAAATGTATGTAAACAATTTAAAACCTATATAAATTTGGTATTCCCTTAAATCGCACCGACCCAGAGAATATAGGAGGCACAGTGAAAGCTGTAAAATCAAAGCCCACAAGAAAATGGGGCAACATTTTTTCCTCAGAAAACAAGCCCTTACAGAGCACTTTACATGGAAAAGTAATAAAGTTATAGATTTTTCAAGGTGGGGAGTGAAAAATGGAAATGCAAAAACGGAAAAGGGCCTCTTGTTAAGGGGTTAATAGTCATGTACAAGGATCTCCTAGTATTGGTAGGATGGTTTGGCTTATTATGGGCCAGCTTGGCCATAATGCACAATGTTCAGTGTACGACAAATTGCAGACTATGATATGACGAGTAGCTGGCGGTATAGTAAACATCTCGGCATCCTCTCAGGTAGATCCGTCTTTTTCGCTCAATAAGTCACATGTCCAGGGTCAGGCACATCCATCACACCCCAGCAATCCTATGCACACAAGATTGTTTGCCCTGACATCAGTAAGAAGAATTTTTCTAATGGAATAAATCTGAGCTCATCCATCTGCTGTGATAAATTACCAGCTTATTGCTTTGGCTCCGGCAGATAATTCCATTAGCTACATATTATTCATACACAAACAAAATGTTTTTTTTTTTGCCGGACCAGAGCAATAAAAAGCTCATAACCATAAAAATTGCAACCGTGAACAATTTCTTCTTGTCTTCTGTCGTTTAGGCCAAGGCTAAATGGCAGCAGCAGCCACGCAGTTTGCCCGTGGGCATGAAATTCGATTCGAATGGCTTCATGCTAGTTTCATGGGATTTCGCTTTTCCCTTTTGGGTTGTGTTACAAGAGAAGTGGGGTGTGAATTTTGAGCATTGTTTACCATTCACGTTTATTGTCCTGACCTGTTGTTTGACTGACTGCGTTGCACAAATTGAAATGCCAGGGATCAGAGTAAGGGGAGTAACCTGGGTTTTTGGTTTTTGAAATACTTTCTGATGCTTTATGAATAGAGATGAGCGAGCACTAAAATGCTCGGGTGCTCGTTACTCGAGCCGAACATTTCCCGATGCTCCATCTGCAAGTTGTTCTTCACACATATTGTTCTTCAAATACTATTGCGGAGAACACCGTTCTGCACGCGTGTCTCCGGAACAGATCTCAGATGTTCGCGAACATCTGCAATCTATTCTGCACTGTGTTCTTCAATTAAATGATTAAATTAAATGTTTTAATTGTATTTTTTTACTGTTCTTCCCTTTTTTTTTTAATTAAATGCTCGTTATCGAGCAGGGCAAATACTCGTCCGAGCAACAAGCCGGTCCGAGTATGCTAATACTCGACCGAGCATCAGGCTCGGACGAGTATACTCGCTCATCACTATTTATGAATAAAAATAGAAAAAAATTATCTTACAGACAGCTATACAAGCAGTCCCTGGGTTACGTACAGGATAGGTTCCATAGGTTTGTTCTGAAGTTGAATGTGTATGTAAGTCGGAACTGTATATTTTATAATTGTAACCCCGGACAAAAATTGTTTGGTCTCTGTGTCATAAGAACCAGGATTAATAATCAATCTTAATTGCAGACACCTTAGATAACTCGTATAGCTGATCCTTGTAGCCTAAGGCTAAAGTACAGTACCAACATCCAGAGGTCCGTTTGTAACTAGGGGTCATCTGTATGTCGGGTGTTCTTAAGTAGGGAACCACCTGTATTAAGAATTTAAAAAAAGTTGCATTTTTATTTTTTTTTTAAAAGTGATGCTCCAGAAAAAGAAAAAGAAAAAGAAAACTTTAACTTTTTTTTTCCCTGTGGCTTTATCTTTGCACTTCTTCTATTGCGGCACCATAGACTGCAATAGGCTCCCGGCAGCGGTAAAACCACACATACCGCACTGTACACAGGGAAAAGATAGAACATGTTCTGTCTTTCCCTGTGTGCACGGCTGTGCACCGTGCATCTCTATGGAGAGGGGAGGGGTGTGCAGCTCTTCTGTACAAGAATCCTAGTGATAAACCTCATTTCTCACAAGTGACTTCTCAGAATAAAAGGGCGGATTAAAGGGGTTTTCCATTTTAACCACATTACAGCAAATAATTTATATTGTTTCTGAAAAGTTATTCAAATTTCCAATATACTTTCTGTATCTTTCTTCATGATTTTATAGATCTCTGCCTGCTGTCATGCAACAGGAAGCTTCATTGTTCACTTCTTGGAGACAAACGCTGGTCCATGGTCATGTGATGTCACACAGGTGCACGGCTCGTTATAACACACCGTTCTGATTACACTCTGTGCTACTGTCACCTGTGTGATATCACATGACCATGGGCCGGCGTTTTTCTACAAGAAGTAAATGATGAAGCTTCCTGTTGCATGACAGAAAGCAGAGATCTATAAAACCATGATACAGAAAGTATATTGCAAATTTTTAATAACTTTTCATTACACAAACAATAATTATTTGCTGGAATGTGCTTAAAGTGGACAACCCCTTTTAAAGACTCTGCAAATGTGTGTGTATATGAAGTGCCAATACAATTGCCTGTGAAAGGAGTACATGGGATACTTTCTTGTCACTCCAGGGGTCACCAGATTTAGTGTCAGGAACTGACAGCTCATGTTATTTTTAAAAAATGTTTCATTTTTAAAAATGTGTTTTATGTTTTCGGTTTCATTTCCCCTTTTACAGTATTGCTTCTAATCAGCATTTATATTTGTAATATATACACCTCTAAAGACAGGGTTCTGGGCCTTGCAAATATCCAGATTTAAAATGAGCCTGTTACGTGACTTCTCCTACCCTAATTACCTGGTATCCCTGGTTCTGTAGCTCACAGAACCACAAACCTTATGTGATCTGAAAGGTGAGATTCTTATCTTTTAGTATAAAACCCAAAGCATGGTCTGGGTACTATAAAGCCCATGATCTGGTTATCTGAAGTGATGCTCCCTCAGATTTTGTTCCCCAAAAATCTACTTAAATGGCATCATTTAAGGGGCTCCAGTTTCAATTAACAGGTATGGAACCCGGAGCCCCTTGGACTCATTTGCATAATTGTTAAAGCATTTTTTTGTAAAAACAAAGGAATAAGAAGATAAAAGAAGAGTAGATCCTGTCATAGGGCACACACCAGTATGTACGTGTGCTTGGTTTACTATCCTTGATGCTGGTGGTTGATGTCTTTTAAGAAAGACCGTTCTTGAGAATTAATGATGATCTGAAGTCTCTACTTCTAGTTGCTGCTCATCCAAGCTCCAATAATGGGTAAATACGGCTACTTTCCCCCTGATCTTCCTGACATTTCAACCCGCTAATCCTATAACACAGCCAATTACCCCATATTGGATAAAGAAACCTCTTCTTGACAACAAATATGGCAAAATGAATCTCTGAATCAGTGTAACATCTCCAAAAATTCAGTACTGAGAACTTTCTAAGATCTTGGGACAAACCAATCCAGATTGTCATTGCATTTACAATAAAGGAAAGTTGTGGTCCTCTGTTTCTGCTCTAATTCAGCTTTGTCCCTCGTGGATTGTCCTATAACAGAACTTATACAATAAAGAATAGTGGGGCAAATTTACTTACCCAGCCCATTCGCGATCCAGCGGCGCGTTCTCTGCGCTGGATTCGGGTCCGGCCGGGATTCATTAAGGTAGTTCCTCTGCCGTCCACCAGGTGGCGCTGCTGCGCTGAAAAGCATCGGAACGCACTGGAGTTCACTGGCTCGGGCTGAGTGAAGGTAAGTGCAAGCTCTGCGACAGATTTTTGTTTTAAATTCGGTGGTTTTTCCGAATCCGTCTGGTTTTCGTTCGGCCACGCCGATTTGCGTCGCTTGCATGGCAGCGCCGATGCGCCACAATCCGATCGCGTGCGCCAAAATCCCGGGGCAATTCAGGGGAAATCGGCGCAAATCGGAAATATTCGGGTAACACGTCAGGAAAACGCAAATCGGGCCCTTAGTAAATGACCCCCATTGTGTTTGATTAAAAGAAACCTAACACAAGGAATCTACCATCAGAAGTAGATCTGATGGTAGATACCTCCTGCCTGATTGTGCCCTAAACTTAATTTTACTCATCTTGAAACCTAACCTAACTCTTAATAAACGTTATAAAAGTAATATGTAAATTGCCTGCAGAGGCTACTGGGGCGTGTACCAGTAGCTTCTGCAGGGACACCCCTTTGTGAGTTCCAGTGTGCTCCTCTTCATGGTGCAGACATCGCCGGCTACTATGCAGCTACTGCGCATGCTGCAGGATGGGTTCGTGGAGAGACTGTGATAGGCTTCCCTAAAGAGATGGGTTTTAAGAGCACATTTGAGACTTTTTAGATTGGGTTGGATAAGGCACAGAATTGAGGTAGCTCGGGGGAAGTCCTGGAGTAGGTTTAATTGAATTTGGCTTATAGGTACTGGTAGTTTTTCTTTAATACACCATTAAGCTATGCATGAAAGGAAATCTATCATGATGAATCTACTCAGCATATCTGATGATACATACCTCCTGCCTGCCTCTGCCCTAATCTGTAATTTTAGTCATATGTAAATTGCCTCTGCAGTTAATTTACATACTGGCAGTCCCAGAATTACATATAAGATGGGTTCTTTAGGTGTGTTCTTAAGGTGAATTTGTTTGAAAGTCGGAACTTGGTATATTTTAGAACTGGGACAATAAAAATGTCTAACTAGAGTGACAATTGGATTTTCAAGTTTTTTTCTAATCTACATGTCGCGTTTTTGGACCGTTTTAAAGCATGCGCTTTCAGTCCGTTTAAAAACGCATGCGTTTTTTTTATGTTTACATTGTGTTTGGTTGGATGAAATCTGTTTCACAGCTGCCTACACTTCTAGAAATTAGCAGACTGAAAATACATGCTTTAAAAGGCATCACCCTAATGGGAACAAGGATGATCAATTAAGCATCATTACAGACACCTTACAGCTGATCATTGCAGCCTGGGAGTAAAGTAAAGCATCCATGGAGTTTTACCAGTGGTCACATTGGGTAAAGAGGTCCATCTGTAAGTTTTGTGTTCTTAAGTAGGGGATTGTCTGTATTACTAAAATAAAGGTTTTTTTTTTAACGATATAGTTTCCAGGATTATTAAATTATAGATTGGGGCAGAAGCAGTAGGAATCTACCATCACATCTACTTCTGATGGTAGATTCCTCATGGTAGGTTTCCTTTTAAGTTCGTTTAATTAAGTTGCCAAGACTAAAATTGGATATAACCGGTCTCCCAGACACAGGGAGTGTGTGTATGGGAGTCAGTTCTCTTTTCCACACATTTGCAGTTTTGTTCATTTAGTCATAAATGCAATAGCAATATCCATTATACTGCACGAGAAACAAGTTGGTTGATGTGGAGTGAGACAAGAGTCCATTGTTCTGTAGTGACTCCTTAAACAGATGTTCACAACTATCTACAGCTGTTTTACATACCCCCTTCAGAGGAAGGAGTGAGAAATTGATATTTGTTCATTATTTTCACTCTTCCTGGATAGCCTGGCATGTTATCTAGTTTAGCCTTTTAATATAGTTATTATCTACTGTACTACAAACTTAAAGGGAACCTGTCACCGGGAACCTCATTTTCACTAAACACAGGTTACACCTGCAGTGCAAATATGTCTTTCTGCCTTCTCAAAGCATTTGCGTTAGAATATAATTGTGTGTTATAACTTACCTTGCACACTGACAGAATCCTCTGTGTAGTCCCAGGGGTTGGACATTGGTTTGGATGCATTTAAAAAAAACAACATGTGACTTGTCTGTGACTTGCAGACTCCTCAGCTTTTGGCCCCCACTTTTGTTCTCCTGTACAGCTCCTCCCACTCCCACTGATGTCAGCTTACCAGGCGATCAGCTGTGCAGGTGCACAAAGGTGGCAGACAAGTCACATGTTGTTTTTTTGACATGCATCAAAAGCCCAACCCCTGGAACCACACAATGTATCCTGTCAGAGTGCAAGGTACGTTTTAACACACAATTATATTGTAATGTAAATGCTTAGAGAAGACAGAAAGGCAGATTTGCACTGCAGATGTAATGGGCTTTTAAAACCTGTATATTAAAAAATTATAGACAACTAGAAAGATAAGGCGGCACTCACCCGGAAACTCTTCAATGTTTATTGATGGATGCACAAACAATACAGGACGCCAACATGCGGCAAGGCTACGGGCTGTTTTGCGCTGAACAGCGCTTCCTCTAGCCTCTAATTTTCTTCAGTGAAAATTAGGTCCCTGGTGACAGTTTCCCTTTTACAGTAAATATGTACCAGAAAGAAATAGTTTTTTCTTAATCTGGGTTAATGCTTGATCTTATGCAACACCCTCGCCGATGCAAGGCAGAGGAGTGGTTGCGAATACGTCCCACCATGTAGCTTGCAGCCTGTGTAGGGTCTAGTCAGCCCCACAGCATGTCACTACATCACACTACATAGTCCTTATAGGACACAGGGGAACACTGCAGTAGTAGATCCTGCCTGGCAAGCCAGGAGTTAACTGTTTTGTCTGATGTCATATGTGTCAGCCAATCACAGGTGTTATACTTTGTCTCTGTGAGCTGAGATGTGAGCTGAGAGGTAATTAGAGGAGCAGCCACCACCTGACCAGGGGAGTAACGAGACCCTGTCAGGAAACTTCCAGAAGAAGTTAGTCTCTCTCAGGAGAGAGAAGAGAGCAGTCAGACTAGGAGTCTGCAGAAGCAGACTGGAGTAACTCCAGTCTAAACTCTATACAGCTAGCATACCAGATCAGAGCAGGAAGAGCCTAGCCCCTGCCTGAAGAGTGGAGCTAATAGCTAAGAGTTAGTGAGGAAAGGGGTTTTCATCCTACCTTTAAGGGTGATACCTAAAGCACTCCAGGACAAACTGAAGCATCCTATTAGGACACAGCTACCTTCCAGCCTGCCCTCTGCATCCAGGCTGGCGCTCTACATCCTGTGGCTCCCTCCAGCTGCATCTCAGCACTCCACTACTCTGTTAAAGGCACGTTGCTGCGGTTCCTGTCGGTTCCAATAAAGAACTGTAAGTTGTTTTTGTTCAACCTCTGCCTCCGTCTGGTCCCTGCTACTACAGCTGCCATCATCACAGGCACCCTGTCCACCACACAGAGACTCATACTCTAGACACCAAAGGGTTGCCCCAGGGAGAACCGCTATAGCAGCCTCTCCCTCATCATTTCTTGCCAACACCACCCTACTGGAGACCTGCCAGGCTGTAGGACAGCCCTCCGGTTCCCCATACCAAGCACCGTGACACTAGCGTGCCTAGGCCGCAACCGCCAGCCACTCAGGTACTGCAGGCCCCGGCTGACTCCAGGCCCCGAGAAAAGGCTAGGTCCCGGTGGGGGATGTTGCACTTACGTTTTATCTGTAGTTACTAGTTGTGAATTGAGGTGCCCAGGGACACTGGTGATACCTGATTTGAAATTGGCGTAAATAAGAACTTAAAAAAAAAAAACGAGATTCTAAGTCATTTAGCAAAACTTATGATTGTCCAGCATAAAGCAAGCCCCCACAAACTTTCAATATCGTTCCCTGATTACTGTTACGTTTACTTAATTTTTGTTTTTTTTGTTTTACGGTATTTATTTTGTGCTGTTTAAAAAAAATAAATAATAATCTTGCCATAAAATTGCACAATTTGGGGGAGACTGTGCTTTTATTTTTGTGCATTTGACTCTGCCCATAGCATCTATAATGAAACAGACAAATCTATGTCTGGTCCGCTGCTGGCCATGTACCTTCATGCTCCTTGTGAGCGTGGCCCAAAAGGGGAAAATAATTGCAATACCTAATGGTTTGCAAGGCTTTGTGTTGTGTTATTTGGGGCTTGTATTTTAAGAAACTGGTGTACAAGTCCTGATACATCTCCTGGCTTCACTTTACATGTCAAGATAGTGGAGCAGAACTATTAATAGATGTATATTGGTAAATTACCCACGATCCTGCCCTACCCCCACAGGGGAAATGGCCAACCCCTTTAAATTTCCAAGTGGTCACCAGTTGCCTTGTGTAAAGAGATTTTGTAGCGGACAACTCCAAATGGCTGTTTTTTTCTTTAGAAAGATGTGGAAACGTCCTACTTATGGTGTGAATCTTATGTGACTTGAGGTGTTGCCATGGAGCAATGTGATATATTTTTCATTGTGCACAATGTATATGGTATCTCACTTTTCACAGCTCACTTTCTTAGTCGGTCTAACAAGGTCACATCTATATTTTGTGGAATAAAGTTATGCTCCTAGCAGTTCTATTTTTCAGCCCCGGGTTGCTATGACAATTTACAGTGTTTTACCGTCTGACCAATTACTGAGAAAATTGCTTGGGAAGGTTAATTATGCTGCATGAAAAAAAATTCTAAGCAAGTAAAAATGTGATCAATCTTTACTTCCTAAGAAATGCAGTCTAATAAGAGGTGGAGGAGGGATTTCCTCCAAAATAACATCTGAATTGGGTGGTGATCTGCAGGACCCATTATTGTGCTCGAGCCTAGGGCACTTCAGAAGGTCCTCTGATACTTTGGTTGATAGTCCAACCCTGAGAGAATTTCCCACTTGTGTTTTAGAAGCGTAGGGGGGAATTTATCACACGCCGGTATGGCTTTGGGCAAATCTACGCCGGTGGCCATGCCCCTCTATGCCATGTCCACATGGTGGGGAAGAGGCCTAGTCGCATAATGATCGCAAATTTGTGATTATTAAACTCCTTCTACGCCAGCTGTAAAAGCAGGGATACATTTCTCCCATAGTCATGTAACATCACTCTTGTGGGGCAATTTCTACCTACTAAATAGTCTCAAAAAGTGGAATTCGTGGTGTGGGACAGAATGAAGCATTCATTTGCAGTTTACGGTTGCTTCAACAAACCTTGATTTCAGACAGACCAATTTAAAGGAAATCTACCATCACGATAAATCAGGGCCACTTACTTACTCATAGATCCAGGCGCCGTGACTTTGGTAATCTTCTTATAGTTGTTAAAATATAAAGTAAATATAAAATCAACGTTTAAAATTATGCTAATGAACCAGAAGGGTTCTGCGGTGACCGATGTGGATAATAAAAATAATTCTGTATTTATATAGCGCACACAGATTACACAGCACTATGCAGAACTTGCAAAATCAGTCCCTGTCCCCAACTGGCCTCACAATCTAATCAACCCAACAGTATGTTTTGGAGTGTGGGAGGAAACTTGAGGAAAGTTGCGCAAACACAGAGAGAACATACAAACTCTTTGCAGCCGTTGACCCTGGGACTTGAACCCAGGTCCCCAGCGATGCAAGGCTATAATGCTAACCACTGAGTCACCGCATCCATTAAAAACAAACAGACAGATGCAAAAAAAGAAGGTAATTTGCTGTGAAAGCAGACAACCATCTTTATTTTGCATGGGCAAGAATCTGCTCGTTCGTGTGGAATCACTTTTCATACATCATTTACTGATTTTTGTTATTCTACCTTTTCTTTGTTACAAGTTGCAGCCGATCAGATTCAAGAATCCCTTTTTCTAAGTAAAATGTGGGATGTAGATGTATAGAAAGTTTTGTTGCATATACTACTGATGTTTTTGTTAAATTACTGGGGACACTGAAATTAAATGATGAAATAGTTTGTGTTTCTATATCGATGTGAATCGACCTTTGCATTACAGCAGTTTCTAAAACCTTTATGTGGTAATATTTTACAGAAATCCATACTGAATTATTAATGGAGGCTATAAAAGATACAGTATTTGAAAAATGTAGTCAGAATGTTCCTGCACATAACTGCATCCTAATGAAATAATTTTTATGACTGTTTTTTTACTTTATAACTTCTTACTCAATTATTAAAGGGGCTGTCCACTTTCAGCAAATAATTGATATGTAATGTGTTGTTTGTGTAATGAACAGTTAGACAATTTCCCAATATACTTTCTGTATCAATTCCTCACGGTTTTCTAGATCTCTGCTGGCTGTCTTCCGATAGGAAGCATCATTGTTTACTTCTTGTGGGTAAGAATGTTTCCTGGTCATGTGATGTCTCATAGGTGCACGGCTTGTTATAGTAATCAGAGCTGTATGATATAACGAGCCGTGCGCCTGTGTGAAGTCACATGACCAAGGTCCAGTGTTTATCTACAGGAAGTAAATTGTAAAGCTTCCTATAGAATGACAGCAAGCAGAGATCTAGAAAACAGTGAGGAATTGATACAAAGTATATTGCAAAATATACTGTTCAGTACGCAAACAACATCAAACAAATTTGCTGAATATGGAAAACCCCTTTAAGGGCTGCTCAATAAATACCTTGAGGGTCCTCTTTTCCTATGACACTGCTGTGTCTGCACACCCTTGGGGGAAATCTGCGTCGTGTTGTAGAGGTGGTATGCATTTATTAACACCACTAACACTTCTGTTCATGGTGTGATATGAGGAGGAGGATAGTAAATGTTGGGAGAGCTCTGTGAGCAGAAGTTTAGAATGTAGAAGTTGAAGCCTAAAATTTTTTTGGACATTCCAAAGCTGGGAGATTTTTTTTTCTGACGCATAGAAGTGAAATTTGTAACCACCTCCCCCTGGCTTCTATTAACCTATTGGACGCAATTGATGACGTGCTACATCAGCTTGTGAAGCAGGAGCACAGAGGGCTTCTGTAACACCCCAATAGCCCTTGTAGGCTCATAAGCATAATTTTAAATTATTGAATTTAGAAGGAAGGAGGCAATGAATAAGCAATATGAGAAAATTACCACGGTCACCGTGCCTGGATCTATGAGTAAGTGTCCCTGGTTTTGATACTTCATGTTTCTTGTGGATTTCCTATAAAGAGAATCTGTCTTTCAAATGAATCCAAAATAAAACCTTCATTAAAAACTGATTAAAAAGCATGGTCATGCATACTACATTTTACTTACATTGCCTTGTTGATAGTCAACTTAGGTCACTGTTCATATAATATTCCACTGCCAGATAGTGTCAGCAACGAGAAATCTAGTTTGTGGGACATTGTAAATGTAATGACTTAGAGAGTTAAAGCCCAAATCCTGCGATTACAGTATTCATACAGTAATCAAGATGTTGTTTGTTTCTCCCCAGATCAGGGAAGGATTAAAAAAAAAAATTCTACATTCTGGATCAAGGGAGAAATCTGTAAGGTGAAGAAGATGTGACCTGCTGAGACAGAGATGAAATTCGGCACTCCCAGGTGATTATCACTATGTGCACCCTGTCTGTGCACCAATTATTGCCCAGTCTGATATAATGTAGGTTGGCAACATTGGTGAATGGCCATGTTTATGTCATTGTATTTGCACACTGATGAGAAGAATAACAAAGTCTGCTAGGCTATTAAAAAGAAATGACAAACATAAACCTTATGGCACCATTTTAGGTTTATAGGATGTGTTAGGCAGAAGCTCTCATCATAATTTCAGCTATTCTCTTGGTGTGAACTGCACATTGAGTATGCACTACAGTGATGGGTTAAAGAGATTTATATTACTAGAAGACAAAGGATTGTGAATTTGGAAACTTAGCATGCCGAATGCTTTTTTATCACAACAGTGAGGAGATTCGGGACACCCCTGTATATGTTGGTGAGTTGTTACTGATGAAATTGGGTTTGGACAACCAACAATTATTAATCATGGCCCAACATGCACATCATCTCCTTCTGATCATTTGTTTTGCACTACAGTTGGAACAGGATGTGGTAACTATGTCAGTAGTGTAGGAGCTGTACGGATTTACTGTGCTGCTTACATTGAAGTGAATGCAAGTGACGCCTGCAGTAAGTGGCTCTACGGCAAGGATCTGGCTTCATCTGTAGAGTTAATCCGTGGCCATACACCTATCAGCTGTGCAACTGCCCTAATCGTTTTGGGGCAGATAACTCCATTAAAAGAGTGTTGATGGCTAAAATTGTTACGTTGAATTTTGAACATTTTATAATCGAAACGTATCTGCGCCGGCATACGTTTGACGGCATATAGAGGAGGAGGGTTGACCCCCTCCCCTCTCCATTGCGATGCACCGTGTTGTAACACGGGGAAAGATAGAATTTGTCCTATCTTTTCCCCGTGTACGGTGCCGCACATGTGCAGCTCCGTGTGGCCATTGACGGCCTATGGGGGTTGTACATATGGCCCACTGCAGTCTTGTAAATGCGACCTAATTTTCATACTTATTTTCTACTAATAAAAGAAGGAAAAATATCCATTGGTGTGTGCCATGCTCTTTGATAGATACAACAAGGAGTGAGAATCCTACATGAGCACCACCAGTACTAAAGAGAGTGCGGTATCCCTTGCTTTACACTTATACTTAAGTATTTATACTTACTGTATATTAGGAACACACGTATATGCACACACATGTATACACAAGTATAATATGAAGACACATAGACGCACCTCCAGCTGCGCTATATTTTAACATAAACCTCATGTAAATGAAGAGAAGCAGGGCTAATATCATAGGAGCGGCACATCATTATTTATTGAATATCAGCCCCAGTGGGTGAAAGACACAAAAAATGTAAATCAGAAATATGCAAATGCCTTGAAATTGGCAGAGTAGTGAGGTGTGAATGAAATCAAACACATAGTTAATAAGTCGGTCGGCTTGTGAAAAAACTTGCATTAGCAGATGAATAGTGACTACGGTTCTGGTTTAGCTGCGAGGCCTCCATTTAAACACATTTATGAATCTGGGTCAGGCTGTTTAGTAGAGTAAGCTGCGTGCTGTACATTATCCAGATTCACCTCCAGCTTAATGGCCTAGGAAATGGAATTTCTAACTTCACTCAAAACCTGGAAATTCAATGTCACATTTATTGTATCGGGGCCCAGGAAGATGACGTGAAGGAATTTATTATAGCTCAATGGTATTTTCAGAGTGTTTATGTGAATGGGAAGGGATCACTGGTGGGTTTCAACCTCTGCTTTACTCATTTAGAGTTTTCGATTGGTATTTTACCGGTTTGTGATTGTAATCTTTGGCCCCAAAGTTGTAGAGAGTAAACTTTATCTTGTTAGACATCTGAAGGGTCTCATCTTTATGAAGACACCTGCTGTTATACCCATTGTCAAGATAGGTAAAGCGTTTTTATCCCCTAGGCGAGTGGTGGCGAATTTATGGCACGGGGACCAGAGGTGGCACTCGGAGCCCTTTCTGTGGGCACCCAGGCCATCACCCCAACACAGAGTTTGCCAGCTAGGACACAAGGCTTTCTCCTGTGATCCAATGCAGCCCAGGATGTGCCACGCTCAGTGCTATTTTAAAGCGACATCCTCACAAGAATGTGTGGATAGAGACAGAGTATTGTTGAAGCTCCTGCTCTGGCTCCCCTGATTCTTCCTCTTGAGGGGACCCAGGAGGGAAGCTACAATCCAAATTTCTCCATCATCTTTCTATTGTTATTGGTGAACTCAGGATGCCAGTACAATTAAAACCTGTGATGCTTAAATTGTCATGTTGGCACTTTGTGACATATAAGTGGGTTTTGCTTGTAGTTTGGGCACTCTGTCTCCAAAAGGTTCGCCATCAATGCTCTATGCAATTCCTGTTTTGACAAGGGTCTGTCAGACGTTCCCTGTTAACAAATGTAGGAACTGTTCAAGGTCATTTGTTTGTAACATAACAATGACGTCCACGACTCTCCGTCCACCGTTTTTTTTTTGATGGCCTATATTCAGGACCTTTGAATGGGGGAGGGCACATAACTGACCCCCGTAAAGATCAGCTTTTTCGGAAGGATGAAAGGCAACACTACAAAGTGATAGGAACGTGGAAGCCAACTGCTCTGTGTGTTACAATAAGCTTCACTTCAATAGGATCTGAGCTTGCAGTAATGGCACATGCCAACTATACACTGGACAGAGCCATATGCCTCCAAGTGGGAGTGCACAAGTCCTCATCCATCCTTAAAGTTTCTTGTGATTATAAATGTTCATCTTTCTCCCGCTGCTCTTCTTTCTGTAATTACTGACAGATTTCTATAAGATCCGAACACATAAGCCAATTTTGGCAGGAACAGCGGACTGTCATATGTATACTCTAGTCTATCCCCTGACTGAAGATATCGGGTAGAAGGAAGGATCAAGTATGTTGACTTTAACAGAAGGTATACTTTGTCACCAGAGATATTTGGCATGTGTTCATACTTACAAAATTGGAGAACTTCCTATTTGCTGCATTGCGCTATTTACTTAAGCTTCACTTTATACTTAAAACGCAGCACATAAGTCAGGAGGCACAGCTGTCAGCAAAGAGCTATTAAAGGTGTATGGGCAACTCTTACTCCCATCCTACACATCTTAGTACGCAACCAGCGGCTACTATGACACAGTGATGGGTATGCCCACTCACAGCCTCCTTGCATTCATTTAAGAGCAAGTATCCTGTATAATAATACATTCTGACACACACGTTTTGACTTGAGGCGCATTTCTAGAAGGTGAAAAATTACAAAAAATTTTCTATTTTTTTTACAAGGTGACATATGGCTGCTGCAACAGCTCTCATTGTACAGCTTTCTATAATTGGCACTTTTATTATTCATATTATGATTCATCTCCTCAAGGTTGATATCGCTAGAGCTTGAAGAAAGCTTGGTAACTAAAGGGGACCCTGAGCATTCAGATACTGCTGTCGACCGGTTATATGTTTTAATTTTGCACCTTGAAGCACATTCTCCCCTTCTTACCCAGGGTGCAGGTATCCATAGTTTGCAGCACACAGGTTTGGCTGTCAAATAGTGGGTTGGCTCTAACTGCGAGATTGACGCCCTGAGGCCAGTGGCTCATTGAGACATTCCTGACCTATCTTACCCATTACAAATCTTTCTATGCAAAATAATCAAAACAGTATTAAGAATGGGATTGGAACATCAAACTTTTGTGCACTTATCCAAATTGAAAATGTTTCATTAGGGTCTATGATTATCACCATAGTCCCCAGCTCTCCTAGAAACAGTCAATCATGCGAATGGCAAATAATCCTCACCAAATCCTCGTAGAACACTAATAATTTATACCAAGACCTTATAAATGTCTTTGAATTACAATTCATATGTGGCCAGCAATCCCATTCATTTCCGCATTAGTGACGCATATTCAGGTGGTGGATTTCCATATGGATAATGTCTGCTAATCTCCGACCTGTGAAAGATTAGTGAAGGTTTGGACAGCGAGTCCACCACCAAGAACTGAAATTATGGGGTTGCAACATTTCCAATCAGCTACCTATAATACAAGCCAAGTACTGTGATATCTAGAGTCCGTTCATGAGAATTGAAATAATATTTATTGATATATTGTATCATATATTATCTTAATATTAAATATTATTTTAGTTGAGTATTCTGAGAATTGCACATTGGAGAAATACCGCTGTGACCGTGGGGCTTTCAGGAAAAGGAATTACTGTGGTTGTTTTGTGTAAGTGCAATGTACCGTCTCTATATGATCAAAAACAAAACATGATGGTCTACTCGTGTCTCCTCAATTCCTTATGGGGAATGTCAAGAAAATTGAAAACCTGCTCACAGGATCCCACAGGTCCAGGGTTGCAAATACGGTATACATAACCTAGTATTCGTGCAGACACTGTGACTTTAATTGTTCACAAATGTGCATGTGCAAAGTCTACATTCATCACTTCCGATGCATTTTTAGTAGAAAGACTAAGTTCTGTGGTGAGATGTATGTGTCAGGTATTTATACCAAAATGGGAGGGTAGCAATGGTTTATCAATGACTAAGGGTGGGCTTTCCATCTGAAAACTTGTTGGCTTGAGGGATGATGTCAACTTTTGACATGCATGTTAGTTGAACAGTAAAAGCCTCCGTGTCTGTGCAACTTGCTGGATCATGAATTTTTTTTTTTTTCATTGTACCACTATGGATAGCAATATTCAACTTTTGGCCATGTACATGGAAGATACCTAAGAATTCTGTCATTTTTCACCAGTCTAACATTTCTTCCCATCAACTTCAAATGCAAGCAGTGCTGTAGTGTAAAGCATGAGGAATGTGAAGGGATTAAACTTATGAAAGTCACATATTTTTCAATTGGACCTCAGGGGTCTTTAGCCTTGATTCCCTTTGATGACACAGAGATAAGTGCCAACTAACACTAAAAAACTTAAACCTTGAGGGTATAGACCTCATTCAGTAGGGCTTCCGCTGTGTATACATTTGAAATGTGCTTATATTGCTAACACTTTATTATTTGATGACATATCTACAAGTCTGACCCTAGAGACTAGTCCTGCATGGCTGAAATGGATTCCATAATTTTGATGGAAAGGTGACACAATGAAATGTCTCATTTTATAGAGCTCTATGTGTATAATATTCTATTTGTTACAATGTGATATTCTATGCAGTATGCCCTTGGTATAAACTGTGAATGTGTGTATTAATGTTGGAGTACGGCCATTCCAAGCGCATAGATAATTTACTAGCTGATTTATTAATGATAATAATTTGCCTCATTATGGATTCTCTGTTAATGCTGGAAGCCGGAACTGACAATCTCTTTTCTCTTTGTGGTTAAAGTATAATATATGTAAGAAATCGGCAGCACACTCTCACCAGCCAGAGTCCAATAGATAACCAAATGAAAAAAACGGCAGCACTCCAAATGGTGAATACAAACGTGGTGTTTATTCCACCTCTAGCGACGTTTCAGCTGTGTCCCAGCCTTTGTCAAGCAATGTGTGTAATGATACATATGAAATCATCATCATATAAAGTAAACAACAAATAAGTGATCCTTACATACATTTACTGTGCATGATCATATGTAATTTCATCCATATAAAAATGTACAGATGTATGTGTCAGGTACTTATACCAAAATGGGTGGGTGGCAATGGTTTAGCAATGACTAAGGGTGGTCTTTCCATCTGAAAACTTGTTGTTTTGAGGCACTCATTAATATACCTGATCGTGTACTCAGACATAAGAAAATACAGATGGCCCGCTACTTAAGGGCACCCAACTTACAGAAGACCCCTAGTTAAAGACGGACCTCTCTGCCCACTGTGACCTCTGGTGAAGCTCTCTGGATGCTTTCCTTTAGTCCCAGACTGCAATGATCAGCTGTAAAGTGTCTGTAATGAAGCTTTATTGATAATCATTGGTCCAATTACAGCAAAAAAAAAAGAAACTACAATTGTTTCTGGGGCAAAAATAAATTTTGTCTGGATCTACAATTATAAAATAGACAATTTTGTCATGCATACAAATTCAACTTGATAACAAACCTATGGAACCTATATTGTATGTAACCCGGGGACTGCCTGTACATTTATATTTACAGTAATATTGTGATTCACCCGTTTGGGCACCTCCTCCTGGCATAGTTAAGCAAACACACGCTGTTGGCTAGTGTTTTCTCTAAACATACATGGGACCCACTTGATTTAAGTCGACCCTGGAGATGTTAACAGCTACCTCATGTATGAAATCACAGCAGCCTCCACGGACTTCTACTCCTCCCCATCCTTCATGGACTTCTACTCCTCCCTATCCTTTATGGACTTCTACTCCTCCCTATCCTTTATGGACTTCTACTCCTCCCTATCCTTTATGGACTTCTACTCCTCCCTATCCTTTATGGACTTCTACTCCTCCCTATCCTTTAAAGACTTCTACTCCTCCCTATCCTTTATGGACTTCTACTCCTCCCTATCCTTTATGGACTTCTACTCCTCCCTGTCCTCTATGGACTTCTACTCCTCCCTGTCCTTTATGGACTTCTACTCCTCCCTGTCCTTTATGGACTTCTACTCCTCCCTGTCCTCTATGGACTTCTACTCCTCCCTGTCCTCTATGGACTTCTACTCCTCCCCGTCCTCTATTGACTTCCTACTCCTCCCCGTCCTTATGGACTTCTACTCCTCCCTGTCCTCTATGGACTTCTACTCCTCCCTGTCCTCTATGGACTTCTACTCCTCCCCGTCCTCTATGGACTTCTACTCCTCCCCGTCCTCTATGGACTTCTACTCCTCCCCGTCCTCTATGGACTTCTACTCCTCCCCGTCCTTTATGGACTTCTACTCCTCACCGTCCTTTATGGACTTCTACTCCTCCCCGTCCTTTATGGACTTCTACTCCTCCCCGTCCTTTATGGACTTCTACTCCTCCCCGTCCTTCAGGCACTTCTACTCCTCCCCATGGAGGCATGCCATTACTTCAGGTGATCAGATACATACATGAGGTAGTTGTTAACACCTACCCGCACATGGACATAATACGTCTGTGTGGGAAGCTACCTCCAAAGGATCGGACCTCCCATGGCACTTACCAGGGGCTCTGATCCCTTTCATTGCAGACCTCTTCTGGGTCTGATAACTGTGCGCATGCATCTGCATTTTACACTACACAGCAGTACATTAGTATTGTAGTGCAGAGTGCAATGTCTTGGTCTTCAAGTTACAATTTTTATAAAGTTTTAAACTATTTAAAATAAATTATATATATATATATTATTATATCATAAGCCCTTAAAATGACACATTCCCACATAAATACTAAATTTAAAATACCTCTCAAACGCTCTAAAATAAGGATCAAATGATAAATGCCCCAAAATAAGACCACTAAAAAGACTCTTCTCGCAAAAAAATTAGCCCTTAACCAGATTCCCCCCCCCCCCCCAAAAAAAAAAGCTATGCCTATGAAAAGATGGTGATGCTAAAATTTAACAAGTTATTCTCCAAATAAGCTTTTATTCAGTAAAATTGGGGAGTGGGAATTCATATAAATGATATGAATGATATATTTCTGTAATTGTGGTAACCCATAGAATAAAAATAACATATTATTTTATGGTATGGTGAACATGCAAAAAAAGGCAAAAAAATCTTATCAATCTTATCTTTTATTTCCTCCACCAGCAAAGGGTTAATTAAATCTCATCAATTGACTCTAGATGCCCCAAAAGGATGTACTAGAAAAGTACATCTCATGTGGCAAAACTTAAGCCTCTATATATATCCACATTAAAAAAGATAAATTGTATAGCCTGTACAATGTGACAATGCAGATCTGTTCTGAACGGTGCTCCTTACATTTTAACCCAGGCCGTGTGCCCATACAGCAGGTTTCTATATGGAGTATCCGCATACTCGGGAGAAATTTGGGATCATACTTTATAGAGCTTTTTTTGATTTACTGTATATACTCAAGTATAAGCCGACCCAAGTATAACCCCGAGGCCCCTAATATTACCACCAAAAACCGGGAAAACCTATTGACTCTGGTTTCAGCCGAGGTTGGGAAATGCAGAATACAGAAGAGGAGCCACGGTGAGTATGTAAGTTTTTTTTTTTTTTTTTTATATTGACTTGTGTATAAGCCGAGGTGAGGTTTTTCAGCACATTTTTGGTGCTGAAAACCGCGATTTATACACAATTATATACGAGAATCCATTGTGAATGTTTCATTTGCCGCCCAAAATGAATGTATTGACAGGTAGAACGATTGAAACCGCACACTCAATTTCCATGGTGCTCAATGTTGGATTCTCAATCCAGAAACGTCTATATAGAAGAACATGGCACACGCATGGACATACTACTGAATGACGCAATTTCTAACTTGACAAAAGTCACCATGACAGAAACGTTGTGTATAATTTGATCTGTTATACTTGCCTCCTTACTTGTATGCATTATGGTGAAGGCAAATGCGATATGAATTTTCTGCACTTAATAAAAGAAAAATAGTTTACTCCATGTGTGTGCCATGTTCTTCTATATAGACGAAATGAATGTATTGTCCAAATAATCTACAATTTCTAGATCAGCAGTTTGTTTTAACATCTATAAAAATACCTTCTTAAAAGTGTTTTTTCATATATTGATGGTTGCAGTTTCCATAATGGGATAATTTATGGGGTTTTACTATTATTTAGGTCTCTCAGTCACTAGAAGATGGAGCAGGATTAAGATAAAGATGTGCACCCATCAGATTAATTTCCTTACACCTAAAGCTAATATTTACTGTGTGGGTAGAGATAGTGTCTAATAATACTCTTACATACTTAGAAAAAAATCTTGGTAAGGCAAACATAAGAAACTCCCAAAAAACATACACAGGTATATTATGAGACACTAATTTGTGTAAGTTAGTACTTTTACTTCTTTGTGGTAGAGCAGGGGCAGATTAAGTCTATATGAATGTTATATAATTGACTTTCTAAATATGTACTAGAATCAGCTTCTTGGGGAATGGAGGATGCTTCCCTTCTGGCTGCTTTCTATCTGCGGTTTTAGGGCTCTTTGAGGACCTTCTAAGGTCCTGAAATGGCTTTTGTGTAAATGTGTATTGAGAGCAGAAACAGATGTACAAGGATTTTATGGGTTAGGGCCCCTCTTAGTATAAAATTTGGTGGGTAGTTTGAGTGCCATGGGCCCTCTAGAAAGCTTATAAGGCTTATAATTAGCAGGCCGGATTTTAGGGACGCGATGTTCGACACTCCAGGCTGCTAATTATCACACAGGGGGCGTGCATAATTAGCGGCCGGAGCACTGGACATAGTGCCTCTGCTGCCAGTTACAAGTCTTTTTTCTAGGTGATCCCAGCATATCAAGATTAGAGAAGACATCCCCGGGATCAAGATGAAGAGGAGGATAGGTGAGTACATGTAGGTTTTTTTTTTTTACTTTTTGCTAATGGTAGATATCCTTTTATGCAATTTTGTTGAAAGTTTTGTTACTCTTTGAGGAACTTAATGATTTCCTTGTGATCCGTTGCCTTTGCTACATATCCACTTACCTGTTGTCAGAAAGTGTTTCAATGATACAATAATCGGGATACTAATCCTTCATTATCCTCTGCATCTACATATTTGCTATGTGTCAGGTTATAGGATGTGAATTGGAGATGGTGTGTTGGGGGAATGTGGCGGTGATGTCTTTGTGCAAGGAGGAACCTTTTGATGTATTCAGTAATGCCATTTGGTTTTCAGATGTACCAAGTTGTAAGACAGCTGGGAGCTGCATCTGAATGAGATGCTGTTTGCCAGCGCTACAAGCTTTGTCAGTTCCCATGAGCCATGCCAGAGCATACACAACAAAACCCATCAACTCTTTCCCTGCCAGGGACCTATGACCAAAGCTGGCCGGCAGCTAAAATACTGCGCTTCTGACTACTACCGTAACTTATACACTAGATATTCATGTGCCGGCATAAACGATGTTCAGAGGAAATTTACTGTCCCATATTTAGGGAAGGTCATCAAGAATTTAGTACTTTTTGCATTATATATTAGTGACATAGTGTAAACATATTCTGTTGCAGTTAACCAAGTGACAAATATTACAAATCAAAAGACAACTGGCCGGGGATCAGTAGAATGTGCTCGAATACCTACAAGCACAAAATGTTGCCCAATTCTCTAAGGCAGTGATGGCCAAACTTTTCGAGACCAAGTGCCCAAGTTACAATCAAAACCCATTTATTTATTGCAAAGTACCAACACAGCAATTTAAGCAGTAACTTATTGCTCTGTTCTACCACAAATTCAACAGAAGAATGGCCTCTTCGATAAACCGCCCCTGACCATACCTTCTCACTCTTTCTACAGTCCGAAGAAGCCAAGGATGTGTTGCTTTAAAATAATGCTGAGAGCGTCATCTACATGGCCTGTGACTGCAGGTGAATTCTTTGAGTTGTGTCTGGTGAACTTGTTGGGGCAATGTGGCCTGGGTGCCCACAGAGAGGGCTATGAGTGCCACATCTGGCACCCGTGCCATAGGTTCACCACCACTGCTCTAAGGGACTTGACGTTAATTCATTTTTATCAAGGCTTGTACTGACATTCCTAGCTCACTGACTGGAATTGTGACTATTCTCCCGCCACCTCTGAACCAAGTGGGCATGGAGTGGGCCATGGATTTGTAACAGTTCCTGGTGCAGGTTATAGTGCAATTCTACCTGGCATAGAGCCTCTCCCCACCTCCCAAAAGCCATATCTTTTTCAGCCAAATGAGGGCTTATTATATGGTACTCCCTAGTGTCTGTATTTAATATCCAATGTAGTATTTGAAAAGATTCCAAATGTGAAATTGAAGTAGGGGAAAAGATCCTGCCCGAGTAGAGAGGAGGAGTGCTCGCTCCTTACCCCTTCCCTCTCCATTGAATGCCGAATTGCTACGACTGATGCTTGACATGTCCTATATTGTGCCGGCAGCCTGCTCGGTCACGGTATAGTGAGAAACTAGGTGCCATAGACCACACGGGCCGTGATTTGTCTGTCAATTGTGGAGCCGGATCAAGGGGCCCCATACAGTCATGTAAATGGGTATAAGGTTGTATTTACAATACTGGACAGATGCAGTGCAGATGATGTGGCTGCACATTACTGCATTTGTGATGTGTGTTATTACACTATAATTTGTTGTCCGATTTGAGGAGGACCCAGCCAAAGAAACTCCCGTCTGCCCCCCACACCATGCACACTGCCGCCAAAATTGTGAAAGACAATAGATTTTTGTTTATTTTTGTAATATAAATAGTAATGTAGAGGAAGGTGGAAAGTAATATTATGTAAGAGGCTGGGGTGGAGGTGGATAAGGCTGCAGTGGGGTTAAGAAAAGGATGTTACAGTGAAGGTGAAGGAGGAAATCTATTTCCTGTAGTAAACTCTACGAGTTATACTTGAGTTTTTAGTTCAGCTCCTGTTCAAGCAAATCCTCAATGTCACCGCTGCTTTAGGATTGCAGTTTACTGTATATTGCATGTAAATCAGACTGTGTGCAACTTACATCCTGGTATTTGGATATTTGTTGTTTTTTAGGCTTTTATGTCATAGTTGTGTAAGGTTGCAAGCTGTAAATCTATACCGTCCGCAATCATTATATTACACAACACGGCACATAATCCATGTAGCAACAAACCGTACATTATTATTATGTTCTAGAGCAGGAGCTATGCAGAGTATACAGTGTCCTAAATGCAAGATGTATGGTATAGAGCAGGGGATGTTGAACTGACTGTATATGGTGTTCTATTTGCACACAGCATGTTATAGAATAGGAGGAGATGAAGAGATTGTAGATAGTGTCTCACATGCAGGCAGCTTGTTATAGAGCAGAAGGAGCTAAGTATATAGTTCATGGTGTCCTATATGCAGGCAGCATGTTGTAGAGCAGAAGATGCTGAGCAGATTGTTCACAGTATCCTATATGAAGGCAGTATGTTATAGAGCGGGAGGAGCAGAGAGGTTTGTACACAGTGTCCTGTCTGCAGGCAGCATTTTATAGAGCAGTTGGAGCTGAGTGGGTTGTACATGGGACCAACCACTGAGTTGTGCTATAACATAACCTATCTCTAGGTTTTGTATAATATGGAACTTTTTAAAAGTGTGCTAGTACCCTAGTCCTCAATGAACATAGCGAATGTGCTAGTAAGTGATCCCCACTTGTCATTATATTTGTATGACTGCTGTTGGCATACAAGGTATTACACTGTTTTATCCATAGGGATTTTTCTTAATGATAAGCGTCACGGTAATCCCATTAATGAATGTTTGTAGATTGACATAGAACAATTATCGTTATGACTCCCTGTTGGCAGTGTTGTACAGGAGCCAGTAATAGAATACAACTAGGATCATGTTATGTAACTCTACATCCTGCTTTCTGTACAGTCTATATAGCAGACTCTTGTGTCCCAGTGTCCACACTTTATCATGCATTTCTTGGGCTGATCCCCCATGTGGAGTGAGATGACCTTCTCTGATATCGCTCCCATCTCTCCTGGCACTTGGAGGGATAGAATCCTCAATCTCTTTCCAAAAGTGTTCGGTCATAACTTGTGACAAAAAAAACTTCCTCAAATGTCTTGCTCCTTGTTTATCAAGTGTTTTTATGACTTATCCGACTAAAGGGACATGACCTCCAAAAAGGGAAAAGGGGTATGAACCAATGCTTAATTTTTGTGGCAAAATGTGCCTGTGCACCAAGGCAAGGTAAACATGCTTATATACCCACAGGGCGGGGTGGCTGGTTATACGGGTTTTGAGTCCAGAGTATAAAGCCGCGGTTATACATGGCGTTTCATTGCAGCAGGGGAGGGGCTTGCCCGGAACACATGTGCGGTTCCACTGAAACTCAGGCGTCCTGGAATGAGCACCCGGTGTTCTGTATTATTTCCATGCTAAACACTTGGTGCCCATTCCTGAGGGTGCGGTCACACATCGCGTTTAACGTATGCATTTAAAAACGCATTGCAAAAGCTGAAGAGAGATTTGCCTACTTAAACAGCTGTTAACACTTGTGTTTACAAAATGCTAATGTTAACACTTGCAATAACACATATGTTAAAATTGCGGTAACAAACGCATGAGTTAATAATGTGTTAACTGTTGCGTTTTGTAAACACAAGTGTTAACAGTTGTTAAAGTTGTCTCTTAAACGCATGCGTTAACACAGCAGGTTAAGCGACTGGTTAATGCATCGGTGGTTTCCTTTCTGTATACAAGCCATATGTGGTTATACAGGACCCTGAGCTCACACTTTGCAGTTAAGACTGCATTGCAGTCTGTTTTGAAGTGGTTTTGGGTGCAGTTTTGTTAATTTAACAGGTGAAAGTTCATATCTTTCACCAATAAATTAACAAAACTGCAACTTAACCACTTCAAAATTGATTAACATGCGATTTTAACTGCGAATGTGTGAACGTACCCTCAAAAGTGATTGTTCAGATGTTGAAAAGCATGTCTGCTTTCTTCCATAAACAGCACCACTTGTGACCTATGGGTAGTGTGTGGTATTGCAAGTACTCTGCATTCATCTCTATACGGCTGAGCTGCACACCATGATCAGGTTTGTCCCTGATTGTGGAGGAAAACGGACATGTTTTGTACCCTCCTATAAGGTGTTGTCTCTGTTGTAAGTGACCCTCTGCTCACATATATGTTGGAGGCTCAGTTAGAAGCTTTATTTGCAGACCCCCTTATAAAAAATAAAATGCCTTACATACAGAACTGCATTGGTAAAATAATCCATACCTTAATGAAAGCCCACTGGACCCCATTGAAGTGTTTTTTGTGCACGCATTTCCATTTTGGCAAAAACTATATAACTTCTCCTTATAAAGCCACTTTCCATAATTTAGAATTTTTTAAAAATAAATATACTTAGTTTTTGTTATATAATATTATTATTTTTATTATTATTATTTATTTTAACAATTGTTGTTGTTCATTTTAATAATATTATTACTAATTGCTATGACGTAAGTGGTGAGTGACACCTTATTGTATTGCCTATTGATCACATTACTCAGAATAGTATTGTAATATATAGACCTCGTTGTATTAGATTTCACTATTGTATTAGATGTCTGCTGGAAAGCGCTGACCACTATTTATTACAGCCAGGGCTTTCCATATGCGCTGGACTAATCGATATCCATAGGAGCCTATCCTGCGGCATACAAGGTGACGGAGTTAACCCTTGGCAGGCTGTCAGGCAGCGAGTTAACAGTCTCCACACAGGGGCAGTGTCATTGTGGTAATATACTGTGTGCTGACAGAGGAGGCATTGTTGCCTGAGAAAGGAGCTGGCAGCCTAATAAGGAAGTGCTCTGTGCTCTGCATGCAGATTCACTCTGTGCCCCAGCGTACAGCAATCCTTAAATTCCAGTGTGATGGTGGATTAGCCCCTCGGCTTTGTCAGGAGCCTCCTTCTGCGCTGCTCCCGGGGTCACTCTTCTCCGGCCCATGGTGAAAGTTGCAGTGTGCTGGTAAGTCTGATATATTTACTCGCCTTCAGTGTGTATCATGGTGCGGACATCTATACGGGGTGAGTGTGCGCTCACAGCATGCAGGGAGCTCTCACTACTTCCACTACTCGGTATAATAAGCATGTGTCTAGTAACTCTTCTCATCATGTGCCAGTAGTTTGTAGGAAGACACTTTCCATATTTCAGCTGAGATCCAGGATCCAGTCCTCCTCATCCTATGATATCTGTATGCAATAATGGCTTATTAATGGCTCACGGAGCATATTGCATATATGCTAGTATCCAGGCACATGCATTGAACGAAGGGATTTCTTGCGTCTAACGTGGTCTTTGTGTTTCTAAAAGTGAACATGTGCCTATAGATCGAGTACAATGTTTGGCGTAGATTTAATTTATGGAAGATGTCACTCCCTAAATATGTAATAGGGAAAGATTTCCTGCTCCTATGATGATGATGGTGATTATGATAATGTAATATCACATTATTGCATGGAAAATTGAGATGTTGGTTGCTATAAAGCGTTAATTGGATGGCAACATAATATATAGAAATCACCTGTGGAATACAACACGGGCAATGATAGGCGAGGCGTATGCCAGCACCTCAGACCATGCTGTACCAGGTAGATGTTTACTCTGCATATCCTTATGTCCTGGTGATCCAGGTGCTGTGTTTTGGAGGTATTTTTCATCAAGAACCTTGCTTTGAAGGGAGGTTTATATTGTGTTAATACCACATAGTGTAGCACCATACTGGTGTGCATGAAGCTTTATACTGGTGTGTACATAGAAAATGATAATGCGTCCCGTCCATACAGAATTAATGTAGATGAGACTAACCTAAGCAAGCAATCCCTTTAACCTCTCATAATTTCAGCGCCAATATCAGCTTAAAGAAGAGACTGATGTAAATCAATCTGCCACCAGGATGAGGGCTTATAAACCAACACACTTACATACAGGTTTGTCTCCCTCCTGTCAGAATCCTCACTTCTTTTAGCCTCTTATGCCCTGGTGTTTACCAAAAAAGACTTTTAACATTATGTAAATGAGCCTGATGGGCTTCGGCTCCATAGGTGTCGATTGAGCCGGGAGCCCATCCTTTGCATAATTTTTAAATCTTTTTTTTTTTTTTTTTTTTTTTTTTTTTTGTAAAAACAAGGGCATAAGAAGCCAAAAGAAGAGGGGACACCTGCATGTCTGTGTTCCTGGTTTACATTCCTTGATCTTGGTGGTAGATACCCTTTAAATATCTATGTTGCATACAGTAACGCATGTGCTCATGAATGTATCGGAATCCACAATACACATAATTTCTCAAAATTCTGCATTGTTCAGTATTCTTTTCACTAGTTAACTTACCAACCCCCGAAAGTCATCTGGAAATTTCGGAAAAGGATAGAGTATATAGGATAATGTTGAGTTTTTTTGTTTTTTTTTGTTTTCATAAATGGAAACCACAAAGCAGTGCCTCATCCATTACTTCTGGACACTACGGTAGTACGTTTGGCATCTGCTTTAGTTCTGGGCAAAACATTGGTAACAACAACGCTCTCCTTCCCATCAGAAATAAACACTGATGGGAACATAGCCAAAGAATTGCACCACTGATGAGGTTTGAAGGAATTTTCCCTCCTCTGACTATTTCATTTGTGATCACCTATACCTGGTGTCTTTCTTGTAGTGATTAATATTAACTTTCCTAATTGACCAAAATGATGGTTAATTGACGGCAGCAGTAATAACTGAATTTATTTTGGATTATTAAGCTTGTTATTGCACCGCACAGCCGTTTTGGAGACCTGGTGAGATTCTAATTAGGTGTGGGAGACTTTATATGATATCTTAATCAAAAGTTATCTATGTATAAACATGGTTTTGTGCGCAAAGCTACACCAGGTCCGACAACCCAGTGCCCATTTCACTGTAAACCAATATACAGGCGGTCCCCTACTTAAGAACACTCGACTTACACACGACCCATAGTTACAAACGGACCTCTGGATATTGGTAATTTATTGTACTTTAGTCCTAGGCTACAATAAACAGCTGAAACAGTTATCAAATGTGTCTGCAATCAAGCTTTAGTGTTAATATTGATTCTTATGACAACCCAACAATTTTAAAATCCAATTTTCACAGAGACCAAAAAATTTCTGGCTGGGATTACAATGATAAAATATACAGTTCCGACTTAAATACAAACTCAACTTAAGAACAAACCTACAGACCCTATCTTGTATGTAACCCGGGGACTGCCTGTAGTCGTCTCCTAACCGGGAACAGTAGGTTGCATTCCACTCTCACGATGGACAAAAGCTGGCCACAGACCCAGGAGTAAAATAATCTGTTCCAACAGATGGACCTTTTTTTATAATCCAGAACAAGAGCAAGTCCTGTCTCAAAATGTTCTTGGTGGTGGCTGATAATATCCTTCAATTGTAGCAACTCTTCAGATAACGGGTGATAAAGAACATGTGCTCCATACATACAAATGGCATCTGTAACAGCAGGAATCATTTTTGGGGTGTGCAATGGTTAATGTCTTAATGATATACAGGCATTTTATAGCGACATGTGTACAGTGTTCTGCTGGATTACATATTCTGTTGACAGTCTAGTAGTGCATATATCTTCAACATAGTTTGTGGGTGTGTGCATACATTAAATGGAAACTATCATCAGGGACCTAATTTTCACTAAAGGCAGGTTACAAAAGCCCATTACAGCTGCAGTGCAAATATATCTTTCTGCTCTAAGTATTTGCATTACAATATAATATGTGTTCTAACTTACCTTGCACCCTGACAGAATCCTCTGTGTAGTCCCGGGGGTTGGGCTCTGGTTTTGATGCATTTCAAAAAACATGTGACATTTCTGTAACCTGTCTCTAATGAAAATGAGGTCCATGGTGACAGGTCCCTTTAAAATACCTCTCCCCGAGGTGCTCAGGGGTCATAGCCTGAACGCCCCAGGTTAATTTGCATGACTTTTATAACTTTATTTAAATAGTTATAATAATAAAAGACGTCCTCAGGAACTTCTTAATAGGACACAAGGAACCCGGACGTTACTACCACTTCATTGTTGTGTCTCATGTCTGTGGTCAACTTAACTGCGAGGTAAAGCATCTTCTTGGTCATTTGTTCTTCAAGCGGAGATGCAGCTTGTCAGACAAGGGCCTACGATCTTGTTTTCTTTGCTATTCTCCTTAGTTATGTGACACCTTTTGTTACACAGTTTGTTTCTGTCACACTGCACACCGGTGGCCAAATTCTTCAGATGTCTTGCTCGAACCAAATGTGTTACTGGTAGTAAAGAATTTTATGTGACAGCTACCAAAATATAGTATTACCTCAAACATGAATTTCCATATTATATGATAGTCTTTTTTTATATACAGTACAGGCAGTCCCCGGGTTACATACAAGATAGGGACTGTAGGTTTGTTCTTAAGTTGAATTTGTATGTAAGTCGAAACTGTATATTTTATCATTGTAGTTCCCGACAATTTTTTTTTTTGCCCCAGTGACAATTGGAGTTTCAAATTTTTTTGCTGTAATAGGGCCAAGAATTATCAATAAAGCTTCATTGCAGACAATTTTAAGCTGATTATTGCAGTCTGGGACTATTTTAAAGCATCCAGAGAGCTTCACCAGAGGTCACAGTGGGCAGAGGGGTCTGTCTGTAACTATGGGTTGTCTGTAAGTCGGGTGTCCTTAAGTAGGGGACCGCCTGTATACAGTTACTACACACTGTATTACAGATCTGCTTATGTGTAAGATGCTGCGAGACCACAGGCGGTGGTATATCATGGAGAGCTGTGCTTTATCCCACTTCTGTTTTGGTCCTATAGAATGAAACCATCCATTATCATGTGTTATAGAGAACGGGGAGGGGGAAAGAGAGCAAATATAGCATTCTAGATTACAGGGTAATATTTCACACTGTTGTGGGTTAAGAAATTAGGATTACACAATGTATATTTGTGTCTGTTCTGTGTCTGTATATCTCACATTTGTGTTCTATTATCAAGCATGTAGATATATTACACACACACTCTTATAGGAAAATATTATATATAAAATTGTATTTATTTATTCTATAGAGGTTGGGTGTTTCATCTACCATCGCTCTTAGCTCTTAGAGATCGCTATAGGTAAATTTTTAATAAATCTCCGGTCCGGTACATACCTACAGCGATCTTTAAGAGCGTCTATTGCCTCGCAATGTTCTAAGTTTTTTGGTCCTTACAGGCTTCCGGAGATGTAGTCCTGCAACGCATCGACAGCCATTTTTGTAGTTTTTCCCAGGCCCGGGTTAGGGAAATATACCGGAAGATCACCGGTCTCCATCACGAGATAAGGTAATCCATATAATCATATTATATTAATAATTACCTTTCCATTATTTCTTTCTAGATTTGTAAATATGTTTTAGATATATTTTATTTAAAGAGAACCCGTCATGCACAATAACCCCCCTCTATCCCTTCATTGTCCCTCTACATGCCTGTAAACCTAAGCAATGAGGTCCTAAAGCTGTATGCAAATGACCTGTGAAATGTCCAATGAAGCATTAGCATATTCAAGCTGTCCACTCTATTCATGAGTGGGAGGCACAGCCACGCCCCCAGTGCATGACTGACAGCCTGTATAATGATGTCAGGCTGTATAATGATGTGCTTCCTGGTGCTGGCGCCCCCTGCAGCCTGTGTGTGCATGTGTGTGTATATAGGAGAGATACAGCAGCTCCATGCAGCCATGTTAAAGCAGAACATGTCAGGTACTTGTGTAGCTGATGTCTGTGTCTCTCACCTGTATATTAGGAGGATGCAGCATGTCAGCAGATGCAGCACACACACTAGCAATGCTTTACTATACATTACACACAGACATGAGCAGGGGGAGAAGAGGGGAGGGGGAACAGGGGTGACATCACTGCCTCTGACCATGTGACCAGCCTCATTTACATAATAAAGAATAGATGATTTTACAATGATTATTGTATGAAATAACTAGATAAAGGCTGGGATGGGATCCTTGTGAGCTGCTCCAACAGGTAGTAGTGACAGGACAAGTGACACAGACCTGATGACAGGTGTCCTTTAATGTACATGTCTTTCAATGCTCTCGAACATCGATTAAATAGTCTGCTCGGTCTTCCGTTACCGGCAGAGTTTCGCGCCAAAACCTTGTCTTTAAATAGCTATTCATGTATTTGTACATCATTATGCAACTGATGAAGGATCCGTTCCGGGTCCGAAACGCGTTTTGTCTTAAATGATTTTAGTAGTAAAGTAATAAATTCTGTATCTTAAGTACCGCGCTGGGTCCTCCTTCTGTACCCAGGGGAGATTCTTTTATCATAATTTTTTCTTAATACCCTTTTGGGGAGAAAAAAATATCATCTTGGTTTTCTGAGTGGTATTCATAACAGAAAAATGTCTCCTAAGGCAGCGCTACGATCTACATCTTTAAACGTATATATGAGTTGTGCCATCAGCACAACTCTATAAGGTGAGTGCAATAGTTCACTCTATATTCACAATTTTCCCTGGAAGGTAACCTGCACATTGAGCGCCCTTTGGCTCTCCTCTGTCTTTTCTTGTTCCCATGCAGAGTAGATGGGGAGAGAGGAGTAAACCACTGCTCCAAACCACTAGTGGTAGCTTCAGGTCCCAACAACGATTGAGTATCAAAGCCAAGTTTTTGAAAGGTGTCCAATCTTACTCTTCTGAAAAGTCATGAGGATCCCATATATATAGCTGACACTCACTTATAGAATACTATAGCTATATAGTATTTCTATACTCATTTTGGCTCTCATCATCTTCCCTCCTTTTGTTATCTGCTCTTAACTGAAATTTATGCTGAATTCCTTCTTGCTAGTAAGATAGACCGAAGCATACACATGTATAAGGTTGCTTTGAACCTCTATGCAGAAGGGAGGGGAGCAGTGAGTTACTCTACCAACACAGAGGAAATTGCAAATTCTATTCTTAGAACTTATTCTAAACATAGAAGATTACCTACTGGGCTAGTAATTCCTGCACGGTGTGTTGAAAGTGTGGGTATGCCTTAAGGAGCCTGGATGGTGTTAGAAGATTTGGAAATGTCTTCTATATAACCTCTCTACAATTTTCTTGATCTGAGATTCTTGGCATTTTTCCTCAGGAGACATTCCTGGACGGCTTGCAGATCCTGTTACATGCCATAGAGCGGTATGAGGGGCGCAGTGTGAGTAGCAGGTGGTTGGGATAGACCCCTCGTTGGTCAGTATTCATCATAAGGCTGTGAATATTCATGATTATAATCCACCCGCTGGTCTGTTTTAGACATTTCTATCCCACTGAGGCTGAATATAACCACTTCCTGTTCCTTTATAAAGGACAAGCATGTGTTACATCCACGCTGACCTCATATAATACTTATATTCATTAGCGACGGCATGGGAAAATCTGGTAAGAGCTGCTTTATGCTAAGAATAACTGATGTTCTGCAATGACTTATTTGTGTCCTGCTCTCTGCTGGATTTTGGCACATGTCCTCTCACTTATTACAGAGTGATTTCCATGTGTGTTACTGCTGTTCTGACTCCACTCCCTTTATTCTTCAAAGGAAAAGCCATTGTCCATGTATAAGGGAAGTGTTTTCTCCAGTCTCTATTAATCATAGCTGTGTCATCTGTCCGTGGTCTGCTTTTCTCCTATAGTATAATGGTTATCAGAAAATATTGGAAAGGTTCTTCAATCTGAACTTCTAAGGATCTAGCCCTAACCCTAATAAATATAATGTTTTCTTCAACATTATAAGACTGAGAATGGTCAATAGATTTAATTGGCTAATATTGTTATTAAAAGGGTTCTCCAGGACAATAGGAGAAGCTACAGTAGAAGCCACAACCCACCTTCTAGTTGAACCATTCCGCTTATTGGGGTTTATTTACTAAGAGTCCCACGGCCACATTTTCGTCGGGTTTCCCAACTTTTCGGGGATTGAGCCGGGGATTGTGTCGAACGCGATCAGATTTTGACGCATCGGCTCTGGCTTCCACATGACAGAAAACAGGGGGCAGGCCGTCGGATGATCTAACGGATTCAGACTAAGCCCTCGATTTAACATTTAAATTTGTGGCGCAAGCCAAGCACTTACATGCACCAGGAGGAAGAAGGTGCACTCCGGTGGACCTGATCGGGGAAGTGACACATGCAGGATATCGGGCGCACAATCTTCTTGAATCGCAGCAGATGTGCATTCCGGCGCATATTCCGGATCGGGGATTGCGAAGGACTGGGTAAGTAAATGCGCCCATTATCTTCATATAGAAATAGTATGAACATGAACGGAATGGGAGAATCTGGTATGCTAAATCTTTCTTTCCGTTCCATTGTTCAGGAATGCGAGTGGCTCCGTAGTGTTGGGTTTTTCACTCCACTGTAAATATATGCACATCTCCACATTTCTCATCTGCTTTTCGGCTCTACTGGTCTCTCCACTGGTTACCCACTATGAAGTCAAAAACCTTCAAAATATTATCATTGACTTACAAAGCCATCCACAACCTGTCCCCTCCATGTATCTGGTGTAGAACTGGCCCACCAGAGTCCCAGAGGATCCTCCGGTGGACCTGTGCTCTAATACTGGATCCCAGCGGCTTAACAAAGAGCAAGCCAGTTTTGGGCTACTAGGGTTTAGTTCCTAATGGTTGTCTGAAAGTTGAAACTCATTTTTTTTTAGTGTGCCCAAGAAACTATTTTGACCTAGTCTAACATGTAATCTCCAATCAACAAAAGACCTTATGCTTCTCTTTCTTACCCTTGACTTGATGTACAGCCATCTCCAAGACTTCTCACGTGCATCGCTCTCTTGAACCTCTACTTAACTCTAAATCAGGCTTTCCACACCTGGCAAAAACATCCTTAAAACCCATCTGTTTAGTGATTACCTACACCACTATGCTCCTTCACCTAGCATCTCCATCTACCCTCCCACATAGGTTGTGAGCCCTCAGGATCAGGACCCCCCCCCCCCCCTCTACTTGTATAGGTTCCAGTTTTTTGTCTTTTGTGCGTAACTTAAGTTAGTACGGTACTTGACATTTTTATATCCTCTACATCAAGCAAACCCCCTCCCTATTTTTTCTTTCAAATATTATTTGTTTCTAAATATATTGAGTCAATAATTTATCCTAAAGTTTGAAAACACCCAAGTGAGAGTGCAATATATCTGTGTGGTGATATATTTCCATCAGCTTGGCAGGGGTTATAATTGTATGAGCGCTAGTGAATTGGTATGCAGTAGGCGGTCTCGTTTGCCAGAATAGGTTAATAAAATGAGAATTTTAGCACCTATCATGCCGCAGCCCTATCTTATCACTTCAGAGCTGGCTGATCACCGCAGTTATAGGTATGAAAGCTTCTCTCATCTCCCTTCTGACTGCTTCTACTCGTCAGGATACCGCGTTATCTCAGGGAAGAGCGGCTAATCGCAGTACATGAGACAGCATAGAAATATCACCCACAATTCTTTCTCTTCTCAGAAATTCAACTAGAAATTGTTTCAATATAATCTTACACTTATATTTGCTCATTTATCTTGGTTTTAACCCAGAAGCTTGCAGTCTAGACAGAAACTTCATTTTCAGTAGTGATTGTAATGTATAGCCTAATTCCTCCTACTACAATAGCACAGTTTAGTTCCCTCATTGCCAGGGGATTATGTCCCCCCAAAGGGAGTTAGCAGAATCATCTCTGGTAAACATTCTGCAGAATGACAATATGTTGAATTAACACAGCCCTGGGCATCAATCCGTGAGCGTAAAATATGATAGCAGCAGATACAGTATTGTTGTATTGTTGCTATTACTGCTATTCCCTTACTGTGGCTACATTGGGTAGTCAGGAACCATTGCTGCAGAAGTCCGGTTTAATTGAAAAGCGGACCACTGTGACAGGACCTAATATTCCAATATAGGTGAAATTCCTCGTGTTGAGCAGTCTCAGGTGAAGGAAACCCAAGGTAGACCAGTAATGGCCCCACTAGATGAGTTGACACTGCCACCAGCTTTAACCCACCATACGCACTCAACGGTTGGATATGAAATATTAGTTCTAGAATTCCCTCTTTTATGTTACCCATAGAAAATAAAATCCCCTCCAAGTGATGAGTGGACCATTTCAAATAACATTGGGGAAGTTGAGCTGAACCCAGACCCAACCCGAAGCTTCTAATGGTTTGGGTCCCCTTAAATCTACTCCTAAGTAATATGCAAAAGAGATAAAGACAGCCTGAGATGAGTCACTGATAGAAGCTGCAGGGTAGAACATCACTTCATATGTCCTTATCTTGGGATCTATAATACTTAGATACTTTTGGTCGCATATACAATATAATATTATCTTATATAATAAAATAACATTAGTATTTTTATGCATCTCAAATTTACAACTCCGTCTTTAACGGTCTGTACCTCGGTTTCTGTAGCTTACAGAACCACAAGCCAGAGCGATCGGAACTGAAAGATGAATTTCTTATCTTTGTTATGTGACCACAACTACAGTTCTAGGTACTATTGATCCAAAAGTGTGGCCATCTGAAGAGACACCTCCTCTCAGTCAAAATATGACTTTTTGGCTCATTTGCATATGACTTTGGGGGTGATCTTTTTTTGTATAGGTAAACAGTGAGATTTAACTTTAAAAAGGGAATTCTACAAAGGATGATCCATATCCTACTGAGGATGCTGATCGTTCGTTCAGTGGGGTAAAAGATGGCGACAGGTTCCCTTTAAGTCCTACACCATATTAAAGGGATGAGAGATTAGATTTCACTATGTTGCACAGCAACAATGTTTAAATGTGTATCTTTAATTTTAAATGGGATATTGTTGTACTGTCCCTTTAACAATTCTGTTCTCCAGACACATAAATCAGATATTGTGGCCCCTTCAGCAGACTAATTGACAGGTTCTCTGTATCTTGACTGTGTTAATAGAGCAAATCAGAATTGACATAATCCTGAATTACAGAAGATTTCGATGACTTGAGGCTCTATGAAGCATGACAGATGGGCTGACGCAGGTAGAAGGAGTCTTACAAGAAACCTATGCTACGCCGGTGACACCACTGTCTCGTTGCCAGCTGTATTTCAGGAGAAGGGCAGAGAGATATTCATCGCTGCCATCATTTAAATAGGATTACAGCGACTCCTTCCTTCTGCCTGTGCAGATCACATCCAACATGAATATAGGCTCAGAGTGACAAATAATGGATGAATGTTTGGTGAGAGGTAGCTGTGTATGTATGTGGCGTTGGATAACACACAACTCCCATAGACTTCAGTGGATGGGTTCACACATGTGCAGGTTTAGAGACCCTTCCTGTAACAAATCAAAAATAATATATAGGGTCAGAAGCCGAGCTCTGTCATGCTATACATCACAGAGCTCATATCATTTGGAGTAAAAAGCTGAGTAGATCCTGACAGGACTCCTGGTTGCTATTAGGAATAGATAAAGCCCTCTAAGTACAATCTAAGGTAGACCAACATATATTTAGGGTATACCCTCACCACACAATGGAGGTGTACCTTAAAAAATCTTGTATAGTAGCCTTATAAGTATCCCATGTTAGGGCTGCCCAAATGTCAGCTGAAATGCTCTATTTTTTATCAATAATGTAGATACCGGTAGGTGTGACTGGACCGGTGCAAAGGGATGGTTGGGAATGTTATTGGGGTCCACACAATAGTAATTTTTAGGTTGTTTACTAAATAAACTAACATTTCCTTAATAATAAACTAAGATTACCTAAAAATTACTATTGTGTGGACCCCACTAACATTCCCAACGTGTCAAACACATGAGCACATTGCAAAGTCCACATGTGACAGGATCCTAAATCACTGTGTGCAGGTGGTGTAATCGGGACTCTCACTGTTGATCATTGTGTGTAGGAGGAGCAATCAGGACTCTCACTGTCAATCATTGTGTGTGGGTGGAGTAATCAGGACTCTCTATCAATCAATCACTATGTGTGGGTGGAGTAATCAGGATTCACTGTCAATCGTTTTGTGTGGGCGGAGTTATCAGGACTCGCACTGTCTTTACTACGAGTCCTGTCAGGATTTTTTCCTTTTTACAGACTTTTTTAGCAGTCCACAACCTCTGAGTTTATAGTGACCATACTAATTTTGATTCCTATCGATCATTTATTGTTCAGCATGCAGGGAATAGATATAGGTTCTGTCCTGGTTTGGTGGTGCCAATACTCATCTAGTTTCTGTGCTTATATTATATATGTCCTTTATTATCAGCCTCCTGGAAGTGAGATACTGCCCTGCGGTCCCACATGTGCTGTATTGTAGATGGCAGACACAGAGGATAATGGTTTTCTCCTGGCTATGAAATATAGTCACCGGTGGCAATTTAATGAGGGCAATGAAATGTTATGTGGCATTTAGCGAGAAGGCAGGGACATTGTGATAGCGCTGGGTAATTGATCACTGCCAGGCTCGGCCTTACTCGCTGCCTGTCCATATATTTATTTCTAGAACCGCATAGCCCCATAGTGGTTTGTTAGCATTGATTCATCTTTCAGTGTGAGTGCAGCACAAGTCTTGTCAATTTTCTCGAGACACCAGAGGATTAAGTGAAGGGGGGGATTGGCGTCTGTGATATGTGCTGTTTATATGGCGTTCTTCTTCTGACCACGTCTCATGGAGCTAAGGGGTAAAATGCCAGACCATTAAAGTGAATGATGGTCCATGTGTATGTGCGGCTCTTATGAATTCCGGTGAAGTAACTGGGCTGTTCGATCGTAGGAGCAGATACTTTTTCAGTCACGGACATTATGCCTGAAATCCATTGTGACGGCCCATAGAAAGGTGCTCCTTATCGCCAATTACCAGTATAGCGGCTAAGTGCTGGGAAAGGAGTTGTTGCACTTTAGCCGTACGTAATGAATAATGAATCCCCTTTCCTTTTTGTTACGGCTGCTTTTACACACACAATCCAACCGAGAATATGCCGAATTGTGCCTCTAATTGTAATGTGTAAATCTGATCAGTATCTGAGCGGCATAAAAATGTCTCCAGTCCCGGGGGCTTCCCATCATGGAGAAGTGCAGTAATTTACCTTGTTAGAATAAAACAATAGTTTTCTACCCCTTCCAGGAATATTCCCTGGAGTGATAATGACATTCGGATAATTTATTACGTGACGATCAACGTGATGGAGAGAAGGTTCAGATCAAATTGATCCAACCATTGAAGCTTGATCTGGTGTTCTTATATAGTTCATTATGATCATGATTTTAGGTCCTAACTAGGTTCTTGGGCTGTTTTCACACTATATTCTGTTTATACCTGGCCTCTAACATGTGTATAAGCAACTATGTGCCATAGCTGTACCCACACACCTTTTGGTGACTTCCATAAGGGGGTCCACAAGGAGTCATAGGACCAGTCACTTTTAGAGGCTTGATTGGAAGTGTTGCTTCAGGCGCCCATATTTTGATATCTATTGTACCTACAGCAATGCTGATTTAAATATGAGAATCGTTCACAATACATCAGTATTGTGGTTATATGAATTACAGAACCAGAGATAAATGTAGTTACAAACATAGACAGGATATGGATCTTTATCTGCATTTCACTTATGTCTTTAAGTGCCTGTGTCTCATCTTCTGTATCACACAGATTTGAAAGATTACATTCTTTAAACATTACCAAAAGAATGGCTCCATGTACTATTGAACCTAAGAGCTGAAGCTGAAACTATGCTTCTCTTTAGTGGCGTAACATGAAACAGTTGGGCCCCAGTACAGAATTTGTTCCAGGCCCCAAATTAAAATGTATTGTTTATAGTACTAGTCTTCTCATAAAGTAAAGGTACACCCTCTGCAACCCCTCGGGTTACACCACTTTTCCTCCTGAAGCCTCTGACTCATCTCTGGCAAAAGTGACTCTTCTCTGCTCCTTTTGAATAGGATTTTGTAGGTGATAATTATATATATGTATGTATGTGTGTGTGTGTGTGTGTGTGTGTGTAAATAGGTGAGATTTAACTTAAAATATGGAATTCTAGGAAGGATATTCCATACCAGACTTGAGGTATTGACTCAAGTATAAGCCTAGTTAGGTTTTTTCAGCACAATTTTTGTGCTGAAAAAAACTCTGTTTATACTCGAGTATATACGGTATCTTAGCGATTTTTATTATTAATACGTGTGGTTGCAAAAAGTGCCTAAAAGTCGTAATCTGTTTTCAAACTAATTTCTATGCCTCATATAGAGAAACTGTAGATTCGTGTCAGATTTTGGGACTTTTTCTTTTACATCTGGATTCAGAGTACATCTGATCTGCCACAGGCGCAATGAGCATATGCGCCATGAAAAGTCTCAAAAATTAAAGTAAAAAAGCAAGCCACTGGTTTGATACATGTGCCCCAATTTTATGTCATCGGTTATGGTCACTTTATCATGGATCCGTTTTAAATGCATTTTTTTTTTTTAAAAGGCAAAAAAGTTCTGCAGCCTCCGTCATTTTTTTTCAACCAAAAAACTGCATGGATAATGGATCCCTGTCTGAACGGAACATAACGGATGACATTAAATTTACATTGATGTCAATGGAATTTTTAAGTGATACGTTAAACCTCCATTCTTTAAGTTAACAGAAGGAAATAACGATGATGTGAAATGAGCGCGAGTTAAATTAGATTATCTTTACATATGTATACAACTATATACATCTTACTAAATCCTCTTTACAGTTTGTACCTATGAGTATTTTGTGTCCTTTAGCTTTTCTTAGTTATCAGCTTCTGTGAGGGATGTCAGTATTTTCATCTAAGTGGCTGCAGAAGATGATTTGAGGATGTGACACTGATAAGTGATGTCTTGAGTGGCTCTTGCGACTTTGCTCAGATTGTGAGAAGATCACATATAGCTCAGTTCCCAGGAAGCTCTTTGTAACATTGCGGTCTATTAAGTCATTACACGGGAATGTTCACTACTGGAGTTACTTTGATGAAAAACCTCTCATCGTACATTAATGTTTAATTATCTTCCAAGACATTCTGTATATCTTATACTTATTGACCCAAATTACTTTAAATCTTGCTTTTGCAATGTGATTTAACGTTTAATAAAATTGCATTTATCAATAGTGCAGATGATAATAGTAAACTTTGTTGTGTACTTTATCAAAGAAATATGTTCCTATGTCCTTATTTTATCTCTTATCTCAATGTGTTACAATGTGCTAGTGGCATATTCTAACAGATCATGTACAAAATACCCATATACTACCATGGTATGGCAGTGTATGGTAGGATCGATCAGACAATCTAGGCTTAAAGTACCCTAGGTGGTCTAATTTAAAAAAAAAAAAAAAGAATAACCTAAAAGTTCAAATCGCCCCTCTTTCCCTACATACACCACTTTGTATGCAGGAAAAATTTAAAAAAACATAAGGATTTTTTGAAGGAGGGTGCAAACAGCGGAAACAAAATAAGGGGCAAGTTGAGCTTGATAAACCAGGCACTTTGGCTCAGATAATCTTCTTTGTTATCCATTGTTCTATTGTGTTTCTTATAAAAGCAACTTTTACATTTATGCTAATGAACCATAAATGCTAAAGGGGCATTGCCAGAGGCCTGGATACTGTAACTTCACATGATGTTACACTCTGCAGGGGCACATGAAAATAACATCTCTACCCCACCCCTGAAGCCTCTAAAAATTACTTAACTCACTGTCTTTTTGGCTTTTCTTTAAAGTAAATTCATAAAATGTTACTAAAGAGAGAATGCTAGAATTAATATTTCATACCCTACCTGTGGACAAGGTTAGTTTAGTGGGGTATCCAATGACTTAACTCTTTACAGACAGTCCCCAAATAGCCTAATCATCTGAGATCTGAATGATCTTGGAAAATAATACTCTCTAGGTATGGAAAGAGTTAACCTTTACCCTTCTTTAACTGTACATTTAAGATATACTGCTCGATACAGGACAAAGAAGAAACGGCAAAAATAGAAGCTGTTTTACACTATGAAATATATTACACAATGTACTATTACCACGTGATCTATTAATTTTATAAAACTTTAATCATTTCAAAGTTTTGGTTACACTTTAAGTTTTCTTGTTTCCGTGGGTTGACATCACTTCCTTCCTCTAATCGTACTATCTGTTTGAGGTTTGTGGTGAGATTGTTTGTGAAGACTAACATGCAAGTTAGCGTACATCTAAATGATCTAAAATAAAGACAACAGCATCAAAGTCGGTGAAAAAATTACCATGAGGTTTATTTTGGTGTTAATTAATAAAAGGAAATCTGATAATATCGCTTTCAAATGATATTTCAACCAATTAATAAATAAATATAATCACTAAATAATTTAATACATTAATTACCTGTTATCAAATTTACATGAAATTGAATATCATGACTTTGCTGTCCAATTAGGGCAACCAGACACATTACCGAAACTTTGTGAGGGCGCGGCATGAACTCAGGTCTTATATCTCAGGATTAAAATAGGAACTGAGAAACCTCAGAGACAACAATTTATAATCACCGTTATATGGTGTTAAATTAAATGACACCACTTCAAATTTGTGGAACTTTCCAGAATGGACAAACAAATATTGCAAAGGCAGTGAGTATTTGTTAATAAACACATCCCTGTATTCACATGGAGAGTGGTTTTACCAGGTTATTAAGAGGATGTTTTAGTTCTAGATCTCTTCCACTTTCAGACGTTTGCATCTGTACACTTTGTACACCCCAAAATAATGTGTAGCTCCCTTTCCACGACTTGCCTCCTCATGTTGGACAAGGAGCAAAACGGGTCCAATTCACTAGTTTCCATAGTGCCCATTTAGATTCTGCAAAATAAAGAAAAAAATGACATAAAGAAGAAAATAAAAGCTAATACATTTACGTTTTTTAATTACCGTATTTTTCGGCCTATAAGGCGCACCGGACTATAAGGCGCACCTCTAATAAATGCCTGCTAAGACATTTAGGTTCATATATAAGGCACACTGGAGAATAAGGCGCAGGATCAAATGCAGTACCTAAAAATGACCAGCAGGTGGCAGACCTGTGCACAGTTCAAGCCAGCTACACTTCCCGGGAAATTTCTGGGGATGGAGCTATTAAACACTGGTAAATGTACAGTACATCTTGTCTGTAGTACATTTCTGTATAAGTTCATATATAAGGCGCACTGGCCTATAAGGCGCACCTTTGATTTCTGAGAAAATTAAAGGATTTTTGGTGCGCCTTATAGGCCGAAAAACACGGTAAGTTGTAGGCAAACGCAGTTGAGAGCATCCGTAACATATAACACCGTCTGTGACCTTTCATCTGTCTCTTTTGTAGAATGTACTGTATACCATGACACAATACGTATCTGTGGTGTCTTTGAAGAGAGATGAGCAGTATTGTACAGCGGTAAACTTCAGATCCGTCCTACTTTACATAACAGAGAATGTCATTCATATATTCTATGTCCTGTGTTGTATTTAAAGGAGCTAGAATGGATTTGATATTGCTGTCGTGGCCTCTAGTAAGGCCATCAGTTCTTGATTGGTGGGCGCCAGCACCCAGTCCCAATACCATTAAGCTGCTTTATGCCCTATAAACATATGAACAGAAGTGGACAGAAGGAGGTGCAGGTGCAGTTTTAGCTGTTTTTTTTTTAAAGGTCACCTGTTGGCGTGACCAGTCGTTGGCGTTCACCCAATGTTTTCACTGTAAGCACATATGCGATCGCTGAGCCCTTCCTCGTGGCAAACGCCACGTGTGACTGTACCCTGCTTGTCTGAAGACTAGACATCAATAATGTGTGCTGGTCAACCCCCTTTAAAGGGAACAGGTCAACAGATTTTACCCCATTGATCTACTATTGCCATCAGGTAGGGTATGAAATGACTTTTCTAGAATTCCTATAAGGTCAAGTTGAGGATTAGGTGTACCTTCAGACACTCCTATCTTTGGTTCCATAATACCTAAAATCCTAGCACCTACATAGCAACAGGCTTTTGGTGTCACATTAAAGATGAGGTTCTCATATTTCAAATCATTTGCATGACACTTGTGGTTCTTTTATCTACAAAACTGGAGATAAAGGACTTGGTAAAAATGCAAGCTGAAGATAAAAATCCAGTTCCCGCCTGTCTATCTCTGGTTCTGTACCTCAAAAAACCAACAGCCTGAGCAAGCAAGGTTCCTCTCAACCTCCAGATGTCGATTTTTACTACCAAATCATTGTAATACCAAAGAGGTAACTCTGGCAAAAGCTTTCACCAATTACCCTGTTCTGGACACCTTTACAGATGGCCCGGCTGACTGGAGCATAGCACTATTGGAGAGTCCAGGGAGATAGCTGTCGGCCATTCAACTCATTGAGATGACCACTATCCTACTTGTATGGCCGGGTGTTGCTCCACTGTTATGGGTCCAAAATTAGTAGTACAAGTTACTTTCCAAAAATGAAAGGACTTTGTGGTCCCTCATCAGAGATGAGCATTAAGATGTTAAGTCAAATAGTCTCTTTTTAGAGTGTGCGCAGGAGGTAAGTTTCTGGAGTTTGGGCATTTCCTGGTAAGTTCTCTTTGTAGCCTCAATTGTGCATCAGACTATGAAAAATATCTGATGAATGGATTCTAAATGTGTTCATTTGGAAGTTGTGCTCCGACCGATAAAACTGACTACTGCTTCCTTGTGATTACAGTTAATGAACTAATTAGGGATTGATTTAAGTCCGGACTGGATTTGCAATATTTGATGAAGTCTCTGTGCATTATGTGGAAACAGACCTTTCTGTAAAACAATTTGTATTTAAGGAAATTATCCTGAAGTTCTGCTAAATCGTGTCTGGAATGTAAATGATTGCAAATGACTGATTCTTGCTAAGAATCATTTGCCGGTGACAGAGTAGATCTGTAATTTGGCGCATGATAGGATTCCACCCCATACATACACGCATAACATTAACAGAAATAAGCACAGGTGGGGTGGTTAGCTGGATGAAAATTTGGCAATGGCCTTTATTTCCTTACAGAAAAATAGAACCTTGTACATAAACTGTCTCGAACGTCACCATAAAATAACCGATAGTGTAACACATTACATTCCGCTATAAGCGGGAAATTTTCCCGCCTAAAATACATCTGAGGTAACTCATGGAATGACTATAATTCTGGGAGAATCTCCCTCCTAAGGGTACCTTCTTCATACATTTTATAAACACCAGGCGAGAAAGATTTCAATTATCCAGTGAGGTTGACCATTGTTATCAACAAGATTGAAGCTGATGGTAAAGAATAAAAATAATACCAGCTGTTGATTATATACTTCACTTTAAACAATCCCTACTTGCTAAGATGGCCCTTTGACGCTAGACTGATCAACCTTTTCGGACCTGTGAGGTCTTTATTTTCTCCACAGCGCCACCACAGGGGAAATGAGGCATAACACCTATTCATGCCGTTCTAAAGTCTGTTTAATGAAAGGACAGGTCATTTTAAACTCAGAATTCCATTACCTTATGTCGATAGGATTTACAGAGAATTCACGGAGAGCAGGACTTCTGTAAAGCCGATACTGTAGGAATTGGAAAGTCCAGGTCGGCCCAGGGATGTGATAGGGTGACAGGTGGGAACTGATGACATAATTTCCATATAAAGCAACTGCTAAGTAAGTCGAGTACACCAGCATTTGTGCATTACCAGGGACTATTTTCGAGGGACTCTCCTTTAATTTAATTTCTTTAATTTTGTTGCAGTTGTCATTGATTCTTCTAAAGTTACCATAAATATACTTGGTAGGAAAACACCTTAAAATGATATGTGTGTATATACTATTACTGCTAAGTTGTTCTTCACACTACTGCATGCATACTAATACAGGTGTATGGGAAGAGGCTTTACAAGGGTTTAGGGCTTATCAATGACAGTGAAGGTCCAGATTTTTATCAAATCCTAGAAGTATAGGTACCCCTTTAAGTGACAGATATATGTTAGGTGCAGTGCAGAGCTCATCCCTGTCATACATCTCTATTATGTATGCAGCTTGTGTGGAGGGGGCTTTACAAGGGTTTCGGGCTGATCAGTGGCACTTATTGTGGGAATTAGAGCATAGCCCCGGTGTTATCACAATCCTAGAAGTATTGCCTGGCTGAACATCTCTTCTCCGAATTTAATAAATGCAATCAACTGGAAATCTCTTCCTTCTCTCCTCGCAGGGCCGACACATAAATAAACCTCGCAATTCAGATTTATGCTCTGAATTCCTCCGCTCCCGTTTACAGCAGTTGTTTTTATTCAATGTCACAATATTGTGTTCGGCCAAGATAATTTCATCTCATTGTGGCGCGGGGCGAGTCTAGCAAGTTAATGCCTAATTTACATACTGCACTGCTTTATGTCACGGCTAGATTTATGTGATGATTTACAGCTTTTTTGAGATGGGAGATTGCATGGAAGGGAAAACAATAGTTTTTACATAAGTGTATAGCCCCTTAATTACCTTCTTCTCTAACAAGTAGGATCAGTTAAAAAGTGGCATCTCTGGTGATATTCTATAGTTATTAGAAGACCGTATTGACAGCCGTAGGCCACTCAACAATTTTCCAACATTTTCAACAAGCTGCTGCACTTCAGGGATTCTGTTGGAAAGGTAGGTAAGGCTGTGTGTGCCCTGCATTTGGGGCGGCATTCACACATTGCATTTCGAAACGCAATGTAAGTGCTTTCGCTGAGTGACGTGCAGTCCAGAATGAGCACAACCTGTTTTGCATTTGAAAATGCATTTTCGATCAGTCAAGCCCCTCCCCATTGCGTTAGAATTGTGTATCATCCGCAATTGATTGCAATGTATAAACGCAGTCTGGGCCTTTTATTAGCTTTTTCCAGCATATACTGCTATCAGACACGGTGGTATCTTTTTTATACCTAGGCCTCATGGCAAGACAAGGGGACATTCTTTACACCTAAAAGAGAGGTGGTTATGCTATTGCCACAGACAAGTGGCCTACTCTATTCCTAGAGGAGAGGTGGTTCTACCATCACCATAGACAGGGGGCATCCTCTACACCTAGAGGAGAGGAGGTTCTACCATCACCATAGACAGGAGGCATCCTCTACACCTAGAGGAGAGGCGGTTCTACCATCACCATAGACAGGAGGCATCCTCTACACCTAGAGGAGAGGCGGTTCTACCATCACCATAGACAGGAGGCATCCTCTACCCCTAGAGGAGAGGCGGTTCTACCATCACCATAGACAGGAGGCATCCTCTACCCCTAGAGGAGAGGCAGTTCTACCATCACCATAGACAGGGGGCATCCTCTACACCTAGAGGAGAGGTGGTTCTACTATCACCATAGACAGAGGACATCCTCTACCCCTAGAGGAGAGGCAGTTCTATCATCACCATAGATGGAGGACATCCTGTACACCTAGAGGACAGGTGATTCTACTATCGCCATAGACAGGGGGCATCCTCTACACCTAGAGTTAGGTATTAGGTGTCAGAATCACTTTGGGCCACTTCAGCCTTTTTGCCTTCTTACGGATAAACACTGTATCATTTCATAGGTTGGACTTGATGGACTGATGTCTTTTTTTTTACTATGAACTTTGTCAAACATTTTATTATATACTTGGGCACATGGGTTATATGTTACCATTATCCGCATGATAATTTTGGGGTCCAATAGTTTAACAATAACACACACCTACACACCCACAAACCTACACACAAACACACACACACACACACACACACACACACACACACACACACACACCTGTATTCCCCCCATATACATATCCCAAAATAGTGATGGCAAATTTACCAACAACCGCAAACATCAATTTTATTTGTGGCTTGGGTAAAATCCTGATGATAGATTCCCTTTAAGCAGCCGGTTCCATTCCAATGATCTCTTTAAACTAGTAATTGCTGTGAGACTCATTTGTCCAATTGAATTCGGGTCATTGCCTACATGTTATCAAAGGCCAAGTTGGGGAGCTTTCCCCAATGATTTGAGGCCCTTTCCCATCCATAGCATTTTACAGTAATACCAAAATAGGAAAGGTTGTTAGAAACTTTTTTTCAAACTCCAGGAAAAAAAAAATCAGGGGCGTAAGCTTTTATGTTGAAAATATGGTGCACATAAAATCCGCAAAATTTTTTTGCAACATACTATGTACTATGGCCACATTGCTGGTGCCGCTCTCTTTCACTTCAGTGGTCACTACATTACAGACAGGGCAGCCGACTTTGACTCTAGTACAAACAGTTTATCGGGGAGGAGGGGCCTGGCAGGGTTTTTGTTGTCGAACTCCCAATGATCAGTTTTTGGCAGAAAATATGCACTTTTGTTTATTTTAGATTACAGACGGTCCCCTACTTAAGGACACCCGACTTACAGATGAACCCTAGTTAAAGACGTCTAGTTAATTTTGTCTGGAGCCTACAATTATAAAATATAGTTTCGACTTGCATACAAATTCAACTTAAGAACAAACCTATGGAACCTATCTTGCACGCAACTGCCTGTACTACCTGACGTTTCTTCCTATTTTTCACTTAAAAGGTTAGTCTGTTATGATGGATTTCTTAGGTATAGTTTCATTCTATTAGCAACGATGAAAAATACATAGGCCCTACTCCATCTAGGGTGACCTTTACATAGACCTTTTATGATCTCTGCGTCCCCACTGGAGATGGGATACTAATGCTTATACCTGTCAGACGGAGAAATACATGAGTTTTCTTGTGGCTTTTCTATGTCTGTGGTATTTTATAATGGTCATTTGATAATCACTGGAATATTATAATAACTGTGTGTAATAAAGGGAAATTACTATTTAAAAGACAAGCAACAATACAAACAAATCAGCAAAGCAAATCATTGCTAACCAAAACTGATGATCCCCCCGCCATGCATTAACCTCCAACTCTGCATGGATGTCATTCGGGGTCCGAATAAAATGTATTACTGTCAGGGCCAGGCAGGCTCGCTTGATTTATCCGGTCCGGTGAGCAGAGCGCGCTGAATTGCAGTGACAAGACGGGCTAATTAGTGGCTGTAATTTAATTAATGCCTTGCCTTCCCTTTCCAAAGCTACACAATTACATTTTCTGTTGCATTAATTTGAGGAGGAGAGGGCTGATTTTCTCTTTAGATATGATTTATCTGCACATTATGTGCCTACAGGTCTGTCGGCCTGGGAGACCCACGTCGCTTAATATTCCTTCATTGCTATGGAGGATCATGCAGCGATTGTTCATGGAATGGCATGCTTCCTTTGTTCTGAGACCTGAAATAATATCTGTGAATAAATGTCTGCGGATATCCATCTATTGTAGGTTATAAATGATGAATGATGCCAAAGAGTCAGATTATCGTCATTGTGATGTACAAACATTATCAAATGACATTTCAGTTCAAGTAGTAACCGTATAGAAGTAAAAATAAATCCGTTATCAATGCTATGTCCACATTTCCATTTTTTTTTTTGTAATTTTATCTAAAATTAAAAAAAAATAAAGTCTGCATTTGTATCTATAGCTTGGACTTGTCATCTCCATGGTTACAGACTACAAACAAACTCTTAAGTAGTCTGATCCTCCTCCTATCAGATGTGTGGCAGTAAGGCTACAGAATTAGTTCAAAGCCATTACCATGGTAATATTAAGGTCTCTATATAAAAACCTTATAGGAAATCTACCATTTGCTTTTATGAATTATGAACTAAACATACCTTGGGAATGCTGTGGCTACACTGATGCAGAAACATATCTTGTCTAATCCCTGAACTGAGTGGTTTTGCTGAAATAACAATTATTAAATTATGATAACGAGGCTCTGTCTCTCCTGTGGCTGCCCCAGCGCTTCTCCTCTTACCCTAATTATGCTTTGCTTCAGCTTGTCCTGCCCAGTAATAAGCCCGAGAATACGTCATCACTGTGTTGTCCCTGACAGGCAAAAGTAATCAATCACTGCACCTTCCCTCAGCTACTGTTTGAGTCATCCAGCTCAGGTTGACTAGTCCTGTCTGGGCAGTTCAGTGAAGTGTTTATGTATGGCAGACGGCAGCACTCGGCTTTCCCAAGGTCCAAAATTTTCTAATTGTTTTTTTTTTTAACAAAACCACTCAGTTCAGGGATTAAACAAGATATGTTTCTGCATCAGTGTAGCTACAGCCTTCTCAAGGTATGTTTGGTTCACAATGCATGACAACAGATGGTAGATTTCCTTTAATCAATATTTTTGCTTTATTCATTATACAGTGTGATAAAAAACTGGTCAATTGTCCTAACATTGTAAACTCATGGTGCCAAATTTAGACTGACTTGGAGATCCAGTTTCCCATCTCACTTTTGTAAAGGAAGCTGAAAATAACTGTTCTTTGGTGAACTCCTCTGTTTTTGCACTTATGCAGGCATTCTGGTGCCGATTCGGACATGCGCCGCATTTATTACCATGACTCGACAGAATTGTGTTGCACGCTCTATGTTAATAAAATAAAAAAGTTGGTGCACACTTTCCAAGTGCCAGATTCATGGAGACCATACAGTAGTACAGTTTGCACTCTGAACTCCCTTAACCCCCTGCCCTCTTCTGTCAGGAATTTCTCTTCAGCCGTATCACTGTGTGACAAAGCCATTGTCTATCTCTATGCTCCCTCACTCCCCTCTCCCTCACTCCCCTCTCCCTCAGAGATGAGGGAGAATTTAAAATCGACCCCTTGCAAGGTGCCTGCTACTTTTGTAAAATTGATTTAATAAAGATATTTCAACTATGGATTTAATGATCACAAATGAAGAGGAAACAATGAGAAGACTTACTGTATTTTTCTGACTATAAGGCACACAAAAAATCCTTAGATTTTCTCAGAAATCAAAGGTGCGCCTTATAGTCCAGTGCGCCTTATATATGAACCGTACTTAGACAACAGCTGCCTTGAACTGTGCGCAGGTCTGCCACCTGCTGGTCATTCATCCTTATTATCAGGAGCGCCTTATAATTCGGTGTGCCTTATATATGAACCTAGACGTTTTAGCAGGCATTTATTGATGGTGCGCCTTACACTCCGGTGTGCCTTATAGTCCGAAAAATACTGTAAGTGGGAAATTGTCATTAGGTTTAGTGGTAAAAACCTGCTGGCAGGTTCTCTTTAAGTCTATTTCATGTAATAGTGTAATTTCAATTTACAAATAAGCTTCCTTATAGCATCCGAACGGGATAATCATATGTACATATTTATCTACCAAGGAAATAATGGCTATGAAGGTTGTATATGTGACTTCCATTAGGACACCTGCTGCTAATGTTCCCTATCAGCATTAGATTTTATGTTGTGTATATTACTGCGCACAAACCATTCTTTGTCATTACCGTTTTGTGAGCTCCACATTAGTCACAGTAGGGAGCGCTCATTTATAATCGTCTCCCATCTTTATATCTGTATAAGGGGGACGTGACGTTGTATCACTGTATACTGTAGAAAATGGAGGAAGAAACCTGTTTTTCATTTGCTGTAAAGATTTTTTGAGATTGCATTAGTTGCAGTTCATTAGATTGTATAATTACATTGGCTGCGCGGCTGTACAAGAAGGAAACTGCTTGAAAGGGATTCCCAGGGGACGGGGGATTAGGTTTTACTGTCCTGGACCACTGAGGCAGAGGGGATTTGTTTTGTTGCTAAACACGTGAATGTAGGACAGTGCCATAGGAGAATCTCGGATGTCACGTACACGCCTTAACCATTTAATTGCTCTACAATGTGCATAATTGTATATGATGCTTATTGGGAGGGACATATGTGTAACCTGTGGAGTTGTTCTGGGGTTCTGCAAGCCATAGGACCAATACTAGGTACTACTAAATTACTTATAAGTAAAATAGTACTACATTGCATATAATGCACAGCTCTAATGGGCCCCATCCATGATCAATTATTCATGGTTTGCCAGATTGATCTGGAAATTACTGATCTGGAGACCTTGCCACCCACCAACAAAAAAAAAAAAGCAAATGCTAATTTAACAGTCAATGTCATGTATGTGCACTAATCTAATGACCCATATACAGGTGACCTCCTGCCATTGCTCTCCCCCTTTGCTTCCAATGACTAATATTACTAAAAATCTAATTATTTATATAGCCCAGGGCCAGCACCAGGCATTTTTGGGCACGTGCCAGGTCCCAGAGCTGCTGGGGGGGGCACAAAGCTGAATCACAACCGTGCCTGGTAAGGGGGCTGTATGTTATAGAACCACATGGGCGCTGTATATAGTTAAACTATGGGTGGGGGGCTGTATTTAAAGTAACCATGACAGGGCTGTTTGGGAATAAACTAGGGAATATTTAAGTTCGTTTATGAATTTTTATTGCCGCCACGCGAGTTCACTGAAAAGGGGCCCACTGAGGCACTGTCGCCCAGGGGCCTACTGAAATCTGGAGCCGGCCCTGTTATAACCCTAATGTATTGCACAGTGCATTGATACCTGAAAAGAAAATTACAGATTTATTTGCATCACTATTAAATTAAAGATGTGTTTATAGAAAGAAAAAAATATTATATTTCTCTGAAGTTTATTCCAGAGCCCAGGTGCAGCACAGGAGAAAATTATGTAAGATTTTGAAAGTAATGTTAAAAACATGTGCAGCTACTGTAATGAAATAATGGATTTTCCAGAATATAAGCAAAATGAGACACAAACCCTCCTTTTGAAGGAACTGAGAATCTAGTTTTTTATGTTGTACTGAAAAGTTTGAGTAAATTGAAAAAATTCAACTCCTCCTGTATTGCATCTCACTGCACCGCCAGCCACATTAACGCCTTAGTCCGAGGAGTAAATGTGGATCTTTTACATGTTTATGGAGATGGTATTGGTAGTGCAGAGGGTCCCAGATATTGCTTAGGCTGTTCACCTTCCGTTAGAAGACACATTGGGGCACATTTACTTACCTGGTCCCACTGGTCCCCCAATTTGGACATTGTTGGTGCTTTTAAATGTTTTTAACTTGTCTGTAGTATGAATTTAAATAAAGATATTTGATATTTTTCCAAAAACGATATATTGAGTCGGTACCTTTAACATATCACTCTGTTTGTTTGCACTGAAACAAAAGTGTGATCCGTGACCCTTAGTAAATAAGCCCCATTGTGTGTTGCAGCATTGATGCAGTGAATGAAGGATAAGGACATATGTAGCAGCCAAGCAAATGTGAAATACAGGCATTTCTTGCTTGTTAATAGTGTAAAATAAAGTGTGTCTCCTTTTATAATTCCAGCCTATAAATGGGGGAGGATTATGACTATTGTTTGCCCCTGTGTCCTACACAAGTCTATTTTTTTAATTTATTTTTTTACTGGTTAGCCATTCGTTGTCTTCATACAGTACCCAAAACAAGTTCTTTTGGTAAATGAGGTCCTTACTTTAGGTTTTAAGATATGCAGTTTAAGGACCTTCATAGGTCCTGGAAGAACTCTTGTGTGTGTGTTTAGAGATCATACTCCAAATGGCTAATTTGAAGGCCACACAAAGTTCATAGAGGGTGAGGGCTGGAAGTCCCTAACTTTCCTAATTCTCAGGGCAGTATCAAATTTTTTGGGTGGCCATGGACATGGGCATTACTGTCCATAGGCTATCAGTAGGGGTCTTTGTCCTGCAGAAAACCAATACATAGAGGTACCCGGAAAGGAGCTTGTCAGGTTCTGTGGGCGTGGAATAAGTCTAGCTCATAAATACACCGGACTCGCGCTCTTTCATAATTGATAGCTAGACTCATAAAGTGCTCATTGTAATATCACAGTGAAAGGTCCCAAAGAGTGATGTCTTGTAATCTATGCACTTCTTTAAACAAAAAAGTAAATAAATTGTATTCATATTTTGTTCATTTGATTGATTTCTATCATATGGTAAGTTCTGTCTGTCAGTGTCCAGTTACTATATAAGGCTGCTCTGTTATGGTCTGCTATATGGTGTATGACGCTATAATCCTCTCCATGTTATCACTCATCCTGTCCTCTAGACGAGCCCCTTGTAGAGAGCCGCGTCCCCTCTTATCTGGTGGCAGTGACGTTCCTGATTAGGACAGGCAGCAGCTTTTCAATAAAACAATATGTGGCTTATTGCTGAATGGGCTGCTGTATAATAAGCCCAAGCATCACTTTTACACTTCAGCACTGGGCTCCTGGAATGAAATATTGATTTTACTGCTGCTCGAAGGTATAAATTACGTGAATATCCTCTGAATCTTGATGCTGCGTAATTTGGTCCGGGGAGAGAAGTCGCAATGTGCTGCGGAGGTAACACTACACCTAATATTGTCCCCATCTCCCTGACAACCACTCAGGCTTTTTTCACATTTTTCAGACTTTTATTTTCCCAGAGCTTCTAAAGTAGTAGAGTATTGTGCGCTCACATAACTGGCTGTGCCCTCACTGTAGCAAATTGTAATTGCTTTAAATAGATTTGAATTATTTTGGATTCTCAGCAATTATCTCTTTCATAATATTCTGCATCGCAGATAGCCTAGATTACCTATTTATGAATGTTTCACGTATACAGCTCCTATGCATACCTACGTGTGTCCACAGAAACAGACTACAAACCCTTAGTGTAGTCAGAAGCCATGTGTCACTCCTGCCTCTCACGTAGTTGTTCTCCTGTACACAGTAGAAGCGGCTGTAGATGACTGGAGGACCTGGTATTCACATGACCATCTTTACTTTACATTTTGCACCCATATTTTTTGTCTGTTTTATCATTCTTCAGCTTCTTCACCTGTGTGTAATCCAGGTGGCCGACTTAAATGATGTCATTGGCTTCTTGCCCCTATTGAAACTTGGGCATGTGATAAACTGTTCGCAAAAACTAAAAAACTTAAATGTCATCCGCAAATACATGAGACCCATACTAGATAGGACCTGAGATTGCAGCCACGCAAAGCTAAATGAAAGTGTAGATCTCGGGGGTCGCCGACTCATTAAAAAAGGGGCCGTTCACTGTCCCTCTCAGACCGTTGGAGGGCCGGATAAATAGCAGTACATGTGACCGCATCCGTAATACACTGGGCCCCCACTCAATTAATTATTTAATATACTGCACCCTCTTGTGAACTATTTAATATATTGGCCCAATTAACTAATTAATTGGGTCAATTATTAAATATACTTGGACCCCTCTCCATTAATTATTTCCTATACTGCCCCCCCCCCCCCCCCCCCTTTCCTCACCCTCCCCCACCCTTTATTATTTATTACCTATGCTGCCCCCCCCCACCATTAGTTATTTTTTATCTTTGTTGATAACTTTTGAAACACAAGACTTATTGCAAATCTGATTGTGTCAATCAATTTCTGATACAATTCGGATCTGTTTTGATCTGCTACATGACCACCTTCCCATAGGAAAAACCTTGATCCACTAATAAATTTTTGTGGATGATGATGATGGGTCCTCACCCATCACTTTCTGGGGTGTTCAGATTTGTCATTTTTCATTTTCATTTCTAAAATAAAAGGGGGCCCTGGGACTTTTAACTTACTGTGTATATAAGTGCATCACAGTCATATGTCTTATATATATATATATTTTGATTTGTAGTAGGGAACGACTTCTGTAAACTTTTTATGATTGATATAAATAGAAAATTGAATATTACAGCAGGTGCATTCTTAGGACATTGTATAAGGCCAGAGCGGAGCCCTATATACACAACACTGTGACAGTAGGACCCTTACTGTCAGGAATACTACAGCATGACTAATAGTAATGTCTACAGCCAGTGTTGTATACTGTACAGGTGTCCGCCTCTCATGCGTTGCCTGTTATAGGGGAGGAAACAGCGCAGAGCTGCCACCTTGTGGCCACATGTGTAACACGTGTCAGAAACTTTTATGAGAAAAATATTGTGACTACTTTGATGTAATTTTTCATATAACGGCTACTATCACATGTAGCATCATGGGTTTCTAAATGTAGATTATATAGAAGTAGGTTTTGTGTATTTTTTTCCTGTAAGGAGCCAATATTAGTGAAGTAGAAGACACAACAATGCCTTTTAGCATGCAAAGATAGAATAAAAAGGTCAACAAATAATTTATTGTATTATTTGCCATTGTCCCTTCAAGAGTATATGTTTACAGTATATATATATATATATTTATATATATATATATTTATATGTGTGTACAGTATATGTTTGTGTGTGTGTGTGTGTATATATATAATTATATGATCAATGTGTTGCCTAATATAATTATTCCAGTTTTCTGCATTTATATGAAATAATCAATATATAGAGGTTACAGTCTCCTGAATGTAATTTTTTTTTTTTTATCTTTGTAGCAACAAATCCGCTGATACAAATGAGGCGTCAGTGTGAATACTGCCCCAGTCGCTGAGGATGGCCCCGATCTTACAGAGAATAGCTGGAAGCTGGGAGCTGAGCAGTGAACAAGTGCTCCTCATATCATACAGCGGTGTGGCTGTTGTGACCACATTGCTTGTCATCACCGTCCTCATCTTCCTCTGCTCCAGCTGTGACAGGTAAGAACAAATCTGGGTCGGATCTAGTACTGAAACTCAAGCCCATGTAGACGGAGCTGCAATACCAGACACAGACTACATTCACATCAAACCCTTGATAGGACTTTTCTGGTCCTTATAACCATATTTGAGTCCTATGACCTGTGACCTTAGGAAGAGTCCCACACATTTGTTTGCACCTTGGAAGATGGGGTGTGCATTGTCACTTGTGCCCCTTGTGTCTGGCTATAGAGGTCCTGTGCCTTATACTGTTCTGCATCACCATCATTTTATTGTTTATTATTAATTATTTTATTAATTTGTATTAACATAGAGGCAAGAAGAAGAAACATCAAAATGGTGACCATGAAAACCTGATGAATGCGGTAAGTTACAAAGTGTTGACTCTTTAGAATAATATACAGTATTTGTAGTGGTTGTACAGTAGGAAGAACTATTGGGGATGTTATGTCACCAGGGAGTCAGCAGCAGCTGTGTTATGATATTGTTGCTTGCTGCTTCCCCCCTGACCGAAGGCATTACATCTAATAACATAGTGGTAGTTGCCACAAACACCTTTTTATTAATTTTTTATTTTATACTGTATTTCTGCTATTAGCCTTCTGACAAGGAGACGCACAGCCACTCCGTAACCAGCCTGGGCACCGAGGCACCGGCCAGCAGTTACCGGAATGGCGCGGTCAGCACCGGTGATGGTGAGTACAAAGACAACTAACTTCTCGCTGGATAATTTTTTTGCCCACAGCAGCCATTTTATTAACAAACATAACAAAGAACATAAATAAACATATAATTAACCTTCTCCCAGTAGGAGGTCCATGAAGGTACAACAGCCATCACTGCAAATTCTGCAGCCAATCTCCCCCTTTAACCTTTACCCAACCGGTACCACAGGTTCGGAGGCATAGTCTCGTCCCGCAGATGGCTGAGCATATGTACTTTTTCCAATCGCTAGGACACCACCCAGTGGGAGTCCAAAAGATCCCGACCACCAATCAGGATTCTTAAAACGATATGGGTTGAACAGGCCCCCCTGTTTGTCCCTTTTTCCGTATAACCACTAACTCCAACTCCAGTTTACCAAATACTTATCGCACCAATCCTCCTTCACCCTTTTGTAATCCCAGTCTTAGGCTACATTCACACGATGTATGCCCGCCGTACCGTAGTACGGCGGGCATACATCGGCGCTGCGGAGAGGAGCAGGGGATGAGCGCTGCTCACCCCCGCCCCTCTCCATAGGGAGATACAGCGCACGGCGCCGTAATACGGGAAAAGATAGGCCGTGAGCCCATAGGAGTGTATGGGGGACGTATATCGGCCGTATATACGTCGGCCGTATATACGTCCCCCATACGTTAGTGTGAATGTAGCCTTAGACCCATCAAACCCCATCTTAAGGAGGGCGGGCTAACTTCTTGTCCTAAAATGGCGCCCCCCCTCTCCCTGCACTAGCTTTTCTATTACTTTCCCTAGCAACCCTAGCACTTCTCCTACCCTTAAACTACCCGACTCCGCCCCCCATGCTGTGTCATGGCGGCTTCCCCCTACCCTCCATTCCGGGTCCAGCCTCTCCTTTTAAAGGGGTTTACAAAGTGAGTAAATTATCCTCTATCCACAGGACTATTAAATGGAGCGGCAACGACATGTTTTTTTCTGCCGCTCCAGCCGCGCAAAAAGAACCTTTGTCTCCGGATTGTTGGGGGGTCCTGACAGATGGACCCTCACTAATCAGCGTGTTATCCCCTATCCACAGGATACTATTGAATGGAGTGATGGGTTATCTACTCATCCTGCCCTCACACCCTTTATGGTAACATGATCTCCATTCTCTGGGTTGCCAGGGGTCTCGTTTCTATGATCTATGGGGGTCCAGTTGGAACCTCGCCAATCAGCTTGTTTTCCCCTATCCACAGGATACTATTGAATGGAACGGTAGGACACATGCTCATCCTGCTTCTCCACCCTTTTAGTGCGATCGGGATCACTCTCTGGATCATTGGGGGTCCTGTTCCCATGATCTGTGGAGGTTCCAACAGTTAGACCCCCATAAATCTGATTATCCCCTATCCACAGAATACTACCAAATGGAGAGGTAGGACACCTCCTCTTCGTGCCGTTCCACCCGGTAGTGAGAAGAGGAACCCCTGGTCTCTGGGAAGGGGGTGGGGGGGTTCGTTAATGTGATTAGTTGGGGTACCAGCAGTCAGATCCTGAACTTGTTATCCCCTATCCATAGGAACATAACTTGCTACCTTGTTACAACCCCTTTTAGAATTGTTTGTATAAGGAACGTGTAACACTATTCTTTTCGCTTCTCCTCAACAACAGAAAATTATGAAAACCTTTACATTCATATCATGGTCTTTATAACACCGAGCCTGTAAGCTCCACCGGATATTCATGTAGTTCATGGAGACGAGATCCATATAAAATCAAAATGCAGATAAAAGGTGCAGGATGACTTCATAGTTTATCCAGACTCCATCCCGTGACTTGAATCTGTGATATTTCCCAGGTTTTTTTCAGCGAGTGGCACCTTATACCGTTAAAAATATTTTTTTTCTGGTGGTGTTGATTTGTACACCTTCATTTCTACTCAACACTTTTTTTTTTAACTTTTTTTAATGCAGCTATTTTTAATAATTATTTCCTTAAAGCATTAAGGAAGAATTTTATCTTGCAGTGATCAAGCATCAATAGTTTATTTAATTTACATTAGTATTTTACAGTCTTTGTATTTTCAAGATTATTATTGTCTGTGAAAAAACTCTGACAACAAAGTATCCCCAATAATTCAGCTGTAAGAGGAACCCTCACAGGAAGTGTTCAAAATACCTGCAGCTCCCCTACAGGGGAAATAAAGTATTACAATGGCCATTGCAGACAATCTCTTTAAAGTGTAATCCTGTTTATTGATATTACCGGTAATTTAATAGATTTTTTTTTCTCTCAAGTGTCTTCACTATTAAGATTAAATTTAATGCAGATTTTGGTTATTTGCAGTCTCAGAAGACAGTGCTGCGACTTGCGTTCCTACATATGAAGATGTACAGAGCTCTCTCCCCGACCTCTGTGATCCTCATGACTTCACTGGGAAGTCTATGAGATGCCCTCAGACCAGGGAGCTGCCTCAGATCCCTCCAGACAACAACTTGGAAACTGAAAGTCTGGAAGACGATGTTCCTCTGTATAATGAAGGGCCGTATGAGGTACTGAAGGACAGTTCTTCCCATGACAATATCATTGAGGATTCTCTCTATGAAACAGTTAAAGAACTGAAGGATATCAGCTCCTCAGCAAGTGCAGAAGAAAAGAGTCTCACCATGAATATGCAGCATCTAGCAAACGCAGAGAGTAAAATGGAGGTTGTGGTGGAATACGCTTCGGTGGACCATAATAGAAAGAGCCGGCAAAGTATTAACACTCAGAGCGTGGGGAGTACTCCCACCTATCAAGATGACGACGTTCCTCCGCCTCTTCCTAAAAAACTATTGGATGAAAATGAGAATGTGCAGAGTAAAGAAGCAGAGGAAGAAAAGCAGGAGCCTGAGGGAGCAAGCACAGATAACAAGGTGAGGACTCGTGAGTGGATGCTGGAGGTCCTACCTGGCAGAAGGCCATGTCCATTGCACATACCACTATTCACCTTCTAGTTCATGCTGCCTTCAGGAAAGTAATTGTAATGTAGCCAGGAGAGGGCAATGACACAGAGAACAATGTAGAGTTCATGGATCCGTTCTATACTGGAAGCAAACCAAAAGATCTTAGTTCAATGAACGACTTGGATTATAGTATGAATTTTTCTGTGACTTTCCTATTTGTGATCCTTTACACCATTCATGTGTATTGTATTAAAGGGTTACTTTAGTTTGGAGTTAGAAGAGACGTACACGGCATAGAAATAGGGATATTGGACAAAAATTCATAATTGCCATTACGATTCAGCTTGTTTAGGACTTTAGACTATCCGGGAACCGTCCGTCCATCGTTAGACAACTATATCAGGTTTGTTTTTAAAATATTTAAAGGGATCCCGTTATCAGATTTTACCCCACTTAACTACTAGCCTTCTTAGTAGGGTATGAATTGTCCTTCTTTTATGTGAAATCTCATCCATTTACCTATAAAAGATCTCCTTCAATGTCAGGCAACTATGACTCTTCTCATCCCATTTTCACATGAGATGAGTCAAGTTTAGTGGTTGCAAGAGTAGTGTCACTTCAAAAGCTGCCATATTCTGTCCTATAGTATATAGATACATGCTAATGGTGGCATATTAACAATACAACTTCCATCTTTGAGATTGCATTAGATTATGGCTCTGAGCTACAGAACTAGAAATACAAACAGCTTAACACGTAGTTGGAATTGTAAGATCAAGATCCTGTTCCAGACAATTTAATTTTTTACTGCCTCTATTTATGGTTCTGTAGCCCACAGAACCATAAGCTTAATGGCATTTGAAAGATGAGATTCTTATCTTTAGTATGACTCAAAAACATGTTTCTAGATGCTATAGAACCATAGATAGGGGCTTCTGAAGGGACACTTCCCCTGAAACCACTAAACTTGACTCCTCTCATGATGAGTCCTATTTGCATGACTTTTGGGGGAGATTTTAAAGTAAATGGATGAGATTTCACATAAGAGGGAATTCTACAAAGGACATGTCACCCCCTACCTGAGCGGACTAGTAGATTTGTGGGGTAAAATAAGATGACTGGTTTCCTTTAAACAAGGAAAAAGAAGGACCCAGGAACAGATTTCTTTAAATATATTACACAATAATTGATTTATGCATTTTCAAATATTTGCCATCTAAATTTAAAGTGCAGTACACTTATGACGTCCCCAACATTTTTAGTGAGTAAAATTTGTTATTTGTTGTAACTTTGACCTATTTTATGCTGAATTGTGTGTAGAACAGAAAATGGTCAATACTTATGGAAATTTTAGGCTTTTGTGTTGCAAACTTCAGGTTAATTATTGGAGACCCTATGACATCTGTACAGTGACCTTACACACTGTACAATTTCTGAATGGTTTTTATTTGCTGTGGTATCTGTGTAGTGTAATGGTATAGTATGTGGCTGCGGAGATCTGCTCCATAGTGGAGGCACTGACTTTCCAGTTTACATATTAACTTCTCTTAAGAAAGGTCTTTGTTCCTGAATCCATAGATAATAACCCTGGAGAATACGGGAAAGAATAAACTTGGCTTTAGCTTTTCACCGGGTATTGATTTTTCTTCTTTTCTTTCTCTTTTGTTTTAGAGACAGAGTTGCATATCCTACAAATCTCGGGATGAAGACCCCTGCCTGACTGAGGATGATGTATGTATAAAGATGAAATCCATTCTGTATACTTGATGTGGTTCTACCTCTACTGTCTCTGTGGAGGCATTCGGGTGGCTTAGTACATTAGACATGTATTATAGAAATGTGATGTAAAGGGGCAGCTTTATACGGACATCGGGGGAGATTTGTAAGAAGTCAGAGAGCAAAAGTGTTCTAGTTGCTGGCAACCAATCAGAAGACAGCATTCATATTACTCTCAAATACTTTTGATAAACCTTCCCCAATGCACAATACTTATGCCAAAAACGATTCAATGGCTGTTATTTATCATACGCCGGTTCTTATGTGCCAGCATATGATAGCCCCACCGAGCATCTGCCGCAGCTGGATACGTCAAGATGCTCCAACGCAGAATATAAATACCCCACGTTATTGCCCTAAAAGAGGACTTTTCACAGCCTCTACCAAAGTCCCCTATTTGCAGTTCTTATTAGGTTTCTCTACAAATGCACTACCTTGAGATGATGATCCGTCGGTGTCCCCTCCCCTGCGTCAGAGCTCATTAGATCCTGGAACTAGGGACTGATGCATGCTGCTGTAATGAGGAAACCAAAAAGCCCCTATTGTCACTTGCCAGGCATTTGGCAACTCAAATTCTTCTTGCTGTGACTGAGAGGGCTGGATTTCTTCAGTACAGCCATATACTTGGTCATATAAAAGGGGAGACAGGGGAGGTGACAGTGCTTATACAATGGTCCAGACATTCTTACAGGGGATCAGAATTAACAGATACAATTCTTTCTTTCATTCTTCTAGATTTCTGCAATGTATTCAAGAGTGTCTAGAACCGGACAATCTCTGAGACTTCAGGAAGACCTCTCCCACTATTCCTACATCCAAGATGTTGAGGTCTCTCCAACGACCTGTAATGGAACATATGCAACAGTCCGGGACATAGATAAAAGCCCCAATCTTATTGGCTTACCTCCTACTATGGACCTCGTCAATGGCGGACCTGACCCGGAGTATGAAGCTATTGCAGCGCTAAGCCATGAAGAAGACAGGACTATTCCCTTCTCTCCGTCTTGTCAGGGGGTTCTCCAACATGCTGAAAGCGACTATGAAAGTATTGGTGACCTGCAACAAAACGGAGATTACACTAGACTTTGAAGAATGCAAAAAAAATAAGTGTTTGGGGTTCTTTTTGGCTAATATAGCACAATCCTTTCCATGGGTGATGATCATACCGTGTATCCTACCTAGTTGTGGATTGACTTTTAAAGGAAAAGCACATGTTTGCATATGAAGTCTCCCTGCTGCATGAAGACATTTGCATATTTTTATTTTTATTATATTTTTTTAATGTGTCATTTATTTTATTTTTTTATTGTTGCAAATTTGCCAAAAAAATTGATAAAAACTGGATGACCCCCGAAGTCCACAATCCTACAGACGGTACTTATGTTATATCCTACAGAAGACGGTACTTATGTTATATCCTACAGAAGACGGTACATATGTTATATCCTACAGAAGACGGTACATATGTTATGTCCTACAGACGGTACACTATAGAAGAGCAAAGAGCGAGAGTCACAATCCACGTTTTCATGTATATTTTAAGTTATCTTGCGATTTATATTGTTGAACAAGTTGTTCTGAGCCGGTGTATTGTATGATATTTTTCAGCAGTTTTATACGCTTTACATATGTTTTGTCGCCTATATCCATAATTCATTTTATCTATACAGAAAGGGGGTTCTTGCTTATTATGTTTTATGCCATAAGACTTTTTAGAGCCCTATGAGCATTCCCTATGATTGCTCATTGAAAGGGAACATCAAGTTTCAACATTAAAATATAATGACAGGATGACGATGTTCGTACTGTTATATCCCTTTTAGAAAAGTTGCTGGCTCGCTGAAGATAATTTCTGAGGGAGGGGGGAATGAGAGAGTTGAGAAAGATGTTGATTTGTGTGACTCGAAGAGGGAGGGGGTAATGAGGGAGTTGAATCATACATTGGCTGTGTCTGACTTGCTGAAGATAATTCCTGAGGGAGGGGAGAATGAGGGAGCTGAGAGACGTTGGCTGTATGTGACTCACTGAAAAGAAGTTCTGAGGGAGCAATGAGGTAGCTGATTTCTCTGCAGCGAGTGTCGCACAGTTAGCGTATTTTTCAACTTCCTAAGTGCCCCCCTCAGCTGAAGAGTAAATACCCCCCCAGTGACTCTCCCAGCAGAACTGACCTATGGAATAGCATGGGACAGTATGAAGACTTCTGTGGGGACATGTCATTAGGTTTAAAGATGTAAACCTAATGACACGTTCCCTTTAACGGACCCTTAGGAAACCATTCTCTTTGAGGGTTGGATTCTATGTCTGGGGGATCCAGTGCACTCACTCATTTTAATTTTTCTCTATCATCTCTATATAAATTTGCTTTATGCCCAGACTGGGGGCCTAAGGGTTCACACAGTGGATGGCTGTCCATATGTATATAACACATTGTGAATTGATATGCCATAAAACTTGATAAGTAGAAACCCCCATTTAAGAGTTGTCTGGAGAATGAAAAACTGGGCTCCTTTCTTTCAAAAACAGCGCCCCATCTGTCCATGGCTTGTGCTGGTACTGCAGCTTATCTGTATGGAGGGGAATGAAGCTTAGTTGCAATACCACTTGCTCACCATGGTCAGGATACGAGCTGTTTTTGGCAAAAAGTAGTCGTATTTTTCAACCTCCAGACAATCCTTTTAAAACATAATTATTTTTGACCATTATTCATTCAAATTGATTGAAGGGATTTTCCACAGAACAAGAGGCTAGCAATGGTACCACTTCCTGTTTCCTGTGACAACCAGTGACATTGTAGAAACTGAATATGGGTATTTACCAGGCGCTGGTATAACAGTAAAGTGAATTTTATTGCTACAAGATCCCCAGTATTGATGGAAATTCCCTCTAAGCTGAAAAGTTGAGTCCCATTTTACAGGATGTGATATCGGCACAGAATGGGAAGATGAACGTATTCTGGAAGTAAAATTGTAGGATGTGTAAGTCGGGCCTAGTTGTCCTGTGTAGGATGTGCTGATACATACAATGGCACTAGAGTCGTGATAATAAGAATAATAAGTGTTATAATAATATTGCTGCACAGTTCAAGGATCGGTGTAGATGTCAGTATTAACGGTGGTCACATATTGTTACATCCTCAACTTTCTGCTGCTTTTTAGTGTTGGCCATTGGGTGGACTTGTGGTTCTGAGGAAAGGTGGGATGCCCCCTGTCTAGGGTTGGCTAGCCCATGTCCGGTTCTGTAGGTACCTTCTCAAAACCTCTTGAAGAAGTTGAGTGATAAATATGGCCGCCTCCTCCTCTTCTATAAGCGCCATAGACCCATGTCGGTACGAATCAAAAACCTGTAGATGAATATTACCTGTCATGCAGCTATAAATGTTACTCTTTTCTCTGTAAACATTCATTTGCTCTCTGTGACTGTGCAGAGGGCGTGTACTCTTCCTGGTAGGAAGCTAGAGGGCTCCGCCCGGGCAGCTCTATTCTCCAGCTGTTACACACAAGCGGACATATCATATCGGCCTAATATACAGGGAGAGGCATAGGGATGTTGTATCCTTTCCTTCCTCCCCATCACAACATGAGTCTTGCAGACAGAAACTGTGTCAGCACCTCTTTCTCCCCTACCTCAGCACAAATCTGAAATCTAGACTGAGCTTGTTTCATATGCTCTTTGCTTATGTGTTACTTAAGAGGACAGATGTGGTGATTAACATACCATAGGGGCTGCTTAATAGATTAAGGAGAACTTTACATTTTCTTCCTGAGATATCAGTCCCAGTATCTGAGCGTTATAATCCTCTACAATGTCAGAGAGGAGGTGCTGAAGCAGAGGAGGAGGCATGTGTTATGATCTTCTCCGCATCAGAGAAGATTATTATAATACACGCAACTTCCTCCTCCGCTCCAGCACCTCCTCTCAGACAGTGGAGAGGATTATGATGGTCAGATCCTGGGACTAACATCTTAGGAACCGTGTGGGCTAGAAAGATAATTCAAAGTGCCCCTGAATCTGTTAAGCCCCCTGTCTCGGGGTGGCTAGCCTATGTCTGTTTCTGTAGGTACCTTCTCAAAATCTCTCCTTATATGGGCACCTTGAAGAAGTTTAGTGATAAATATGGGGCTATCAAATAAAAATAATGCATAGAGCCAAATGTTTACAGCCAAGGGCATCAACACAACCCAAAAACATCACACAAATGTTTTTTATTGTGTGATCCTTGACAGAACCTGTGAACAGAGCCTTATAAACCTATTAACAAAAAAAGTTGGCATAGTTTCAATGTAAAGAAAAATTGGAAATATAAACAACCAATCCCATGTGGAGCATAGTGCCTGAGATGAGTCAAGTTAACAGGCTATAGGGGGAGTGTCACTTGAGACGCCTCTATCTCCAGTTTTATATTGCCTAGGAATATGCTGGAGGAGTTCTGGGAGCTACAGAACCGGAGATAGAGGGCGTTATGGAACATATAAAAGCACATTTTTAGGTACTATCGAACCAAATTTAGGGGCGTCTGAAGTGACAGCCCCACTGCAGGCATCTCGGGCAAATGTGACTCTTCTCTGCTCATTTTTACTTGACTTTGGAGGCAATTTTTTTATGGGTAACAAGATTTTGCATGAGAGGGGATTCTATGAAGGACTTTTTATGCCCTGCCTGAGGGGGGCTAGTGGTTTAAGAGGGTAAAATCTGGCGACAGGTTCCCTATAATTGAAGCTGGATAATAATACAAGTGCTGCTGCTTCACACTGACCTCTGGGGGTAGCAGGAAGAAATTGAGGCACATTTAGTAGGTGTACATATTCATAGATGTTCCATAGTGATCAGTGCTTCATGGACTCTATAACTTACCTCTATACAGGCTCCAGGGTCATGGTACAACCTAAAGGTTACATCCATATAAATGTACATGGATCCCTCATGGAAAAAATGCTGTTCTTTTTAAGGGTAAAATTGGATTATTATGCTGCACAATTCATGAATTGCATATATTTTTTTGTACAAATGACCGCACTGTGTTCTGAATGTGGTGACATGTGACGGTATCCGCATGCAGGGGAGGTGTCCTGACTATTATCAGACGCACATCTACTGTGGTTTTATATTACTCTTGTCTTTCGCCTGCTCATTAAAAGAAAACTGAAGATCTCTTTTTTTTGTCTCTTTGTATGGGGAAATGCTGGATTACATACACGAAAACTGTGTGCCTGTTAACCACAACACATTGCTGGATTCATCACCATTGGATTCTTTACTGTAAGAGCAGTGAGGCTGTGGCACTGCCACAGGAAGTTGAGATTCTTGAGATCTAGAATTGAGCAAAACATTGGAAAATGCTACTACCAGGTCTTACAGACGTGTTACTGTGTTCAAAATGCAACTCTGATAGCTTTTTGGATGTAGAAAAACTTTGCCTATTGTTCCCTATGTGCAACAGTTTCTTTGCTATTCTCCTCAGTTTAGCCTAATCCTGCAATAGTATGTCTCCTGGCTGTGCTGATTTCTCCTATGATCTGTAGAGTTGTAGAGAGGAGGTGCTGCCTGCTTACAGAGGTGAAAAGAGGGTGGAGGTCATGTGACTGTGTGTAGCAGAGCTGATTGTGTTCAGTGCAGTGGATGTAGAAGTCTCTTGCACAGCATAGTGAGTTAAAAGATCTCTCCTGTTCCCTATCAGTACCTCCATCAAAGTCTTTGATTCTGGAGAACTTTGTTTTTCTTTTCCTGCACCCCCCTCCCCCCTACCTTCTTCTCTACACTGAAGTGCAGAGGAGCTATTAACCCTCATTATAACACAAATTACTCACAAAGCACACTTCATGTAACTGTATCACTGCTGGTTACTACTACTTATAACATCCTCCATGTGAGGAAAGCTGACAGGTTAGTCACAATATAGCCCGTTGCCCCTACGACCACAGCACATCCTCCCATCCCCTGCCTGTTTTGAATATATAGATAAGGTTTTCCAGTTTAGTGATGGCAGATCCCAGTAAGAAGTTCCTGACTCATAAAATGTATACAAATTAGTCTGGGACACTCTGGCTATGTCACCCGAGCACCTCTGGGAGCCTAGTTTTTTAATGTATGCACACCCCTGTAGCACTAGAAGCCCTACCCGTTACCTACTCATGGGCTTCGTGGGGCCGCTAATGCTACGGGGAGTGTGCATACATTAAAATACTAGGCTATACTATTCCTCTAGTCAATGGTGGCTTTTATTAGAACCCCCTGCATAGACAGAGCTAGTGACCGCAGCACTATGTGCAGACCGCAGCATTAGCGTACAAGGATGGGGCGTGATCGCATTTGTGCTTCTATGGTAACACAAGTGAACGGTAACCAGAACCTGATGCTTTCCGCTGCTGTAATGCAAGAGACCTGGTTCTGGTTACCAATCACTTGCGGTTCCATAGAAACACATAAGCAATCGGGCTGAGGCCCGTCCTAGCGCTGCATTTGTATACTTGGTGCAACCGGTACATGTGACCGCACCCTAAGTGTCCCTAGTTCATCATGCTGGGTTTTGATGGTAGATTTCCAATAATGATCCCAATGTGTATATGGGGGAGATATGTGTATATGCTGTATAGACCGCTGTATAAAGGTAATAAACCTCTTATGGCTGGGATTATATCCAACAAAGAGAAGTCTCATTTATATCATTAAGTGAATGGTTTCCATTCTCATACAGGACTCTGTGGAGCAATGATGCGTAAAAACAGGACCTGGGAGATACTCCGGACACCATTACAACGCCGGAACAGTCTTCAATCTGTGTCCGATGATGGAGCGAGCTGTAATTATACATGTCACCAGCCTATGACTGATCAATAATGGTAATTTTTCAGGTTAATTGTTCCACACTGAAACAAAGATGAGGTCAATGTAAAGATCAAATTTATCATAACAGAATTTGTGTTATTAGTGTAGGACGTCGTATTGTTTTTGGATGCAGATTTTCTATACCCATGTCCTAGACTGTATGAATGGTGATCGATGATTAGTGTGATACAAGATATTACAGGATATTGGATGCCCCCATTATGATAATAGTCAGAGGCTTGTATTGATCTTATGATTCAAGTGAATAATTACAAGGAGCTTCCCATAATAACACAGATAAGTAATGGTGTGAGATCCGCTCACCTGCACCCATCTCTACATTGAGCTGCCCTTCCTAGGGTGTCTTAGAAGGAAATTTGATCATTATCTGACTTTGCTTACGTGCAATTTTGCCATAATTATGTTCTTAAGTTTCAGCCATAAGAAGGGACCTATCCGTACATAGTGTCCCAATGCCAGAACCCCTGTAGATAAAGGAGAACTTGCGGTGACTGGTGAACCCCCTTAAACACCTTAATTTTTCCATGTGTAACGGCTCGCCGGGCTGGTTTTGTTATGAAATTTGTCCACTTCCCATCTCCTTAAGATGTGGGAGAAGTATTTAATAGGAAGTTACCTTTAAGAACATGTATTTTGCCTTAAAGGGCATCTACCACCAAGATGAAGGACTCTATGCAAATCTGCCTGAAGTGCTCCAGGCTCCATAGGTGTTAATAGAGCCTGGAGCTCATCAGGATCATTTGCATAGAGTGGTGGTAGATGTCCTTTAAAGGGGTTTGCCCATGAAAGACAGTGATGGTCAGTGTAAGATTCCAGTTCTGTGAGCTGACAATGTGCTTAGATTATCAGGGTACAAGGTTTATATGCACAGATCAGAGATGATGAGATGGCCTCCTCCATCGATGTCCTGTCTTTCAGGTTCGTGTACGAGAACCTTTGGCTGTGAGCACCACACCTTATGAGCTATCGTGTAGGACTCCGATTGCTGTCTCTCCTCTCCTTGTTTGGAGATGGATATAACACACAATGACACTCTGCTAACTCACCTATAACACACTGTCAGCTCTGCTATAAATCCTTCCATACCTTCTAACTTTTGTAGTTGTGAAATTCTTCTTGTTACGCCACACCTTTTCCCACCCCCACCATCTCTCCCTCAGAATGTGGCTTCCTCAGGCTGCCATATATTGTACCCCCAGCCGTTGCCCAACCTCATGTTATCCACACCTCATATTATCCCCAGTACCTCCTCTCTTGTTATACCTCCAGCAGCTGCCCTTCTTACTTGGCCTTTTCCTCTCAGCAGCGAGTGTGTCTCGGGGAGGATGGGTGGAGCTTAAGCTGCACTGCTGGAGGGGCTGGCAGCAGGACTCGGAGCAGTGTGGGAGGGAGGAGCTCTCTGCGTTTTGCCTCCTGGTTCCGATGAGCACTTGATGGTAGCAGGAGTCAGGACACAGCAGAGATGTGCAGGACACATTAAGGAAAACCAGGGCAATCTCCCAATTGTCCTGGGACTGTCTCGCGGAATCCAGGACAGTTGGGAGCTATGCTCCTTCCTCTGCTATAAAGATCTTATCTTGCATATAGCTTGTTGAGCAAGTCTGTGCATGCTGCTGCTGGCAGGAAGTGTCTGTGTGTGAGCTTGTCTTGTAATGCAGTGTGGAGGTCCAGAGAGCACTGCATCATGCAGACAAGAGAAGCTATTCATGAGAAAATCCCTTTGATATAGTCATCCCTTAGCAACATTTCCACCTACTGGCAATGTTCGGTATTGAAGCTGCTTACCTTCTGCCTGAGAAGGAATGTTATTTGTTGTGGCCAATAGAATATAATGTTTACTGCTTCTTAATTACATCTGTAACAACGGTCCTGGTTGGATACAGAACTTGCCACCTCACAAGGGGAGGTTATAAAACCCCTTGTGGCTGGAACGTTCTGGATCTTTCTCCTGAGGGAGAGAATACAGCAATTGCTGAGGCACAGCAGTCCTCACCACATGGCCTGCAGCCACCAGGCCATAGCAGGACTCAAACCAGAGCCTGCTTTGGAGCATTGCCATTGTAGCTCCTTATCTCCAGCCTAAAGCTACCTAAATACCAGACTGTGAGCAGGGCTGATGTTAGGGGGTGGCAAACTGGGTATTTTCCCAAAGCCCCATGTCCTAAAGGGGCCCCCTGAATGTGCACTTTTGTGGGCAGAAGATGTATTGCTCCTCCCTATATATCTATCATCTATCTGTTATGTATCCACTATAATTTGCTTATTTTCTATCTATATATCTAACTATCTATTTGGCTTTTTGTCTATCTATGTATATATCTTCTATCTTCCTATATATTATCTATACATCAATCGATTTTCTATCTCTCTTCAACTGTATATGTCTCATATCTATATCTCATCTATCATCTATCTATAAATTATCTTTCATACTTATCTTCTATCACCTATCTCCTATACAATCCTCCTACAGCCCCATATTACACATTGGGGGTCATTTACTAAGGGCCCGAATCACGTTTTTACGACGATTTACCTGAATTTTTCCGTTTTGCGCCGATTTTCCCTGAATTGCCCCGGGTTTTTGGCGCACATGATCGGATTGTGGCGCATCGGCACTGGCGTGCACGCGGCGGAAATCTGGGGGCATGGCCGTGCGAAACCCGACGGATTCGGAAAAACCGCCGCATTTTTTAAAAAAAAAGTGTCGCTGGACACGCGCTTACATGCACTCGGCCTGGCTTGGTGAAGTTCAGTGCATTCCGATGAACTTCAGCGACACCTGGTGGACTTCGGAGGAACTACCTTAGTGAATCGCTGGAAGACCCGAATCCTCCATACAAAACGCGCTGCTGGATCGCGAATAGACCGGGTAAGTAAATCTGCCCCAATGGCTTACACTGCTTTATAGTTAATAAAGTGTTATTATTGTGCAGGGCTAAAGGAGCCTCTTACTGACTGTCCATAAAATAGCTTGATTTTGGGGCCTTATTTTGTCAAAAACCGGCCCTGACTGTGAGAATCCTTTGACGAATGCAATCCAACAAGCGACCTGGACCAGTGGAGTTGTTGTGGCCTGTTAACTATGTTGAAGTTGGTGTTCTGGAAATGAAGGAATTGTAAGTTTATGTTTGACATCCCTTGTCTCCATTCCAGGAAACAGGGGTAGCGCACTCCTTATGAAATACAATATTTTCGGACATTACAAGTAATCATGTCTAGGAGAAAGAGTGGCACTATTTTCGGACATTACAAGTAATCATGTCTAGGAGAAAGAGTGGCACTGTAAGTGTAACAAGAGGTATGAGCCTAGAATCAATGTATACAGTAGGATAAATATGAATGAGTGGTTCTGAATATTCAATGTATACAGTAGGATAAATATGAATGAGTGGTTCTGAATATCCAAGAGGTGTAGTCACATATTATCTAATGTCCGGAGGGTTATTAGGAAAGGCAGGAGATAGGAGGAGCAGGGTAGTCTTTCATATTTATCCTACTGTATACATTGATTTTGAGCTCATACCTCTTGTTACACTTATAGTGCCACTCTTTCTCCTAGACATGATTACTTGTAATGTCCGAAAATATTATTTAAAATATTGTTTTATAGATAGCAACATACAATATGCTAATTTTTGCTCTACTTTCTACATCAGTTTCAGATCGTGCTTGACAAAGGTCGATTTAGACCGAAACGTCGCCAAAGAAATTCTATGATCTGTTGTTACAAAATACATGATTTTCATAAACCTTTTGGTGGAGCTGTAACTATGAACTATATGATATGAATTAAAAGAAAATTTTAAAATTCAACATAGGATGTGTGCTACGTTCTTCTCTACTATCTACTGTCTCCATGTGATCCCTGCTTAAAGCTGCTACCATTCAGGGTCTCCTATCTACCATCTTGTAATCTACGCGCCAGATACCTGCCCGGCCAGCACGAGGTCCGTTCCTCTGGTACCCATCAACTGTGACCCTGTTGAGCTCTAGGCCGCATTTAGCCAACCACTCATGTACCAAAGGGACTCTATCAGCCCCCAGCCCAAAAAGGTCAGGCCCCAGTGGGGGAAGTTGCACACAGTAAAGTATGCACTATCTAAAGATATCTCATACAGCACCTAACAGACCACAGGTCACAGGGGTCATGTATGTGGCCCTATTCAAGTGAAAGGGCTGTCCAGGATCTGAAGCTGGGTGACATTGTACATAGCGTCCTATCTGCAGGCAGCATGTTATAGAGCAGGAGGAGCTGAGCAGATTGTACATAGTGTCCTATCTGCAGGCAGCATGTTATAGAGCAGGAGGAGCTGAGCAGATTGTACATAGTGTCCTATCAGCAGGCAGCATGTTATAGAGCAGGAGGATTTGAACAGATGTATGTAACATTTTGTGAAAAAAAGATTCTGAAATTATGTGGCACATTTATCACACGCTCACATGCACCAATGTATGATTGTGCCCCCTGACACACACCAGATCTTTCAGGAGGTTCAGGCTATAGGCAGTGCACAGGCACGGTATAGCCTGACACTGATCCCTCAGGAGGAATTTCGGCTCTGCGCCAGGAATTTTGACTAGATCACGGCTTGATAATTCCCCTCCTATGTCTCTCACAGAACTGATATGAGAACTGGGACTAGAGGGCACTTTTAGCAACACCCTTACTCCCCCCACCCACCAACAAACGTACCACTGCTCTACCACCTTCAGAACTCACCACTTGGCCTCCAGGTCCCTTTGCTTGTTCTACAATACACCAACAAGAGTAAATAAAACATTTTAGCCAGAAGATGATATTCATATATAACTCTTACATATATTACAGATAATTAATTAGAGGCAATGTGGGATTTGTTTTTGGTTTGTCTTTTTGCCGTGTCTCTGTGTATTACAAACGAAAAACAGAGACAGAAGTGGTTTTCAATAAAACTTCATTTGATCAAAAAGAGGCTTCTCCGCAACGTCACTTATTTCTAGGGATTATTGCCACCTTCACGTCAGTTGGACAAGGCAGTGAATTTTCACATATGAAAAGTCACTGGCTGCGTTTATTACATCAAGAGGGTATCCGGCAGGGGTTCTGCGCAAAGTTTATATCTGTGCCCTGGCAGGACCCCTGCCGGATAACCCTCTTGATGTATCGGGCTGCACACAAGCACCAGCGTATAATAAATAAATCCCAATGTGATGATTTTTCCCCTTTTATTATATCCATAATCAGGGCTGGCGCCAGCACTGGGCATGGCTGGGCAAGTGCCAGGGCCCAGAGCTGCTGGGGGGCCCACATAAGGCTGTAAATAAGAAATCTATAACGGTTAGGGGTGCTGCATCCAATGAATCCATAGGGGGTGAGGGGTCTGTATATAAAATAACCATGATTGGGAAGTTTGGGATGATAAACTAGGGAATATTTTAGGGAACAGGCTCTGTCGCCCAGGGGCCTACTGAAACCTGCCGACCCTGTCCGACATACCATAGTTATTGCTGCTGATGAGAGGTTCTATCATAGTAATGATAAATAGTAATGATGGAGAAGAAAATGAATGCTGCCTACTGATTCTAGACCTTTGGCCCCTTTTATGTTGTAGAATAATAAAGTGAGCAGAGTTATTACACCTACCCCCCCCCCCCCCAGCAGATGGTATAGACTGTAGCTGCCCATGTGATGCTCTGCTTGTGCAGCATTGGTAATACAGTAGAAGATAGAAACACACATATAATAACAGTCATAACTAGAAGGACTGCTCCGCTCTAGAATGTTATGGAGAGGGCACGTTCTGGAGCCAGTAGAGAGGCTGGCAGCGCCACTTTCACTACAATACAGTTTCAATGAAACAGTCTGCGGTGATATCACAGCTTTGTTCTTGTAAAATATGGTGACGTTTCTTTCAGACGTCCATCCCAGAAACAAATAAATACATGAATCTGTGTTTAGCAAGGGTAGACGAGCACGAGGCAGTGCACTGTATCCATTCAGTCATGGACAATACAGGGCCAAAAATAACCATCACTCTGGATCAAAGTTCCGAGCAAATTATCTATCATTAAGAGATTGTTTCTACACAAGAACATGACTAATTACTACGAGATAATTAGTGGAATCTGTCCAAACCAATGCGTTGATTTGTATGTAGTTGTTTGGTTAGCTTTGTGGTGGGGGCCTAGAGGATGAGCCTCTCCCTACCACATTTGTAATAACTAGGATAAACTAAGTTTTTTTCTTCTTCAAACACCGTCTACAGATTAGATTACATACACTATATACAGGCAGTCCCCGGGTTACATACAAGATAGGGTCTGGAGGTTTGTTCTTAAGTTGAATTTGTATGTAAGTCGAAACTGTATATTTCATAATGGAAGTTCTAGACAATTTTTTTTCTTTTGCCCCAGTGACAATTGGAGTTTCAAAATTTTTGGTGTAATTGGACCAAGAATTATCAATAAAGCTTCATTACAGACATCTTACAGCTGATCATTGCAGTCTGGGACTATAGTAAAGCATCCAGAGAGCTTCACCAGAGGTCACAGTGGGCAGAGGGGTCCGTCTGTAACTATGGGTTGTCTGTAAGTCGGGTGTCCTTAAGTAGGGGACCGCCTGTACACTCACCGGCCACTTTATTAGGTACACCATGCTAGTAACGGGTTGGACCGCCTTTTGCCTTCAGAACTGCCTCAATTCTTCGTGGCATAGATTCAACAAGGTGCTGGAAGCTCCTCAGAGATTTTGGTCCATATTGACATGATGGCATCAAACAGTTGCCGCAGATTTGTCGGCTGCACATCCATGATGCGAATCTCCTGTTCCACCACATCCCAAAGATGCTCTATTGGATTGAGATCTGGTGACTGTGGAGGCCATTTGAGTACAGTGAACTCATTGTCATGTTCAAGAAACCAGTCTGAGATGATTCCAGCTTTATGACATGGCGCATTATCCTGCTGAAAGTAGCCATCAGATGTTGGGTACATTGTGGTCATAAAGGGATGGACATGGTCAGCAACAATACTCAGGTAGGCTGTGGCGTTGCAACGATGCTCAATTGGTACCAAGGGGCCCAAAGAGTGCCAAGAAAATATTCCCCACACCATGACACCACCACCACCAGCCTGAACCGTTGATACAAGGCAGGATGGATCCATGCTTTCATGTTGTTGACGCCAAATTCTGACCCTACCATCCGAATGTCGCAGCAGAAATTGAGACTCATCAGACCAGCAACGTTTTTCCAATCTTCTACTGTCCAATTTCGATGAGCTTGTGCAAATTGTAGCCTCAGTTTCCTGTTCTTAGCTGAAAGGAGTGGCACCCGGTGTGGTCTTCTGCTGCTGTAGCCCATCTGCCTCAAAGTTCGACGTACTGTGCGTTCAGAGATGCTCTTCTGCCTACCTTGGTTGTAACGGGTGGCGATTTGAGTCACTGTTGCCTTTCTATCAGCTCGAACCAGTCTGCCCATTCTCCTCTGACCTCTGGCATCAACAAGGCATTTCCGCCCACAGAACTGCCGCTCACTGGATGTTTTTTCTTTTTCGGACCATTCTCTGTAAACCCTAGAGATGGTTGTGCGTGAAAATCCCAGTAGATCAGCAGTTTCTGAAATACTCAGACCAGCCCTTCTGGCACCAACAACCATGCCACGTTCAAAGGCACTCAAATCACCTTTCTTCCCCATACTGATGCTCGGTTTGAACTGCAGGAGATTGTCTTGACCATGTCTACATGCCTAAATGCACTGAGTTGCCGCCATGTGATTGGCTGATTAGAAATTAAGTGTTAACGAGCAGTTGGACAGGTGTACCTAATAAAGTGGCCGGTGAGTGTAAATATACATGTTTTTCTGACTTGAAATGAGAATAAACCTTTCCAAACTGAATGTTTGGTCATCCACTTGGCAAATGAGGTTTAATGTGGATAAATGTAAGGTTATGTACCTGGGGGCTAATAATCCACATGCACCATATGTCCTTGGGGGAGTAAATCTGGGAGAGTCCCTTGTTGAGAAGGACCTGGGGGTACTAGTAGATCATAGATTAAATAACAGCCTGCAATGTCAATCAGCCGCCTCTAAAGCCTGGAAGATCTTTTCATGTATCAGACGTGGTATGGACTCCCAGAATAGGGATGTAATATTACCACTGTACAAGGCATTGGTTCAGCCTCACCTGGAATATGCTGTCCAGTTCTGGGCACCGGTCCATAAATAGGATGCCCTGGAGCTGGAGCAGGTTCAACGTAGGTTATGGAGGGTCTTAGTTATGAGGAAAGAGTCAAACAACTAGATTTATTTAGTCTGGAAAAGAGACTACTACGAGGGGACATGATTAATTTATATAAATATATGAATGGTCCATACAAAAAATATGGTGGAAAGTTGTTCCAGATTAAATAAAACCAAAAGACGAGGGGGCACTGTCTCCGTCTGGAGAAATCAAGGTTTAATCACCAGAGGCAACAGGGCTTTTTTACTATGAGAACTATGAATCTGTGGAATAGCCTGCCTCAGGTGCTGGTCACAGCAGGGACAGCAGAGAGCTTCAAGAAGGGTCTAGATGCCTTTTTTACACCTAAATCACAATGATTGTTACGTTATATAGAATTGTTTCCCATAAATCTATTCCTCATACAATCCCTTCCCTTCCTTGGTTGAACTTGATGGACAAGTGTCCAGTATAAACTATGATACTATGAATGGACAGCTGAAACACACTGCCTCTTTGTGTTACATCATGGAACAGTCTTAAGAAATCAGCCAAGATATCAGGAAGAGAATTGTGGACTTGCACAAGTCTGGTTCATCCTTGGATGAAATATCCAGAAACCTGAAGGTGCCCCGTCATCCATACAAACAATTTTACACAAGTACGTATAAGATGTCCAGCCATCATACTGCTCAAAAAGGAGACTGTGTCCCAGAGATGAATGTGCTTTGAAATCTCCATGTCAACCCAGAAAAAAGCCATTACTAGAAAAAAAACGTAAAAAAGTCCTTCAATTTTAGATACTTGTACTATGATCTGACAAAACAAAACACAATTGAACTGCTTGCCCATAATGATCATTTTTACATTTTGGAGGAAAAAGGGGAAAGCTTGCAAGCCCGAGAACACCAACCCAACAGTGATACACAGGGGAGGCAGCATCATATTGTGAAGTGGTGCACCGGTCTGTTTCTTCCACTGGGCAAGGTGGATGATAGCCCCAGGTGCCACCCGTTGTAGGAAACAGGAGTGCACGACACAATGGTCCCCAGTATATAGGTAGCCCCAGCACACTACCCCCCCAGTATATAGCCCCTGCATACTGCCCCCCAGGTAATCGCCTTGTATTTGTCATCCATAGCCTCCTTCCTTCTAAAATCAACTTTTACAATTATGATAATGACCCTAAAAGACTGGGGCGGTTCTTAGAGCCCCTCCATGCTGCAGATTCACAGGATGTTACCCTGTCTCACCCTGCCGCTCCCTCTGCCTGATGTTGTAACATACTGCAGCACAGAAAATTTTAGCACACAGTGGAAGCGGGAGTGCTCCTGCACAGTGTAGCAGCCTGAGAATCTGCAGCAGGGGGGGCTAAGAGAACTGCCCCAGTAGCCTTTCAGACTCATTAATATAATTGTAAAAGTTGATTTTAATAGGAAGAATGCCATGGAAAACAAACATAAGTAGGTTACCAGAGTCGTTATTCATACTCCCCCTCTGGCGCTCTTGTGCAGCTGCAGCGCTGCCTGTTACCACTGGTGATGGTGACATCAACAGTTCTTACCGTCGCTACAGCCTGTAACTGCTTCTGTAGCAGACGTGTGGCTGTCAACACTGCATTTACGCTAGTCTATGTATACAAACAGAGGCCAGCAATGACAGTTGGCGCTGCGGCTGAGTGTGAGCTCCATATTATTTTATTACCCCTTGGAGCCATATGTCTAAAATTTCCAGCTGGCCTCTTCCTGCGCACAATCTTATTGATGCATCCACCTGCGCTGAGTCCCTGCTTCCCAGTCCACAGTAATAGACATATGACCTGATGCAGGCGCATACAATGACGTCCTTGCAACATCAAGAGGGAAGCAGCGATGGAGGCGCCAGCAAGGGAGAGGGGAGTACAGAAGAAAATTCTGACTACAGTGGGGTCCTTATTACTACTGCCTACTGGGGGCACAGTTACTTCATAGGGTTACTGTGGGGTACTCCTACTGGGGGCACAGTTACTTCATAGGGTTACTGTGGGGTACTGTTATTAAGGGGGTTCTGTTACTATGATGTTTAGTGAGGAAGTCTTGGCCCTGTTAGAAAATTGGCTACACTGGGGCTCTGTGACCATATTATTGTATTGTCTACTGTGGGGGCACTGCTCCTATATTAGCTACTTGGAGACACTCTGACTCTATTGGGTACTGAAAGGTGTACTCGGGCCTCGCGCCTCCTTCCTTCCTGGCCACGCGCTCCCGCTGCTAGGACGCGCCCCCGACTCTCCAGGAATTTAAAGGGCTAGCGTCCTCCTTATTGGCGCTGGCATTTACGGGTTCCTATATAGCCCGGCGATTCCCAGCATCCCCTGCCGGATCTTCAGGTCATTCTACTAAAGAGAAAGCCTCCCTGAGCATTTCCAGATGCCTCCGAGTTTCCTGAGCATTTCCAGATGCCTCCGTCTTCCTGTGGTGTTCCCGTCTTCCTGTGGTGTTCCCGTGTTCCTGTGGTGTTCCCGTAATCCTGTGGGCAGAGCGAAACCTGGTGGACATCGGGCGCACTACCTTAGTGAATCGCCGGAAGACCCGAATCAGCGCCGGACAACCCGCCGCTGGATCTGGAATGGACTGGTAAGTAAATGGCCCCATTGTGTCATGTATATTTTGCAATATATTGGTTTTATCATTTTACTAATGTACATTGTTTTTTTATACTAATCCTATTGTTTCCCTATGGCTATGTTTTACTCTGTAATGTCTTATTTTATTCTATACGTCCCCATGATTTGTAAGTGCAACTCGATGTGATGGCACTATAATTATAAAGATATTGGGTTTATTGTTATTTCATCATTTCTACCATCCACAACTGACATTGGTTGATGCCGTTCAGTATTATAGTACAAACACTAATAGAAACCATAAGATTAGTAGAGTAGTCTAGTCTAAAGAAACACATGAGGGCGGCATTTACATCAGCCTGATAATAATTTCACTTCCTGCTGGCATACAATGGAAAGTTTGTCATCGATGTATGGCACAAGATCGTTACATTAAAATAACATGATAAAGAGCAGTTGAGCAATGTAATGTAGCGTGCAAGTGAACATATAGGTGCCCTATGGGGTTGCTGTTACAAAGAGGCTTCAAAAGAAAAATAGTACAGTTGACGTAGGAGAGTAGAGGGAAGGCATTACGGAAAGCATGAAGGAACGGTGCCCCAATTCCATGATGGGAAGCCAGGCATTTGGTTCTGCATTTTTTAAAACTACTATAAGATTCCTGACTATATAATAAGGAATTTTGATTCATGCAGTGGGAGGGGTCTGATAATGTAGGCAATATGGCCGCTCATGAATGAAATCTACTACGCACAGTGCATGCCTACTCATGCCTCCTGAAGTCACTTTGCAGGAGACAATCTTACACTTCCATTTCTTTATTCAATGTGTCAATAATTCTAATAAGGAAATTGATGTTAATGCATTTTACTTATTACTCAGTCCGTTAGATCCGTTTCTATAAATCCGTAGGGAATATACGGTAGTCAGAAACACACCTCATGACTTATCATGAATACAGCTGCTCACTTTCTCTGCCTATAAGGAGCTTTGTCTCCTCCTTGCTACTGGGTATAAAACAAGTCTTTCATAAGTCAATAGGATACATACATAGCAAGGGCCTAGCTATAGGAACCACGACACCTATATAAAACCCCACAGTTATGAATGGCACTGATAGACTAGCTGCAGGATTCTGAACACCCTTTTTACTCATTCATAAGAGGCAGCAGCATATAGACATTAGAGATAAGCAATGAGTTGTATTGATTTGAATACAAAAATTCAGGCGAGATAGAAAACTTACTATTGCCGCAACATCTGTGGATGTATCTCTTTTTAAACAATTAAATTCTGCGGAGATGATTACTGATCTGTACAAAGTTTCAAAAGTTAGTACTATTTACCAGAGCTAAGATTCTTCAAAAAGCATCTCGAAGTATGTAAAATGTATTATCGCCAGAAGAAGAGATTTTTTTTCGTACAGAATACCAAAACATGGTATTACCAGTTCCTCATGACTAGTTTATCAGCTGAGCAGGCAGAGCCTAATAATGTGATTATTGATTTATGGAAGGGGGGGGGGGGTTCCAAGAACCTTGGACCACGATCAGATGATCTAGTTACTATGTCAGCATATGTCTTTGATTATAGGTTGTATAAGTCTGGGAAATCTGGGTGTTTGGAGTGGTACTGCTCGTAAGGATGTTAACAACACAATTTGGTCTCTAGTGAATCTCATTGCATATAAGTGAATCGGCACATCAAACAGTCCACGTGTAGAAGATAACACAACAGTGTATATACTCTTTCTAGAGGGCTCTTGGATGACTTGGTTTAATTTGTAGGTTGTAGATTAGGATAGGTATAAGTGTCCAGTAATGCATTTTGTTTTTAATGCTTTCAGTGTGTATAGATTTGATGGCCCATACAGTACCATAGTGGTAGATCATGCAGCTGATCAGCTGAGACCCAGCTATGGTTTGGCACATCTAGATTGTTACTGGGTTCTGAGAATCTTCCAGGAACTTCCATCCCCAGAGAAGATACATTGTACAAAACTAGTTTTGGAATTACTCAGAAGGCCATGATTGTAAAATACACCAGAAGACCTTTCTGTCCCTGGCGCACAAACTAGCAGCCTAGTAGTAGCTTACATTTGCGATTGACCCTCCTCATTTCTGCACTGTGCTGTAATGGTTGTGTTATCCACCTTCTCATAAGCAGTCCTGCGGCTAAGTATTCATTTGTAATCGGAATCAGTTCTTGTTGATGCCGGACTTCTTCACATCTCAGTCCCACCAGCAGCTTTAAGGTGAGAAGCTACCAGTGGCCCTATTGTCCATCCAGAACTTAGTTGCACTGGTGGTGTCTTTTGCTCTTTTGGACAGCAAGGAGGGGAGATGGGGGTCGGTACACAAGGAGTAAAGGTTTAAAGCGAACCTGTCACAGGAATATAATTTTAGCTGGTGACATCCACTCCTATATAAGTGGGATATTTATCTAATATGTTGTTGTTGGTTGGTGATACACAATTTAATCAGTATACCTTTAGATAGAAAATGGTTCTAAATTATAGTCATATAAAAACCCTTTCAACTTCATTGTTCCATTGTTTTTGCAAATGTATTTGAAACTGACATCTTTAGACATTGTATTGTGAATGACGGAGTCGATTTTGCTTCTTTCTTCAGCTTGGCCAGCATGTGTTACATTTAGAACATCCCAACGTACGTTAGTCATCGTCAAAGCCAATAATACCACACATGATGAACGCCTAATGTTAGCACCTGTTCAAGTAAATCCTCATGAATTTCAACTACGATGACGATCAACAAAAGCTGTGCCGCAAAAAGGTTTTATCACCTTTATGGCACAGGAGGCATTACTTTTTGATAACCTTGAACAATGATTTTGACTTAATTTTTTAATTTGTAGCATATTTTTTTCTATAAATATAAGAACACTACAATCCTATATTAACTCTGTAGTAAAAGAGGGTGGAAAGAATGAGACTATATTGTTTGGGGTTCATTAAAAGGGTTAATTGTTTCTTTTGATGTCTGCCCCCCACCAGACTATTTTAATAAAATGGATCCTCTTTTCACCTCTATTAACTAAAAATCCCCAAATAGAATATTAAAATAAAAAATCAGGTTTTCTCCTTAGTCACCAGCTTAAGTGGATATCTGTAATGAGATGGTATGACAGATGGTCACATATGCCCCCTGTGAGAGATATTTTATTTCTCTCCAGGCGCCATCTTGTTCACGCAGACACCATCTTGTTCATTGTCAGCATCCGCTTATCATGTGTTGACTAGTGGGGAGCCTTCACAGTACGTTTAGTGATAAGATCTTGTTCCCTTAAGAACAGTCCTTTTTATATGAAATGATACAAAAAGTTCATCTACATTATTTTGATAAAGTATCTTAAGGGGAGGTGCTCAAAGTATATTCAATCTAACCTATAGTATTTCAGTATTTTATCTGTTTTTTATATACACAGCTGCCCGGAATAAAGTGTGATTGAGTACAGTGACCACCGGCATGTGTCTTTCAGTTATTCATCCAGTGCTGGGAAATAATTTGAAAATTACCTTACAAACTGAGGCAGGGTTGTTGGAGCCCTGGATAAATCTCTAACATCCCTAACTTGAATAATAAATATTATTATTACTACGATATTATATTATCATATACAGCATGTCTTATTATTAGGCATGATTAACTGACTACCACAAATTCTATTATATTACATGAATCCCACAAGGCCCGACCTCCGTGATGCAGGTGGCATAAAAAAGTAAATGTACTTTCTGTTCTACCAGAGTGTTCCTGATAGAAATTAACCCCTTAACTGGTTAAGGGATGTATGAAGAGGGCTGAGTCCTCTTCATACAGAGGTGGGGGTTTTTGCATTTTGCACAAAACCCCCACCGCTAATAACGCGGTCGGTGCTTTGCAACCGATCGCCCTATTAAACCTCTAAACGCGGCGGCCAAAGTCGGCGGCGTCTCTAAAAGACGCGGGCGCGTGGGCGCGCCATTTTCTTCCGATAGCACGCCCCCACCCCACGACGTCATGGGGGTGGCGATCGGTTAGCATGGTAGCCTCGGTCTTCTTTTGACAGGAGGTACATGGCTATGACAGGTTCGTTACAATGGCCAGTGGCTCATGTAATGTATGACCTTGCAAAATGCCATATATTGCAATACTGTAGTATTGCAGTATATGGTAGGAGCGATCTGACCATCTAGGGTTAATGTACCCTAGATGGTCTAAAAAATAGTGAAAAAAAAAAGAAAAAAAAAAGTTGAAAAATAAAAAAAAAGTTCAAATCCACCCCCCTTTCCTAGAAGGATATAAAACATAACAAACAGTAAAAATCACAGACATATTAGGTATCGCCGCCGTACCAAAATGCCCGATCTATCAAATATAAAACGGTTACGGCCGGCGGTGACCGTGCCTCGAGGGGGAAATGGCGCCCCAAATGTCCGAAATGCGACTTTTACCACCTTTTACATAAACATAAAAAATGAAATAAAAAATGATCAAAGTATGAAAAAGTTATAGCGTCAGCGAGATGGCAAAAACTGAGCCCACAATTCTTCCACATTTGGAATTTTTTTTCAGCTTCACAGTACACGGCATGTTAAAATAATAAACATTACGGGAAAGTAAAATTTGTTACGCACAAAATAAGCCCTCACACAGGTCTGTACACGTAAAATGAAAAAGTTTATGGATTTTTGAGTTGGAGAGCGATAAATAGCCGAAAAAACCCTGCGTCCTTAAGGGGTTAATATTCACCATTGCGGTATAAGGGATATAAGGGTATTTTAGTGAACCCGTCCCCAGAATTTACACCAGCCTCCTAGGTAGGGTATAAAATGTACTTTCTAGCATTTGTTTTTTGTTATAACTTGCGTGACCTCCAAAGTTTTATGCACATGAACTTAGAAGAGTCACATTGTGCATAAGATGAGTAACTTGTATAGGCTGAAGTGGAAGAGACCTTACAGATGCTCCTAACTGGGACAATATAGTATATAGAAACGTGCTTTCAAAGGGAACCTGTCATCAGCAATTTGCCTGATAAACCATACTAAAATATTATAAGCAGCGTAATTCTAGTTTTTGTTTCTTCATTGCCCAGTGTGGTGGCATCATCCTGAGAATCAAGTTGAAGTGAGATTGTAAATTGGTTGTATAAGTCAAGAATTAAACACTGAAGTCAAGGTTGGGAGCTTGAACACCTCCTCCTTGTTATTGAATCATTCATTGGACTACAGGAGATCTGTATATTGTATGAGGGATCCTGTATACACGTGTTAGTCTCCTAGTGGAAAAGTAAAAAAAAGTAAAATTTAAAAATAAATTAAAAAAATTTAAAAACAACAATTTACTTAAGTTAATTATATATTGTGTATATTTAAAGTTAAAACTCAGGCGTAACCCAAAATAGTATCACATGGCACCATCCAAACTAATGCTGGCTGGCTGTTCTGTATTACAATTTCAGCAGCTATAAACTTCTTCCGAGGAAAAGTTCCTGTCACCACTGATTGATATGAAAAACCCTCATCCGTACCATAAAGAAGATTTCACATCTGAGGTGTGTATTATGATGGCTTCCAGCAGTTTGTGTCAAAACATTGTAGAATACAAAGGGAATCCGTTTACATATCCGTCAATCAGTAGCTAACAAGATTCTACAAGACCCCTTCAGCAGCAAGAGACGAGCAGCGCTGCCCTTACAAAGGAATATTTATACAAAAAATTTTTTTTTTTTTCAAACAATCAATCAGAAGTTTACATTGGTGTGCAATGTACACTGTATATTATTATCTTGACTACAGGACTACTAGTAGCATCCTTTAAATGTCTCATATAGTATGTGAAGAGCATGTGAAGTCACCATTTAAAGTGTAACTTAATCAGCTTTCTGTCGTGGATCCACTGGGAAAATATGCAAAGTTTTAGGATGGGAGTAGGAAACACACCTCTTTAAGCTCCCTTGACATAAGCATGACCTAGAAAAGGCCTTATGACATGATGCAGGATTGAAACCACCCAGTATATCTATTCCAGAAGGAACAAACTCCCAAACTGTAGGACAGCACTGTTTTGACCTCATTTGGATCCTCGGTACAGCGTAGGAAACTGGTTTAGTGAGTGAGAGGCTTGTGACTAGGGTCGGGAAGTAAGAGTTCTGCTTACAGAGACTGCCAATAAATTAGGCCACCATGGCTATAAGACTCCAGACGCCTATATGGTGGCAGTCCGTAGAGGAGAACCTTACTTCCCGACCCCAGAGATAAAGGATGCTGATGTCAGGTTAGTCAAATCTCCTCAAAGAGCCAGATAATCAAAGGAAAAATTTCTCAGGCATGGAGAGAGGTATAATCACTAGCCTCCTTATCTGCTTGAGGTGTATGATGGAAGAGAAATAATCACAAAGTACTGCATTATTCATATCTGAACAGAAAAACAAAATTGCTTCTAAGGTTTAGTTACATTTTAAATAAGCATAGGAAAGACTGTCACAATTATATCAAAGCAGATGTTATTACTTACATGTAGAACATGGATAATCTAAACCTATATGGCAGGGTGGTGCAGATGTCATAAAAATGGGTGGTTGGTTCTGGTAGCCAGCCTGGGGGGCCGACCGGTGGGTGCACTCGCTGCAGCCCGCAAAACTACCATAGAGATAAACGCTAGGATACACAGACCTCCGGAGCCTCTTGATGTATCGGCTGGGCCAGCGTATGATGAATTACCCCCTTACACTTACAGGGACCAGATTTACCTCAGAAGTAAGTATGGTGATAAATATGATGCATCTTCAAATTGTCTGCCTAAGTTTACCATAATTAGTCAGGTTACTTGTATCAGTTTTTTTGCGGCAGAATTTTGAGGTGCTTAAGCCACATCAGTCTAAATAACACATTAACTAGATGTGACATTTTGAGACAAAAACATCCACCAATGAGTGCAATTATTGCAGGGCTATAATAAATGGTGATCTTGACATAATCTGTTTTTTATTCAGATTTGCTGTTAACAGAAAATACCAATATCTTAGTTTTAAAATCATTCACAAATGTACTAATGGGCAAGCAGAGGCAAAAACTCCATGGAAATCTCCCTTCAGACTCACTGATCCAGAATGTGTCCTAGTAATTTCAATCCATCCTTTCGTATGGATAGGTGTGTGGGCAACAAGCATTCCTGGAATCAAGTTTGTAACTTTTTTTTTTCTTTGTGTACAATTTTAATCATTTAATACCATAAATTTAGTTGGTGTTGAAGACAATTGATCATGTGGAACAGTGGAGACATTCCAAAAGTGAAATACACCTATACACTGGGGAAATGAAAGGTGCAGTCACATTTTCCTCAAAAAATGGGAAAAAATTTTCTGAATTAAAAAGAACCATTTAAATGTCCTCCACAAAGATGAAATATGAAGCGGCTCTCACCGAACCGTGTGCAGAAGTTTTGTTTAGACCATCAGAGCAGTGACATGGACAGACGATTCAAAGCTAGGCTTGAGAAAGCGCTATATAGGCACGAAATGGCCCGTCGCTTGCCGCGGCCTGAATTGTCTGTCCATGTCACTACTGCTGGTCTAAATACAACTTCTGCAAACGGATGTTGAGTGCCGTTCATATATCTTTGGGAAGTATTATCTCCTCTACGTTGCATCTGGAAGCTGAGCACCACCGATGTGCAGCCCAGGTTCCCTACGGGAGAAGTACGCGTGAAGGAGACAATCCTCAAGGGGTAGTGCAGGGTACTTATTCTATATACTGAATTTAAATGTACTCTATTGGTGATTTAAAGGAAATCATCCATTAGAAATGTAGCAATTTAGGAACCAGGACTTTAAAAGTAAATGGAATTGTCCAGAAATAAAATAAAAACAATTAATATGGATGTGAGAGCTTGAATTAATAAACCTTATACGTAACCCGCTGGTGACTTCCATTCACTTGCTGGTGAAGTATATCACTGTCGGTCTCTGTCTGAATACAGAGGCCAGTGGGTCGTTCGATCACAACGCCAGCCTGCGCCTACTCCTGGTACAATATACAATAGAAAATAGAATAAGGAAAAAGGGACAACTATAGTGTAGGATTTTACAAGGTCAGAATCACATACAATAAAAAACACATTGCATGTGTGCCTCATCTTTTTGGGTTGTGAGGACGTAACCTAGTCATGAGAATTCTTTTGGGTTGCTGCCGGTGGTGTTCCAATGTTGTAAATTCTACCTGGGCTATACAAATGTAGTAGATTTGGTCCTAGGTCCTATCACTCCATTGTAAAACGGTTTCATATGTATTATTAATTAAAAATTACATAAAATGTAGATGTAAAAGACAGAGGGATTGACCATAAGCATATGGAATTGTAGCTCTTTATGCATTAAAATGGAGACACGTTTGGGGTTTGAACTAGAACTCGTCCTCATTCCTACTTGCGAATGCTGTCTTGGGGCATTAAATCCCAATTGGTGTTAAAAAAAAAACCTTGCTCAGCTGCGCTCACTCAACTGCTAAACTGGAGTTCTGAGCATGCGCAGTAGCTCGGCTTTGGAGTGCGATTGTGCAGCCACTGGCCTGTGTTTGCGGCTTACGGACGAGTGTGCGCAGGTCCTCTAGCTGCGGGCCGAAGATATTGGGGTAGGAGGATCAGAGAGACTACTGGGCGTGGAGTAGCGCGCATCGTACCTCAGCTCCGGCTCTCTCCAAGCCCCAATAGAGTCTTTAGAAAATGTGCATATTACCCGATAAAGATTAGAAAAGATCAAGGGGATTCAGGATTATCCCTAAAAAGAGCTATCCTAATTACATTTGTGCACCTACCACCGGATCTACCTTAATGGGTAGATCCGTAGTGGTAGTTCCTTTTATACTCTGGTGAGGTGGAGATAAGCGGTTTGTTGTTTTCTCAGCCACACCTAGCCACATATAGAAATTATTCCTGGACAACCATTTTAAAGGCATTTGGTCAGACTGCAGAAAATCCAAGGGAAAAAAATCACAAATATTGCCCGTGCAGACCTTAATTGCAAGGGTTGCCAGAAAATACTATCATATTAATCTTTCTACTCTAAGAACCACAACAAACAACAAACACTTGAACACCAGAACCCTTCACAATCAGTGTTTGGCAGAGCAGGAGAAGCGGTTCTTCATATAATGGCTGCAGTGGGGAACTGAGCTCAGCTACTTCTTGTAATTGAAACAGGGTTTGTGTCAAACCCCCACTAGTCATATACTGATGGTCTGTACTAGGAATAGGATTAATATACCATAATTCTAACTAGTGGTGACTGAAAAGAAAAAGAGCAAGCAATGGCAAGGACCTTATGACCTACTCAGTCTCCAGGCCCGACCATTACGTTGGCACCATCAGTGGTTTCATCCCTGACTGCAGTTTTGTAGTTGTAACATGATCTATCTTATACCTATTTTATAGAAGTGTGACGTGTCATTTCTCCTGGTTCCGGCAGATTTGCTTAAAAAGTGACAGTCCAACTTGTTTGCAACAATTTTATCAGGAGACTTCCCTTCACATCAGCCAAATGGAATTTTCAAGAATAACATCACACTGCCCATGCTCCACACCTCCTGCCTCAGTTAATAACAGTAATGTTATCATTGTTGTGGATAGGTAGATTTCTTGATTCACAAGTATATCCTCAATCATTACATTTCCCTTTTAGTGGCATCAAAGCGATTACTTGAAGCTCCAGGGCTTATGTAGACGATGTACATTGCTTACACCTACACATGCCTTTATAATCCTGATCTCTGTGTAGCAGAAGGACTTTGTGGAAAAACTGATATAAGTTAGAATAGTCACTGCTTTCATACACTCTAAAATTACCCGCCAAAATGTTTAAAATAGTTAGTGTGACAATAATCGAGAGGGTTGCAGCCTGAACACACCCGTTGTTACCTAACTAACGAGCCTAGGAAACCTTAGTGTTTAGGACGTGTGGTTACAATTTTTACACTGAATGAGTCCACAGGAAAAAAAAAAAACACAGTGGAGAAAGAAAACAAAAGATAATGACAAGACAAGGGAACAGTCTGACAGAACTGGTCAAATGCAAATGGCAGTGAGGCATCAGAATCAAATAGCAAGAGAATATCAAATAACTAGAAAGGGCCAGATCACAGTGTAGAAAAACAATATCAAATGGACAAAAAGTGTCAGAAGACTGAATTAATCAGCAATCTGAAATCAGGACTGGGCAGATACATAAATAAAGGAGTAACTGTACGCTGCCCCCATTAACACACTGGTTAAGTCACCCCAACCATATTAAACACAAGCCAAACTCCAAATGATACACCCAGCTTTCCTATGGAACAGACCCTGAAAGGTAGGTGTCAATCAAAACAGCCCTGGAGTGGTTTTCAAGCAAGAAACCAGAAACTGTGGCTTACCTGCCTTGGGGTTTTTACCACCCAATCCTCCACAAATCCCACTAAATATTTTTAGGAAAATAACTGTCCTTCTCTGTACCAATCACAGTACAGCTGGAAGAAATGGTGCAGCCTAGACAGGACCTGCCATATCCCACAGGCAGCAAGTGGCCCACTTTTTGTACTGCTGAGTATGGCTCATAAAATGACAACAAATAGAGAAACACACTGAAGACAGTAGCAAGGATGGCAGCGTAGTACAGATTTTAGGCAAGGAAAAGTCAACAAACACAGAATGTAGCAATATGGATAGACAAAGCTAGAGTAGAACAACAAGCTTCAAGAAACCAGTATAAACAGCACCTGAGTGCAGTTAGAAAGTAGGTATAGATGGAGTTTTTGGAGTTAGTTCCATCACTCGAACCACCTTACCAGCAGCTTTAAAATTTCAAACACACAATAAGAAGGGAAGCTGTGTGAATAGATGTTATGGGTACAAAGCACGGGGGATGTACAACGGCCCAAATTCGTGTTTTCCCGACGTGTGTTACCGAATAATTTCCGATTTTGCGCCGATTTCCCCTGTATTGCCCCGGGATTTGGGGATCATGCGATCGGTTTGTGTCGCATCGGCGCCGGCCTGCATGCGACGGAAATGGGGGGGGTGGCCGAGCGAAAACCGACGGATTCGGAAAAAACGCCGCATTATAAAAACAGAAATGTGGTCGCTGGGAGAGCTTACATTCACTGGTCCGGCCCGGTGAACTCCAGCGCATTCAGATGCTTTTCAGAGCGCAGCAGCGCACCGGGGGAGCGGCGGAGGAACTACCTTTGATGAATCCCGGTGGACCCGAATCCCGACGCAGAGAGAACGCGCGCTGGATCGCAAACGGACCGGGTAAGTAAATCTGCCCCACGTTTCCTCACCATGAGCGGAATGTTTAGGATTATAAATGTATGATTTTAATATAAACGGTAGTTTTTGTTGTCCATTCTTAAATAAATTGCATGATAAATAAAGATTTAAAAAGTAACTTAAAAATGTTAATGTGATGATGTAAGTGGAAGCATATGTCCAAATACTGGCAAATTGACTGCAAGTGTAGCCAATGATATCCTGAAACTACTGTGTATAAATTGAGAGGTAATTCAGAAAACTACAGAAGAACCCTCATTAAACAGTGACAACCAAATATAAAAGTTAGAGTATTTTAGTACCGTATTTTTGGACAATAAGGCGCACTGGATTATAAGGCGCACCATCAATAAATGCCTGTTCCTGCAATTTACCAGGATTCTCAAAGTGTGGAAAAATAAAAACTTTGACCCACCCCAAGGCTCTAGGCACCCTCGTGATCCCCTAAGTTACATGACTATTTATTACCATTGTTCAATATTGGGGTATATGGTGAGCCAGTGTTAATTGTCATGTGAGGTCCTCCCATATAGGATGACCACAAAAAATCCACAAAAACAGGATAGGGCAAAAACACATGCACGCCATGCCACAGCATGTGCATGAGCCATAGAAATACATGTGTGGGGCAATGTATTACTTCTTCTGTCTATAAAATAAATTGAAACTTCATTTTTATTCCAGGAGGGAAAACAACATAAGCCCAGCTCTGTATAAGTTTAATATTGGCATATTGTAAGCTCCTATTTTGGAACTAGTTTCAAACAGACCTCCAGCGCTAGTTCAGGAAAGATGGGTGCACTTTATGTTTGTCTAAAACTGACCCCAAGCTTATATTATACAGCCTTATTCCATGTCATGGACCTTAAAGGGGTCGTCCACTTTCAGCAAATAAATGATATGTTTGTGTAAGGAAAAGTTATACAATTTTCCAATACACTGCAAGTTAACACAAAAGATTCGATGAATGGCAGCAAGCAGAGATCTAGAAACACCATGAGGAATTGTACAGAAAGTATATTGGAAAAATGTATAACTTTTCCTTACACAAACCATTTTTTGCTGAAATGGGACAAACCTTAAGAAGTTTGATTATTGTGAACCCCCGACGCTCAATGATGTGCCTGGTACTCGATGTAAGCATCTTTCTATTTACCCAGATACCTTACCCAAGTAGTGACCCTTTACTAAATTTTGTCGAGTGTCTTTTGGAGCAGCTGCAGCTTTGGGTAAGGAAAACACCAAAGTTGTGTCTGCATTTAGAATAGTACATGATGACGAGAAAGGTCATTGGAATGAATGAGAGTTCTTCCTCATTTACCTTCCATGCATTGCCTAGAACATTCGAGGATATTCATCATACCCATAGGTAAAAATATGAGCTAAATGTAATCTCTTTGCTTATAAAACTTCAATATGTCTAAAGATTTTGGGTTATATAGAGAGTTGTCTAGGGGTCCTTTGCCCTGAGCAAAAATATTTCTCTAAAGGACATCTACATCAGTGTGCTAATGGTAGTATTTGATGCTTAACGATTTTTAAAATATATAATATTTTTTTAAATATATTTGAATGAGGCGGAGCGCGTCAGGATGACAATCAGTGATGGTAATGTCCTTTAGGAAAACCCTACCTTAGAAGGCAGGGGTAAGCTGTAAGTACCGAGCACCAGCTCAGGTGAGCTGGTGCGGTACTTACTTCGTCAGTGTATAAATCGCGGGATCGTGGTTTTAACACTTTTAACTTTAGAGCAGAAAAGGCCTCGGCCGGTCTCACGTGTGCTGTGCGCGCGCGCTCCATAGGAAATAGCGGAGATGTCGCGCGCAGTTCCGAAGCTCCTTCTGTCTAAAGTTTTAAAAGTGTTAAAACCGCGATACCGCGGTTTATAACACTACGAAAGTAGTACGGCACCAGCTCACCTGAGCTGGTGATCGGTAATTAAAGCTTACCCCTGCCATTCTAAATGGTAGGTTTCCATAAATACTCCACGAGATGTTTCCTCATCTGGCACTTCAGTATCACACAATTCCCAATATAGTAAAGTGACCATTGTACAACTTCTTTTATGATTGATGTGGCTAATTATTTGTGCTTAGTCTGTTCCTAGACTGTTACATAGAAAAGAGCCACGGTAGCAGCATTGAAAGGATTTGTCCACTTAAAAGGATGCTAAACCATAGGCTGAAGGTACCATTTCCAAGACCCTCAAGGGCAGCGGTCAGGAACCTTTTGGGCTGAGAGAGCCATGAACGCCACACAATTTAACATGTTATCCATAAGAGCCCTATAATATGCACATGGCCCCGTAGATAGGTAACCACAGCAACATGTGCCCAAGTAGGTAGCTAGCCTCAGCACATGTCACCAGTATATAAGGAACAGCACATACCCCAAGTAGAGTTGGTAGCCACGAACATGCCCCCCAGTATATAGCTAGCCCCCTACCTGCGCTCCTCATCGCTCCCATGCTCTTCTCTTTGACCCAGGCTAGACTATTGTATGATGGCGCCGGGGTCACACAAAGGACGTAAGCAATGGTAACATCGCTGCGTTGTGTCCGTGGTCAGTCTAAGAGTACACACAGCTCAGCCATCACTATTTATTAAAGATGTGTATGAGGGCCAGATGCAGTAAACAAAAAGAGCCACATCTGGCTCCCGACATAAGTTCCCTACCCTGCTTGGGGGACTACCTAGCAAGTGTAAAATCACCCTGTAGTGCCACCACCAGTCAGATTGAAGAAGTAACAGTGGAAAATTACTGTATCTTACAGACATACTGGGGTCTTCCAGAAGCTGGCTGATAGACTTCTGTTCCAGAGACACTTTTCCACTACCTTAGGCTTGGGATAATATGGGAACAGAGGGCTTGGATAGCCAACCTGCTGTTCCTGGATATGATTGATCAGGTATCATAGGCAAGTTGTGGTCAAAGCCATCACTTGGCCACCCTGATGTGCATGGGAATGTAACTGTCCAAAGTACAATTGGCTGAGGCCGTAGTGTTGAGTAGCTAAATATTATATAATAATAATCTTTTTTTAATAGTGCCATCGCAATTCCGTAGCGCTAATATTTTCCTTATAGTACCCTTTGTGGTCTTAGTAAGTTTTCTTAACTCTCTGGGTGTTGCAAATGTGGAATAACAGCGACAAGCAGCCTACCGCTAGAGCCAATATATGATCTTTAATATAAAATTTCCATATCACTGCCCAACAGTAGTCATTGTCCCTATGGACAATGGACAAACCTACTAACTGGCACCATGCTTGTTGTATCTAGTTTCTGTATACCGAAAGTAAACATACAAAAACAAAGGTGCAAAATAATAATTTTATTCAATGTCAATAAAATGTATACAAATTGTGGAATAAAGAGACCTAAAAAAAAACACCCCCTCCTAACCTAAAAGTAATAGATGAATCAATCATACACATAAAAGTCTCCAAATGCTACCAAAATCACCCATAATATAACGTCTATACAATTCAAAAGATAATAGGGACAAGTAAGGACATGATAACAAAATACATCAGGTAGAAAACCATAAAAATAGAGTCCAGTATAAGTTCGGGGATGTGCAAAAACCAGACACATGTTTCACTTTGCTTCATCTGGGGTGCGACACATTATTTTTTGGACCCCTAACCACCCTGCACATTTTGGTTTAATAGTTTTCTGTTATAGTAGCATCTTATTCATATACAGGCCACTAGGATTTATTGTTGGGTTTTACATGTTTCCTTTGCATAACCTTGCATTTTCAGTCTTCCTGTGGACCCTTTCTATGATTATTATTGACCTATGTGAGTCCCATAGTCTTCCTGAAATAGTAAACACTACGCTTACACCCTCCTCACTGCCTCCTCTAGATAATGGCTTGGAAAGGAAATTAAATGAAGTCCTGCTGCAAACTTCAAAGCATCAATTATCCTGCGGTTTCTAAGTAATCGGAATCGGTTTTCTGCTCTCACAAAGCTTGAGAGTATAAACTCGGGGTTTTATGCCGCATGTGGCATGTAGTTACCGGATGCAGAGTTATAATGAAGGCATTTAGTCACCGCTTGCAATGGCTCAACTATTAATGGTTATTACAATGTTTTCTAGGCTCGGATTTTGGTACAAGATGTGGCACTGTTTGGAGAGGACACAATGATTTTTAAAGGCATGGCTAGCTGCGGTAAACATAACTAACATAACGTGCCCTTCTCCAATCGTACAAGCTGATGCTGTTACAGAATTACAATCCCCTACCATCTAAAGTCCACTTCATGCACTCACAAAATTGTTCATAAAGGCGTGGTAATTAAAGGAAGATACCATGTAAATATGTAGCCTGGTTTTTAGAAAATTGCAGCCATGTTCTTTCTAATTATGGACAATTATGGGCAGCACCAAAACTGGGCACAACCTGGCAGGTGCCAGGGCCCAGAGCTTCTGGGGGTGTCCTCAAGGCTGTACATAAGGAGTGGGTTATGGGGCTGTATCTTATGAATCATACGGTGCGAGGGGGGGGCTTATATAAAGGCAATTTTCTGGCACCATTTGAAATAGAATTTTTTCTGATTTGCTTTTGGCAAACCATTGTTGCCCTATGTTCCTGATCTTGTTTTGTTCATTGTTTATTTTTCATTAGGTTTAGGGCTCATTCACATGCAGTAGATCAGGTCTATGAGGTGTGTGAGTTGGGCGGACCGCTTTGCAAATATAGCAACATGTCCTCGTTCCACTGTAAGGAGAAGGTGGTGAAAAGTGTTTACCCCTTTCCTTCGGCCCATGCTCGCCCGTGATCCAGTCCAGACGAGCAGCGGCATCAGCCTTCAGCATTAGCGATAGGGTCTGGTGTTAAAATTAGAGTTAATCATTGTTGCCACCTTCAAAATATTTGTCTTAGAGGACTAGAGGAGACTAGTAGAATACCAGTTTGCTGAACAATTTGAGTAAAACTGGGTCAGACTGATTTGATTCAGACCTCTAGCCAGAATCTATGACGCCCCTTTCTAAAGAAATGCTTTATTCACAAAGGAGATGCTAGTGAAAACAACCCAATGGTAATGATAGAGGGTGGATTGGACTGTATCTTGTTTGCAGTGCCCTGCTTCTTTGCATATGTCCCTGCATGGGACATGGCTATACACCCAATTCTAAAAATGAAACCTAAAGAAATCTACCATTGAAATCAAGCAGATGGATTATCCAGGGATACTTGTCATAGATCCAGGCACTGTGACTGTGGTAGCTTCTTAAATTTGATACCATGGGCTTCTAGTTTTAAAATCAACTTTAAAATGATGCTAATGAGCCCAAAGAGCTACTGGGTGGTCCCAGAGCTTCTCATGCTGCAGATTTCACCAGTTGTTACATGCATTTCCTCCCCTGCTGCCCCTCAGAACTCCCCCCTCCCTCTGCCTGCTGTAATCTCAGTGCAGCAGAGGAGATTTCAGCAACACAGTGAGATGGGAAATGCTCTTTGCACACTATAACAGTTGCAAATCTGCCAGCACGGATCTGGGAACCAACCCCAGTAGAGCTGCAGGCTCATTAACATAATCTAAAAAGTGAATTTACAGGAAGGTGACAATGGATAACAAATATAAGAAGCTTACACAGTCACAGTGCCTGGGTCTATGAACATGTGCCCCTGGTTTATCCAGACTTGATTTGTGATGTAGATTTCCATGTGACTTTTTTTCTAAAACAGCTGTATCTCTTCTTTCTATGTTCGTGCATAATTTATACGTTAATCAACGTGGCTTCTTTGTTATATAAATCAGAATAATGTATTACAGTTGAAGGTCCTGAACCTTGTGAAATGCGCAGAGTCGATTTTTCAGCTCTGTCGCTTTTTGCTCCTATGACACCAAATGGCGTTGTAAATCACTTAAAGCCCATTTTCTTTGCATCATGCAAGTAGCTGTACTTTGTCAGGTCATCATTTCCTGTTCCACAGGACAGTGAAATACAGTAGTCAATCCTCTATAAATCCTAAAATCTTTTAATCGATTTATATTTGTGATATAGCATACTCTTATTATTTACAATATTGATGTAGACGTGTTCCTGGATTTTGTCTAGGTCCATAAATAATAAGTGTGTGCATATATAACTTTCTGCATTGTGAACTATGAGAAATGAGCAGAAAACATAATTATGTCTTGTAAGGGCGAATCGTGACAGTTACAAGAATAACACATCAAAGAGATCCTCATGGATCCATGCATAGATTAAGGTGGGCACTACAGGAGAAATAAATAGTTGAGACACAAAGTAATATACAAGGATTTTGCTATAATGGCAGGAGTTTTAGGTGATTGGGTAAAAAAGCTGAAACAGACTTAGTTATGAGGACTAAATACTACAGTTCTGGAGAGATTTTTTTCAACTCAGAGACACGTACGCATACATCCAATGTAATAAAAATTTATTCAAGTGTTATAGAGAACAAGGAAGTCCATGGGGAGGGCTTGGAGTTAGGAGTCAGCAACTGGGGCATTGGCCAGGGCCCCTGCATGTGGACTTTGTGGGAAGAAGAGCTTATACATTTATCCTGTTACATTACTCTATCTCCTTGTAATTGTTCGATTAATCTCTCTAGCTTTTGTTATCCTATCTGTTTTGCCCGGGCCCCATGTTGTATAAAAACCGCCCTGTTAGCAATGTGTATTAGCCATTCAAAGTGCCTCTGTTCTACCTGCATCACAAAGGAGTGGAGAGGTTGAGTTCTCCTAGATGTGTGGGAACATCCCCCAGGCCACAGCACTGACACTGTGTGCATTGTGCATAGTAAATGTGTACAATAGTATTTAATGGTAAGAGAAATAGATACTTTGTGAAGGGAAAGTGGGAACTTAAACTACTATTTCTATTTTAGAATATGTACGCAGTGCAGTGATGATAATATCTATGTTGAGCACTTTCTTGTAAGTGAACCAAGTCAAGAAATTAAGAAGTCCAGTATAGGGTTAGATGACTTTCTTTGTGTATCTGGAAAAAAGACACCTTAGTGGTGACCTAATTACTAAATTCATTGTTCAAAGCACATGATTGTCTAGGAGGAAAGGATGCTTTTAAAAGAACAGTCAACGCTGGATTTGCTCATCATCACATTGTTTTTCTTTGGATATATTGAGCATTTACTCCAGGGAAAGCTCCCATCCTATACGCTGAACATATCCTTAGACTGTGCTGGCAGACTGGGGCATTCTTTTTTTTGCATTCTGCTTAGTGGCATAGGCTTAGTGGTGGCCATAAAGGCCTATTGGGGACAGATGCCACTTTATTGCATCAATCCCCAACCTCAACTGACCTGTACAGTTGGGTGGGTGATTCTCCAGTCATGTACTGTCCTTGGGAATAGGTAAGTATGCAGAAGTGAAACCACCCAGACTAGTCCTACTATCAGGATACCGGAGTGCAAACAGGAGATGTATCCAATCTATATATGAGCTAGTGAGATGAGCTAAAGGTTATAAGGTCACATCGGTAACCTCCTGTCATATTCTTACAATGAAGGGAAACAACGTAATGTAAATGTAGACTCACATTGGTCAGTAGTCACCATGGTCAAATAAAGTATCAGTTTCCAAATAACAAAATCATAGAATTTAAGCACACCAAATGCAAATGAAAGGGAATATATGATTTGTTTTTATGCGTTGTGCCCCAAACATACCTTGATAATGCTGTAACTATACTGAGGCAGAAACATATCTTGTTTAATCCCTGTTGGAGTGGTTTTGCTCACAAAAACAATCATAAAATTAAGGGCATTAGGAAAGCTGGGTGCGTACTGGCTGCTGCGTTATCGCGGAGGCTTCCTGAAAATATTTAGACCGGGCTAATCAACCTGAGAGGGTAAATCATCAACAGAGTAGGTGGGAAATGGTTTGCAGCAATTGATGAATTTTGCTGACAGGGAGAACCAGTTCTCTGGAGCGTGCATTAATTAGGGTATACGAGGAGAAGTGCCAGAGCAGACCAGGAGCGACAGACCTCATATCATAAATTTATCAATGTTTTTTTCAGCCAAACCACTCAGTTCAGGGGATTAACTAAGATATGTTTCTGATCAGGTGCTGTAGCTACCAGCATTATCAAGGTTATGTCTGGTTCAAAGCATGAATGAAATGCTGATTTCCTTTTAAGTGGTATTTATCTTAGGCCAAGTTTCATGTAAAATTGAAGTGCAGCTGAACAGCAGCCTTTGTCAACAGAGCAGAGATAACATAGTAGGATAATGAGAGCTAGTCAATGATGACCAAAAAAGACACTCAGAATATGATCCTATATCAGATTAGGACCGAGTGACACATGGTATCAATATATTTAGATTTAACCGCTGCACCTATAGTCCAGCACATTATGCATTTGTTAACGTCATATAAATATATCACTGACGGACCCAATTTTAGATACTTACTTTCACAAGAGCCTGCCGCAAAGCGGGTGGACTGCTGCGGCAAGGGGTACCACAAGGCCGCTCACAGCCACGACTAGCCTGCGGTGGTGACAAGGTTGAGGTGGTAAAGAGTCATGAGGCAGAATCGTGGTGGGACAGGGCAGTGGAGGTCGAGGCCAGGCGCACAGGATCAAGGTCAGAGGCAGAGCAGAAGGTCAGGGCAGGCAGCAAGAGAAGCGTAAACAGGAACAGAAAAAACCCCCCCCCAGGGTCCCAACGGGAATTCAGCAACAGTCGCACGGCATAGGGAACAAGCTTTTCACTAAGGCAAAGGTACAAAGATCGGCGGGGCAGTGAATGAAGGGAGAGGTGGCTATTTATTTAGTTGCAAGGTGTCCAATTATTATTAGTGAGCTGGGGAAGCGCGCGGAACCCAAAGAACCACGCTGGGGTTGCGGTCTCAGGTAAGTCAGCCAGTAGTGGTGACCAGGTGATGGAGAGGGCATAGGTGCACCGCCACAAGGACATGGGGCGCAGGGACGCAGAGAGAAGAAGGAGAAGAATACTGTCTTTCAATAGTATAGGTTTGGTTCTGGGCGCTACAAAACTAGAGAAACAGGTTAGAGTAAAAAGGAAGGATATTGGATTTTAATCTGCCAGTGTATTTCCTATTTTTAACGCCATGTATCTGTGCTTCTGTAGCTCCACAGAACCACAACTTGATTGCAATCTGAAGATTGAGATAGGGGCATCCGATTTAAAAAGTGCCATTCCCCTGAAACTTTAAAACATGACTCATCTCTATCAAAAGTGATTTGCTACTAATATTACACATGAGCTATGGAAAAGATTTTTTATACTGTAGGCCAATGGGTGGATTTTGCATTTAAGAGAGAATTCTAGAAAGGCTATCCTACCCTACTTGAAGGAGCTGCTTAGTACACTAACGTAAAGATCACATTTAAACATGACACAGAGCAAACGTTAGTGGAGAAGCTTTTGAATGTTTTTGGGGCCCAGAAATACAATTTTCAGGGTAACATTGTCATATGACTCTTCAGGTTACCATTCACTCCTGTGCTGTGAGTTAAGGTTTACATGGATGGCCCGTAACCCTATACGATACGGACCCTGTTTGTAAGGTCTCCCTGGCTTTAGGTTATTCTCAGACAGTATACATAGATTATCTAGACATTTGTGTAGTCTATGTTATAGAGTATAGAAACAGGTATTCGTTTCCCTCCTGTAAACATCGCCCCATCATAGACACGGATGTGTGGTCCGGTGTGATGAAGTGCCAATGCTTTCCTAAAAATGATTTTTTTCTTAGGTTCTGTAGGTGGAGGATATTGCTTGGGGGAGTGTCCCGTTCGTGTTGGTACTAGAATGAAAACCGTTTTGGCTTATAAGAGGGGAAAAGTGCTTTTTCCAACGTATACTACTAATAAAAAAATTTGAAAGAGCAAGAAGACAAATTCAAGACCTTCCAGAAAAATGTAAGACATTAAAAACTAAGAGAAGAATTATGAATTAAAGCTTTACCTTAAATCCTGTAAATCCCGTGCCAACAAAGGACTAAGAATGGATATTGTATGAAAAACACACTAAACTTACCTGGTATCACATTGAAAGGTGGCAAATCCCATTATGGGAAAGGGATCATCTAAAAACCCCACAAACTTCCTCAGAAATGGTCTTTTACTGCAACTTGCGCCACAGCATTTAAGAAGTGTCCATTTGGGGTCAGCATCCTTTGTGGCCGTTGCACTATTCTCAATGCCCACAAATTTCTGCTGCAGGGGGCTTTTGTTCTGGTGCAAGTTGGACCAGGCACCACATTTAACATGCAAAGTTAGACAGAAGTGGGCGGACTGCCATATTAAAGGTGGCTGCACCAACAAAAAAGGGTTGACGCTGTCGGAAGCAGTTCTCATGCCCGAGGGGCCCCATCGTGACTGAGCTTCCGCGGGGGAAATCGGGGGCGTGGCCGTCGGAAAACCCGATGGATTCGGAAAAATGCAGTATTTTTTTAAAAAAACGTGTCGCTCGACACACACTTACCTGCACCCGGGATAGCTTGGTGAACTCCAGTGAACTCCGACAGACTTCAGCGCAGCAGCGACACCTGGTGGACATTGGGCGCACTACCTTAGTGAATCGCCGGAAGACCCGAATCAGCGCCGGACAACCCGCCGCTGGATCTGGAATGGACTGGGTAAGTAAATGTGCCCCATTGTGTCATGTATATTTTGCAATATATTTGGTTTTTATCATTTTAGTAATGTTCATTTGTTTTTTTATATCTTAATCCTATTGTTTCCCTATGGCTATGTTTTTACTCTGTAATGTCTTATTTTATTTCTATACGTCCCCATGATTTGTAAAGTGCAACTCGATGTGATGGCACTATAATTATAAAGAATATTGTGTTTATTGTTATTTCATCATTTCTTACCATCCACTAACTGACATTGGTTGATGCCCGTTCAGTATTATAGTACAAACACTAATAGAATCACCCATAGATTAGTAGAGTAGTCTAGTCATAAAGAAACACATGAGGGCGGCATTTACATCAGCCTGATTAATAATTTCACTTCCTGCTGGCATACAATGGAAAGTTTGTCATCGATGTATGGCACAAGATCGTTTACATAAAATAACATGATAAAGAGCAGTTGAGCAATGTAATGTAGCGTGCAAGTCTGAACATATAGGTGCTCTCTATGGGGTTGCTGTTACAAAGAGGCTTCAAAAGAAAAATAGTACAGTTGACGTAGGAGAGTAGAGGGAAGGGCATATACGGAAAGCATGAAGGAACGTGCCCCAATTCCATGATGGGAAGCCAGGCATTTGGTTCTGCATTTTTTAATAACTACTATAAGATTCCTGACTATATAATAAGGAATTTTGATTCATGCAGTGGGAGGGGTCCTGATAATGTAGGCAATATGGCCGCTCATGAATGACATCTACTACGCACAGTGCATGCCTACTCATGCCTCCTGAAGTCACTTTGCAGGAGACAATCTTTTACCTTCCATTTCTTTATTCAATGTGTCACCTAATTCTAATAAGGAAATTGATGTTAATGCATTTCTACTTATTACTCAGCTCCGTTAGTGATTCGTTTCTATAAATTCGTAGGGAATATACGGTAGTCAGAAACACACCTCATGACTTATCATTGAATACAGCTGCTACTTTCTCTTGCCTATAAGGAGCTTTGTCTCCTCCTTGCTACTGTGTATAAACACAAGTCTTTCATAAGTCAATAGGATACATAGCAAGGGCCTAGCTATAGGAACCACTGACACATATATAAACCCCACAGTTATGAATGGCACATGATAGACTAGCTGCAGTACTTCTGAACACCCTCTTTTACTCATTCATAAGAGGCAGCAGCATATAGGACATTAGAGATAAGCAATGAGTTGTATTGATTTGAATACAAAATTCAGGCGAGATAGAAAACTTACTATTGCCGCAACATCTGTGGATGTATCTCTATTTTAAACAATTAAATTCTGCGGAGATGATTACTGATCTGTACAAAGTTTTTCAAAAGTTAGCTACTATTTACCAGAGCTAAGATTCTTCAAAAAGCATCTCCGAAGTATGTAAAACGTATTATCGCCAGAAGAGGATTTTTTTTTCTGTACAGAATACCAAAACATTGGTATTACCAGTTCCTCATCGACTAGTTTATCAGGCTGAGCAGGCAGAGCCTAATAATGATGATTATTGATTTATGGAAGGGGGGGTTCCAAGAACCCTTGGACCACAGATCAGATGATCTAGTTACTATGTCAGCATATGTCTTTGATTATAGGTTGTGTAAGTTCTGGGAAATCTGGGTGTTTGGAGTGGTACTGCCTCATTGTAAAAGGATGTTAACAACACAATTTGGTCTCTAAGTGAATCTCATTGCATATAAGTTGAACCGGCACATCAAACAGTCCACATTATAGAAGATAACACAACAGTGGTATAATACTCTTTCTAGAGAGGCTCTTGGATGACTTGTGTTTAATTTGTAGGTTGTAGATGTAGGATTATAAGTGTCCAGTAATGCATTTTGTTTTTAATGCTTTCAGGTGTGTATAGATGTTGATGGCCCTCATACATGTACCATAGTGGTAGATCATGCAGCTGATCAGCTGAGACCCAGCTATGGTTTGGCACATCTAGATTGTTACTGGATTCTGAGAATCTTCCAGGACTTCCATCCCCAGGGAAGATACATTGTACAAACTAGTTTTGGAATTGCTCAGAAGGCCATGATTGTAAAATACACCAGAAGACCTTTCTGTCCCTGGCGCACAACTAGCAGCCTAGTAGTAGCATTACATTTGCGATTGACCCTCCTCATTTCTGCACTGTGCTGTAATGGGTTGTGTTATCCACCTTCTCATAAGCAGTCCTGCGGCTAAGTATTCATTTTGTAATCAGGAATCAGTTCTTGTTGTTTGATGCCGGACTTCTTCACATCCCAGGCCCCACAGCAGTGGTACGGCCAGCTCTAAGGTGCGAAGCTACCAGTGGCCCTATTGTCCATCCAGAACTAGTTGCACTGGTGGTGTCTTTTTGCTCTTTTGGACAACAAGGAGGGGAGATTGGGGGTCGGTACACAAGTAGGTAAAGGTTTAAAGCGAACCTGTCAACAGGAATATTAATTTTAGCTGGTGACATCCGCTCCTACTATAAGTGGGATATTTATCTAATATGTTGTTGGTTGGTTGATACACAAATTTAATCATTATTACCTTTAGTAATAGAAAATGGTTCTAAATTATATGTCATATAAAAACCCTTTCATACTTCATTGTTCCATTGTTTTTGCAAATGTATTTGACAACTGACATCTTTAGACATTGTATTTGTGAATGACGGAGTCGATTTTGCTTCCTTTCTTCAGCTTGGCCAGCATGTGTTACATTTAGAACATCCCAACGTACGCATAGTCATCGCCAAAGCCAATAATACCACAATATGATGAACGCCTAATGCTTAGCACCTGTTCAAAGTAAATCCTCATGAATTTCCACTACGATGAACGTACAACAAAGCTGTGCCGCAAAAAGGTTTAATCCCTTTATGGCACAGGAGGCATTACTTTTTGATAACCTTGAACAATGAATTTGACTTAATTTTTTTAATTTGTAGCATATTATTTTTTCTATAAATATAAGAACTACAATCCTATATTAACTAGGATTTCAGTATTTTATCTGTTTTCTATATACACAGCTGCCCGGAATAAAGTGTGATTGAGTACAGTGACCACCGGCATGTGTCTTTCTGTTCATTCATCCCAGTGCTGGGAAATAATTTGAAAATTACCTTACAACTGAGGCAGGGTTGTTGGAGCCCTGGATAAAATCTCTAACATCCCTAACTTGAATAATAAATATCATATATTACTACGATATTATCTTATCATATACAGCATGTCTTATTATTAGGCATGATAAACTGACTACCATAAATTCTAGTATATTACATGAATCCCACAAGGCCCGACCTCAGTGATGCAGGTGGCATAAAAAAGTAAATGTACTTTCTGTTCTACCAGAGTGTTCCTGATAGAAATTAATATTCACCATTGCGGTATAAGGGATATAAGGGTATTTTAGTGAACCCGTCCCCAGCTTTTACACCAGCCTCCTCAGGTAGGGTATAAAATGTCCTTTCTAGCATTTGTTTTTTATTATAACTTGCGTGACCTCCAAAGTTTAATGCACATGAACTTAGAAGAGTCACATTGTGCATAAGATGAGTCACTTGTATAGGCTGAAGTGGAAGAGACCTTACAGATGCTCCTAACTGGGACACTATAGTATATAGAAACGTGCTTTCAAAGGGAACCTGTCATCAGCAATTTGCCTGATAAACCACTACTAAAATATTATCAAGCAGCGTAATTCTAGTTTTTGTTTCTTTCATTGCCCAGTGTGGTGGCATCATCCTGAGAATCAAGTTTGAAGTGAGATGTAAATTGGTTGTATAAAGTCAAGAATTAAACACTGAAGTCAAGGTTGGGAGCTCTGAACACCTCCTCCTCTGTTATTGAAATCATTCATTGGACTACAGGAGATCTGTATATTGTATGAGGGATCCTGGTATCCAAGTGTTAGTCTCCTAGTGGAAAAGTAAAAAAAAGTTAAATTTAAAAAATACATTTAAAAAATTTAAAAAACAACAATTTTACTTAAGTTAATTATATATTGTGTGTATTTAAAGTTAAAAGTCAGACGTAACCCAAAATAGTATCACTGGCACCATCCAAACTAATGCTGGCTGGCTGTTCTGTAAATTACAATTCTCAGCAGCTGTATAAACTCTCTTCCGAGGAAGAAAGTTCCCTGTCCACCACTGATTGATATGAAAAACCCTCATCCGTACCATAAAGAAGATCTTCCACATCTGAGGTGTGTATTATGATGGCTTCCAGCAGTTGTGTCAAAACACTGTAGAATACAAAGGGAATCCGTTTACATATCGGTCAATCAGTAGCTGACAAGATTCTACAAGACCCCTTCAGCAGCAAGAGATGAGCAGCGCTGCCCTTTACAAAGGAATATTTATACAAAAAAATTTTTTTTTACAAACATATCAAGAAGTTTACATTGGTGTGCAATGTACACTGTATATTATTTATCTTGACTACAGGACTACTAGTAGCATCCCTTTAAATGTCTCATATAGTATGTGAAGAGCATGTGAAGTCACAATTTAAAGTGTAACTAATCAGCTTTCTGTCCTGGATCCACTGGGAAAATAAGCAAAGTTTTCTAGGATGGGAGTAGGAAACCACACTTCTTTTAAGCTCCCTTGACATCAAGCATGACCTAGAAGAGGCCTTATGACATGATGCAGGATTGAAACCAAACCAGTATATCTATTCCAGAAGGAACAAACTCCCAACTGTAGACAGCACTGTTTTGACCTCATTTGGACTCCTCGGTACAGCGTAGGGAACTGGTTTAGCTGAGTGAGAGGCTTGTGACTAGGGTCGGGAAGTAAGAGTTCTGCTTACAGAGACTGCCAATTAAGGCCACCATGGCTATAAGACTCCAGACGCCTATATGGTGGCAGTCTCCGTAAGGAGAACTCTTACTTCCCGACCCCAGAGATAAAGGATGCTGATGTCAGGTTAGTCAAATCTCCTCAAAGAGCCAGATAATCAAAGGAAAATTTCTCTAGGCATGGAGAGAGTTAATCACTAGCCTCCTTATCTGCTTGAGGTGTATGATGAAAGAGAAATATCACAAAGTTTACTACATTATTCATATCTGAACTGAAAAAGAAAATTGCTTCTAAGGTTTAGTTACATTTTTAAATAAGCATAGGAAAGACTGTCACAAATTATATCAAAGCAGTTATTTACTTACATTGTAGAAACATGGATTAATTTAAACCTATATGTCAAGGTGCAGATGTCATAAAAATGTGGTGATTCTGGTAGCCAGCCTGGGGCGGGCACGACCGGTGGGTGCACTCGCTGCAGCCCGCAAACCTACCATAGAGATAACCGCTAGAGATACACAGACCCCCGGAGCCTCTTGATGTATCCGGCTGTGCCAGCGTATGATGAATTACCCCCTTACACTTACAGGAACCAGATTTACCTCAGAAGTAGATAATGGTGTTAAATCTGATGCATCTTCAAATTGTCTAGACTAAGTTTAACATAAATTAGCCCAGTTACTTTGTATCACGTTTTTTGCAGCAGAATTTTGATGTGTCTTAAGCCACACTCAGTCTAAATAACACATTAACTAGATGTGACATTTTGAGACAAAAACATACACAAAATGAAGTGCAATATATTGCAGGGCTATAATAAATGAGTGATCTTGACATATCTGTTTTTTAATTCAGATTTGCTGTTACCAGAAAATACCAATATCTTTAGCTTTAAGATAATTCACAAATGTACTAATGGGCAAGCAGAGGCAAAACTCCAATGGAAATCTCCCTTCATGACTCACTGATCCAGAATGTGCCCTAGTAATTCATCCATCCTTCTCTGTATGGATAGGTGTGTGGGCAACAAGCATTCCTGGAATCAAGTTTGTAACTTTTTTTTTTCTTTTGTGTACATTTTACTCATTTAATACCATAACATTTAGTTGGTGTTGAAGACAATTGATCATGTGGAACAGTGGAGACATTTCAAAAGTGAAATACACCTATACACCGGGAAAATGAAAGGTGTAGTCACATTTTCCTCAAAAAATTTTCTGAATTAAAAAGAACCATTTAAATGTGCTACATTGGTGATTTAAAGGAAATCAACCATTAGAAATGTACCAATTTACACCAAACATACTTACTTGTAGGCATCTTCTCAGCGATCTTAGCACCTATCTTCATATAGCTAAAAACAGCGGGTACCTGTAAAACAAAAGACTTTAAAAAATATGTTAATTAGCCAGAAGCCCTCTGTGTATGTCACACAGACGTCCAGGCTAATAATTATGCACACCTCCGGTGTGATACTCACCTCCTCTCACCCGCTGGATCCCTGTGACATCATGGAGGAGGTGTACATAATTATGAGCCAAGAGGAGCTCTGTGTGATGTACATAGCGCACCCATGTCTCTCCGATTATAATTATTGAGCCCTCCTGGATGACGTCTCTGGGATCCAGAAGGGGAGAAGAGGTGTGAATTACTGATTTAGGCGTGCATAATTTTTAACCTGGAGTACCTGAGTGAAGTATGCAAAACAACCAGGCTAACTAGCATATTTGTAAAAGTCTTTTTTTTTTAGCAGATACCTGCGTGTCAAGATATATGAACATATATGCTGGGATCGCTGAGAAGACTTTGACATATGTTTAGTGTAAATTACTACATTTCCTTTAATGTTCTTATCTTTTTTAAGAACCAGGACTTTAAAAGTAAATGGAATTGTATAGAAATAAAAAAAAAATTAATATGGATGTGAGAGCTTGAATATAATAAACCTCTTATACGTAACCCCGCTGGTACTTCCATTCACTTGCGGTGAAGTATATCACTGTCGGTCTCTGTCTGAATACAGAGGCCAGTGGTGTCGTTCCGATCACAACGCCAGCCTGCGCCTACTCCTGGTACAATATACAATAGAAAATAGAAAATAAGGAAAATAGGGGACAAACTATAGTGTAGGAATTTTCACATAGGTCAGATCACATACATAAAACACATTTGCATGTGTGCTCATCTTCTTTGGGTTGTGAGGACGTAACCTAGTCATGAGAATTCTTTTGGGTTGCTGCCGGTGGTGTTTCCAATGTTGTAAATTCTACGCTGGGCTATACAAATGTAGTAGATTTGGTCCTAGGTCCTATCACTCCATTGTTAAAAACGTTTCATATGTATTATTAATTAAAAAATTACATAAAATGTAGATGATAAAAGACAGAGGGATTGACCATAAGCATATGGAATTGTAGCTCTTTATGCATTAAAATGGAGACACGTTTGGGGTTTGAACTAGACTCGTCCTCATTCCTACTTGCGAATGCTGTCTTGGGGCATTTAAATCCCAATTGGTGTTAAAAAAACACTTGCTCAGCTGCGCTCACTCAACTGCTAAACTGGAGTTCTGAGCATGCGCAGTAGCTCCGGCTTTGGAGCTGAGATTGTGCAGCCACTGGCCTGTGTTTTGCGCTTACGGACGAGTGTGCGCAGGTCCTTCTAGCTGCGGGCCGAAGATATTGGGGTAGGATGATCAGAGAGACTACTGGGGCGTGGAGTAGCCGCGCCATGTAACCTCAGCTCCGGCTACTCCAAGCCCCAATAGCGTCTTTAGAAAATGTGCATATTACCCGGATTAAAGATTAGAAAAGATCAAGGGGATTCAAGGATTATCCCTAAAAAGAGCTATCCTTATATACATTAGATGCACCTACCACCAGATCTACCTTAATAGGTAGATCTGTAGTGGTAGGTTTCCTTTTATACTCTGGTTGAGGCGAGTATAAGTGGTTTGTTGTTTTCTCAGCCCACCTAGCCACATATAGAAATTATATTCCTGGACAACCATTTTAAAGGCATTTGGTCAGACTGCAGAAAATCCAAGGGAAAAAAATCACAAATAGTTTGCCCGTGCAGACCTTAATTGCAAGGGGTTGCCAGAATTATATTTATTTCCTACTCTAAGAAACAATCAACAATATCACTTGAACACCAGAACCCTTCACCAATCAGCTGTTTGGCAGAGCAGGAGAAGCGGTTCTTCATATAATGGCTGCAGTGGGGAACTGCAGCTCAGCTACTATTCCTGTAATTGAAACAGGGTTTGTGTCAAACCCCCACTAGTCATATACTGATGGTCTGTACTAAGGATAGGCCATTAGTATACCATAATTCTTAACTAATGGTGACTGAAAAGAAAAAGAGCAAGCAATGGCAAGGACCTTATGACCTACTCAGTCTCCAGGCCCGACCATTACGTTGGCACCATCAGTGGTTTCATCCCTGACTGCAGTTTTTAGTTAGTAAGACATGATCTATCTTATACCTATTTTATAAGAAGTGTGACGTGTCATTTCTCCTGGTTCCGGCAGATTTGCCTTAAAAATGACAGTCCAACTTGTTGCAACAACTTTTATCAGGAGACTTCCCTTCACATCAGCCAAATGGAATTTTCAAGAATAACATCACACATGCCATGCTCCGACACCTCCTGCCTCAGTTAATAGCAGATAATGTTATCATTGTTGTGATAGGTAGATTTCTTGATTTCACAAGTATATCCACAATCATTACATTTCCCTTTTAGTGGCATCAAAGCGATTACTTAAAGCTCCAGGGCTTATGTAGACTATGCTACATTGCTTACACCTACCACATGCCATATAATCCTGATCTCTGTGTAGCAGAAGGACTTTGTGGAAAAATCTGATATAAAGTTAGAATAGCCATTGCTTTCATTACACTCCTATGATTACCCGCCAAAAATGTTTAAATAAGTTAGTGTGACAATAGAGAGAGGGTTGCAGCCCTGAACACACCCGTTGTTACCTAACTAACGAGCCTAGGAAACCTTAGTGTTCAGGGACGTGTGGTTAACAATTTCTACACTGAATGAGTCCACAGGAAAGACAAAAAAACACAGTGGGAGAAAACAAAAGATAATAGACAGACAAGGGAACAGTCTGACAGAACATGGTCAAATGCAAGATGGCAGTGAGGCACATAATCAAATAGCAAGAGAATAGTCAAATAACATAGAAAGGGCCAGATACACAGTGTAGAAAAACAATATCAAATGGACAAAAAGTGTCAGAAGACTGAATTAATCAGCAATCTGAAAATCAGGACTGGGCAGATACATAAATAAAGGAGTAACTGTACGCTGCCCCCATTAACACACTGGTTAAGTCACCCAAACCATATTTAAACACAAGCCAAACTCCAAATGATACACCCAGCTTTCCTATGGAACAGACCCTGAAAGGTAGGTGTCAATCAAAAACAGCCCTGGGAGTGGTTTTCAAGCAAAGAAACCAGAAACTGTGCTTAACCTGCCTTGGGGTTTTTTACCACCTCAATCCTCCACAAATCCCACTAAAATATTTTTAGGAAATAACTGTCCTTCTCTGTACCAATCACAGTACAGCTGGAAGAAATGGTGCAGCCTAGACAGGACCTGCACTATCCCACAGGCAGCAAGTGGATTTTCGGACATTACAAGTAATCATGTCTAGGAGAAAGAGTGGCACTGTAAGTGTAACAAGAGGTATGAGCCTAGAATCAATGTATACAGTAGGATAAATATGAATGAGTGGTTCTGAATATTCAATGTATACAGTAGGATAAATATGAATGAGTGGTTCTGAATATCCAAGAGGTGTAGTCACATATTATCTAATGTCCGGAGGGTTATTAGGAAAGGCAGGAGATAGGAGGAGCAGGGTAGTCTTTCATATTTATCCTACTGTATACATTGATTTTGAGCTCATACCTCTTGTTACACTTATAGTGCCACTCTTTCTCCTAGACAGCTCATACCTCTTGTTACACTTATAGTGCCACTCTTTCTCCTAGACATGATTACTTGTAATGTCCGAAAATCCTACTGGGGGCACAGTTACTTCATAGGGTTACTGTGGGGTACTGTTATTAAGGGGGTTCTGTTACTATGATGTTTAGTGAGGAAGTCTTGGCCCTGTTAGAAAATTGGCTACACTGGGGCTCTGTGACCATATTATTGTATTGTCTACTGTGGGGGCACTGCTCCTATATTAGCTACTTGGAGACACTCTGACTCTATTGGGTACTGAAAGGTGTACTCGGGCCTCGCGCCTCCTTCCTTCCTGGCCACGCGCTCCCGCTGCTAGGACGCGCCCCCGACTCTCCAGGAATTTAAAGGGCTAGCGTCCTCCTTATTGGCGCTGGCATTTACGGGTTCCTATATAGCCCGGCGATTCCCAGCATCCCCTGCCGGATCTTCAGGTCATTCTACTAAAGAGAAAGCCTCCCTGAGCATTTCCAGATGCCTCCGAGTTTCCTGAGCATTTCCAGATGCCTCCGTCTTCCTGTGGTGTTCCCGTCTTCCTGTGGTGTTCCCGTGTTCCTGTGGTGTTCCCGTAATCCTGTGGCCGTGTTCCTGTGGTGTTCCCGTAATCCTGTGGTGTTCCCGTAATCCTGTGGTGGTCCCGTATTCCTGTGGAGGTCCTGTAATCCTGTGGTGTTCCCGTAATCCTGTGGTGGTCCTGTAATCCTGTGGCGGTCCTGTAATCCTGTGGCAGTCCTGTAATCCTGTGGCGGTCCTGTAATCTTGTGGCGGTCCTGTAATCCTGTGGTGGTCCTGTAATCCTGTGGCGGTCCTGTAATCCTGTGGCAGTTAGGTATCCCAGCAGTCTTCCTGAGGTCCTGCCAGCCGGCCTTCCTGTGGTCCTGCCTTCCCGTGGTCCTACCTTGGCTGCCACCGTGGGCCTAGTCACACCCGTGGAGCGACCTGGTTCCTGGCTCCACGCCGCAGCAAGACCATCCCGCTTTGCGCGGGCTCTGGCGAAGACCAGGAGTCCACTTACACTCCGCTCCCAGGTTGCAGCTAGCATTGATATCCCCCGCGGTGGTCTAGGGAGTCCACAGACTTTAGCCCCAGAGACTCTTCTTGCACCCCAGTGCGTGACTATGTCACGAGAAAACAATCTCAAGATCCCCTGGATATGTTATAGCGTTCCAAATCTACAACCACTTATAGTGACACAGGGCAGAGTTGAAAGATGGTGACGCGTCTTAAAGGCCAAAATATGCTGAGTCCTGAAGGGGTTTAAATTCTGTGCTTAAAGATGATAGAGCTGAAAATTGTCAATGAAAACACTTTTGCATCCAAAAAAAACCTTAATTTTCATTCACAACAATCATTTTAAATTGCAATTCTCTTTTATTTTAAGTATGGTATTATTTTTTACACAACAAACTTCTCGCTCCCTGCTGCTGCCTCTTCCAAAGGAGACAGGAGATGTAATAATGGGCCTAGACAGAGATCAGTGGTGGTTCCATAGACTGGTACCTTCATCTACCCATCCCAGGCGGGGATGTAACAGGAAACTTCTAGTGATGTTACTCCCGAACAACAGACAGAAGAAGACTATAGATCATAATTAGCCCTGGACCATCATCCCTTGGATACAACAGGATGATGACAGATTTCAGGTGCTGTCCTGCTATCACAGAAGGTCTTATTACGTCCCACTAGAATTTTTATGTAAAATTGTCCTACATAGATGTTAAGAGCAGCATCAACATCTGTTCAGGGCAGACTTTCCAGAACTTGTGGCTACTACTAAACACCTCGTTGGTCTTGAAACATGTGGGGAACCCGAATCACATAGTTCTCCCTGGCAACAGCTGCCTCTGAGCATGATCCGTTCTGGCACATACTTAGCCCTGGGCAAATATCAACAAAGCAGAGGACATGTCACATACAGAGCAGAGAACATGTCACATCCAGAGCACATCCAGAGAAGAGGACACATGTCACATCCAGAGCAGAGGGCATGTCACTTCCAGAGCAGAAGCCATGTCAAATCCAGAGCAGAGGACATGTCACATCCAGAGCAGAGGGCATGTCACTTCCAGAGCAGAAGCCATGTCACATCCAGAGCAGAGGAAATGTCACATCCAGACTGACCGTATTAACTTTTACCCAACAAAAATGTACCCCACTCCCCCTTTCCCAAAAAACCAACACAACTACAATTTTTGGGATAAAAAACTGGGGGTCGGCCGCAGCTTTATTATTTGCATAACAAAATAAGTGACCTGTGGGAAGAACCCTGACCCTTACCCTAACTTCACCTTGCATGCCTGGCCCCGCCTCCGCGGGGGCATGTCCTAGTTGTTCCGTCAGGTGATAACTAACCGCCGAGAGGGTCAAGATTCCACCACAGGCCACTAGAACAGTGTAACCCTACATTGTGCTCCGACCCCCACACAAGAGGAATAAGGCCCTCTCAATGGCGTCCTGCAACCCAGAAAGGAAGATATCCAGGCCGATGTCATTCAGGTGAACACCGTCCTCCCTCATGAGGCCTGCATTATCTCCTTCCAGCTGCCGATGCCTAACCACTACCCCACACCTGGGGAAGGCACATGTCCACAAAGAAAGAATCGTTAATTCTGCAACCCAGTAGATGAAAACAGGACGGATGCACCGGGAGGAGGCGGAAAGCCGACTCAATGTCCGACTTAGCCATAAGGGCCCCCGGACCGGCTTTATTCAACAAGAGAACCGCTTTGTCAAAGGAAGTGTAAGAAACAGCCACCTCCTCCTGGGGAATACCATCATTGACTGAGTCACCCTCCGGATACGACAAATGGTGTATCAGGCGAAACTTACCCGACTCTTTCTTTGGGACCAAACCCAGCGGAGAGACCCGCAAATTTTCAAAAGGCGGCAACGAAAAGGGGCCCGCCATCCTGCCCAACTCAACCTCCTTTAACAATTTTTCCTCAACCAGTAACTCGTTGTCCCTAACCGATTTAAGATTGTTTGACAACATCAGACCGTCACGCGGTACAAACGGAATCACAAAACCAAAGGTAAAACCGTCAAGCAGCACTTTTGCCTCCTGCTTCAGGTGGTAATTGTCTAACCTCGGCCGCATCCTTTGCACCTGAACCGGAGTCCTCCCCCCTGACAGCTGTGGAAGATTTCGCAGGGGTTCTCTGCCTTTTAAAGCACCGGAGAGCGGAATGGGCCCCGCCACATATGGAGCATTCGTGCTTGAACTTACAGGATGCAAAGAAGCGGCAGTGGCCTTCGTTAAACAACCAGCAGGATCCCGGACGCTTGGAAGCCGCCCCGGACTGCGAGCCCGAGACGGCTCCCGAAGGAAAGGGAACATGAGGCTTCTGTGTCATCATAAACTGAATCCAAACATCAGTCGCTTTTGTCGCCCATCCAACCTCCGGACTCGCCGCTAAGCGACGCCGAAACTCCTCGTCATATCTCCACCAAGCTGAGCCTCCATGCAACTTATGCGCAGTATATATAGTATCCAAATACACAAACATATCCTGTGCACAGGCAGGCTTCTGTCGCACAATGATACTAGACATAACCGCAAAGGCTTGAAGCCAGTTGCCAAAGGTCCTTGCGACCTTAGGCTTCTTGTCATCACCCTTCTCAAAACGCTTCTCCTTATCTACTGTCAACTGATCAGGAGATAACAATGTCCAAATATCAATATACTCAAAATTAACAATTTTCTCCCGGGGTCAGCAGCCACCCGCGTGCCCAAAGGAGCTGCGCCACAAAACAAGGAATCTCTAAAAAGCATCCCTGCTGACCCCGGGGCCTGCACAGGCGGCAACGATGTCACCCCTGGGGATGCCCCGGAGGCACCAGCCTCCATTCTTGCCACAACCGCCTTAAGGGCGCCCACAACATCATCACCAGCAATAGCAGACTTTTTCCATGCGGTCTCACAGGACAACTCACCCGCGGGAGGAACGACCTGCTGCAGAACCACTGGAGGAGGAGGCGCCATGGGTGCGCTAGGCAACGCTGAGGATGGGACCGTTGGCGGTACCCTAGCTTCATCTACCCCATGAGGTGGAGAAGAGTGTTGCCGTCTCCGCGACCGTCTCTCTCTGGAGCGGGTGTAACCACCGCTGGACGAGGATGAAGAGCGCCTGGAATAGGTCCGGCCCCAGCTGGATCTACCAGACCGCCTGCTGTCTCTGAGCCACCGCACTATGTGACATGTGTGTGTCGGAAGCGGGGGCTGTGTCAGTATGTGGTGTTTGAACTGTATCACTGCTGGCACCCAGCCCAAACCACCTAGCTAAACGGCCAGGCTGTTTGGGCAGAGAACCAGCAGGGGGAGCAGCTGTAACCTGCGCTGCGCCTGAAGGCACAGCCAGGTTAACTGGGTGAGGAGACGCAGGAGCAGGCGTGCCCTGCATCTCCTCCCCACGCGGGAACATTGTCACTGCCGGCATCGGCCCGCCTGCTGCGGCCGACACACGGCTACTGGCCTTAGCAGAGCGCGACATGCGCTCTGCCGGCCGCGGAGCCGAGGCAGGGTTCCGAGACGGAGCCCGCGCTCGGCTCCGAGTTTTGATGGGGGAGGGACTAAGCCTGCACGGCGCACGACCGCGCCGTGCAGGCCGGGCAGCGGGGGGATCGGGCACCGGAGGAGCCGACACAGGAAGAGAGGGAGCCGGCTGGGACAGCAACGGAGTTAACCAGCCGGAGCCCTCTCTCCTCAGCTTCTCCTCAAGCAGGGCCAACAAAGCGGGGTCCGCCATTATACTTGCGGGTCCAGGATCTCTTGAGCGCGGAGCAGTCAAAGAGGCTGGCTAGCTCCGCGCTCAAGAATAAATATCCTGGCCCGCTGCCCCCCAGTGGCCAGCGGAACTCACTGGCCACCAATGAAAATTAAAACAGAGGAGGAAAGGGGAGGGGGAGAGCAGGAGGGACCGTGCCCCTTAAAGGAGCCAGAGCACGGCCAGTCCTGCAGCCCCCCCGCTTATACAGCCTGCGGGCTGAGCAGAACAGAGGACATGTTACATTCAGATCTCACTTCTGAGTTGGAGCGACAGTATAACTAACACTAGATATACAGTATAACTAACACTGGAGATACAGTATAACTAACACTGGAGCTACAGTATAACTAACACTAGACCTACAGTATAACTAACACTGGAGCTACAGTATAACTAACACTGGAATAATAAATAAAGGACTTATAACTATCTGATGTGATAATAAGACTTTCCAAGTTCAGGCTTTCAGGCTTTCAGACTAGTATTATTAGAGGGCAGTATAGTTGTAGATGGGTCTAGATTGTCAGACTTCTATTAGTAGGGGGCAGTATACAGTAGATATAGATGAGTTCAGGCAGTCAGGGTATTACCGTATTAGTAGGGGCATTATTATTTAAAGGTCCAGGTGCACAGACTAATATTAGTTGGGGGTAGTATGGTTATAGAAGGGTTCAGGCTGGCAAACTACTATTAGAAGGGGGCAGTGTAATTATCAAAGGGGCAGACTACTATTAGTAAGGGTCAATGTATATAATGAAGGGTCCAGGCTTTCAGGCTACTATTAGTAGTGGGGAAGTATAGATATACAAGGGTCAGTGGTGGTGAACCTATGGCACGGGTGCCAGAGGTGGCGCTCGGAGCCCTTTCTGTGGGCACTAAGGCCATCGCCGCAGGACATGGTTTACCAAACAGGACTAAATTCATCAAATCTTCCTGCAGTTCTAGGGAACTTAGATGCTGCTCTCAGCACTATTTTACAGCGACACTTCATTGACTGTTTGGAACTGCTTGAAAAGTGAGAAGGTGTTGAAAGAACTGCATTTTCTTTGGAGGTCCCCCTGCTGGACCCACCATTCTTTCTGTACAAAGAGAAGCTACAATGATAATCTGAATTTGCCCTCCTTTTTTCAACTGTAGTGGTTGCCTCATGGGGGCCAATACAATTGAAAGTTTTGGAAGAACAGGTAGCAATAAGTCACTTCCATGTTGGCACTTAACAGTAAAAAAAAGTGTATTTTGGTTGCAGTTTGGGCAATCTGTCTCTAAAAGGTTCACCATCTCTGGTCTAGGCTGACAGATTGCTACTCAGGGGGCAGTAAAGCTATAGAAGGGTCCAGGTTGGCAGCCTATATTTATGAGGGGGCAGTATATAGTTATAGAAGGGTCCAGGCTGGCAAAGTACTATTAGTAGGGGGCAGTATAATTATCACAGGGGCAGACTACTATTAGTATGGGAGGGCAGGTTATAATTATCACAGGCGGACAGACTACGGATTAGTAGTGCCGGCCGTTATAATATCACAGGCGACTCAAGACTACTAGTAGTAGGGGGCCAGTATAATTATCACAGGGGCAACTACTAGTAGGCAGATCAGGGGGGCAGTATAATTATCACAGGACGGATACTAATAGTAGGGGGCAGTATAACTATCACAGGGCAAACTACATTAGTAGGGGGCAGTATAATTATCACAGGCAGACTACTGTAGTAGGGGGCAGTATAATTATCACCAGGAGCAATTACTTAGTAGGGGGCAGTTATAATTATCACAGGGCAAACTCATAGTGGGGCAGATATATAATTATCACAGGGCAAGTCTACGTTATAGGGGGGCAGTTATATATATCACAGGAGCAGATGACTGTTAGTAGGGGGCAGTATAATTATCACAGGGGACACTACTATTAGTAGGGGGCATATAATATCACAGGGGCAGACTACTAGTTAGGGGCAGTTATTGTCAGGGAGTACTAGTGGAGTATAATTTATCACAGGGCAGACTACTATTAGTAGGGGGCAGTATATATCACAGGGCAGATACTATTAGTAGGGGCAGTATAATTATCACAGGGCAGACACCTTAGTAGGGGGCAGTATAATTATCACAGGGCAGGACTACTGTTAGTAGTGGGGAGTATAATTATATCACAGGGCAGACTACAACTTTAGTAGGGGCAAGTATAATTATACAGGGCAGAAGGATATTAGTAGGGGGCAGTATAATTATCACAGGGGCAGACTACTATTAGTAGGGGGCAGTATAATTATCACAGGGGCAGACTACTATTAGTAGGGGGCAGTATAATTATCATAGGGGCAAACTACTATTAGTAGGGGGCAGTATAATTATCACAGGGGCAAACTACTATTAGTAGGGGGCAGTATAATTATCACAGGAGCAGATTACTGTTAGTAGGGGGCAGTATAATTATCACAGAAGCAGATTACCGTTAGTAGGGGGCAGTATAATTATCACATGGCAGACTACTATTAGGAGTGGGGCAGTATAATTATCACAGGGACAGACTACTGTTAGGAGTGGGGCAGTATAGATATAGAAGCGTCTAGCCTTACATATTACTATTCATAGGGGGCAGTAAAGCTATAGAAGGGTCCAGGTTGGCAGCCTATATTTATGAGGGGGCAGTATAGATATAGAAGGGTCTAGCCTTACATATTACTATTCGTAGGTGGCAGTAGAGCTGTAGAAGGGTCCAGGTTGGCAGCCTATATTTATGAGGGGGCAGTATAGATATAGAAGGGTCCAGGCTGGCAAAGTACTATTAGTAGGGGGCAGTATAATTATCACAGGGGCAGACTACTATTAGTAGGGGGCAGTATAATTATCACAGGGGCAGACTACTGTTAGGAGTGGGGCAGTATAGATATAGAAGCATCTAGCCTTACATATTACTATTCATAGGGGGCAGTAGAGCTATAGAAGGGTCCAGGTTGGCAGCCTATATTTATAAGGGGGCAGTATATTGTACTTATAGTAGGGCATACTACAATTAGAAAGCTATTAGTAGGGAATGTACTGAGTTATAGAAGGGTCTGACGAGCCTGATGTCCACATACTATCTCGATCACCTGCGATGTATGAGGCGGATAGTTTGTAAGTGATCTATAGTTTGCACCAGGTGCTGGGGCATAACCGCACCGTGTAGACATGTGTGTACGGAGTGCAGGCCGGAGCCCTGTGCCCCCTCCTCTGGGTCACGGCTGATGGGCAGGAGTTACCGGGCAGTGAGGGGTGTACCGCACACGGGGAGGTGCTGGATCTGACAGCTCCAGGACCTGAGGGGGAGGAGACAGGACAGTCCCGGGTAAGAACATGCAGCCGCGCCGTCTCAGCAAGCGCTCCGTGCTGGGCAACAAGCTGGGCACTGGCAGGGCTGCCCCCAAGACTGGCATGAAGGAGCCGCTGCCGGAGCTGGGCACGGGGTCACCGGGAGGGCACGGACGTGGCGAGGACCAGGAGGAGGACGAGGAGGTCGCTGTGCAGGAACAGGAGGCACTGAGACCTCCGTGCCCGCGGTCTGTGAGGTGCCTGTACCAGGTGGGTGCCCGGCAGGAGTGGGCGTGCGCGGGTAGCCATGTGCTGCAGCAGGCTGCTTGTTTCTCTGCTTGTAACAAAGGGAACTAGTTCTCGTCATGTAGAGAAATGTCTCCAGATTTACTGATCTGCACCTAATGAGGCTTTGTGCTGCCTGTGCCCCCTCATCCCTGCCAGGGGTGCCCCACATCTGGGGGGTGAGCTCCATCCATGCAGCACTGGCACAGCCTCACACACCCCCTTTTCTGGAGAGAGAAACACGTGCCCTGCCAGTGGCTGTATCTCACCCAGAGCTGGGTGCCAGGCTCTCACCCATGCCCTCCCTTGTAAGCTACAGTCATATGGGGGGTCATTGTGTGACAGCAGCCCCCCAGGGAGTCACCTCTGTGCCATCTAGAGATAACCATCTGATGCATCAGTGATTGGCACAGTATTGTCTCTGATGCCCCCGTAAACAAAGCAATTAAAGGCAATCCTTGTCAATCTCACGAAAATCTACAATGATCGATGCCCCTTCCGTCAAGTTGAGAAAATACTGCTATGAATACAAATCCCCTGTAAAAAAATCGCTATTTTTTTATGATCAGATTTGATTGTTGCAGCCGAATCGACACAATGTATACAGATATGATGCCAGCATTGTCTATGCCCAGTATATACATTGTATAGGGAAGGTACCGCAGTGTAATACTATATGGTAACATGTGATTCTTTGTGTGATGGTGGCACCCCCAGGACTCACCCCTGGGGTACAGTCTTACTAAGTCAAACCCCCACTGCCTCCCACATGTGATAAATATCCATAGAAGCTTCTTGTAATGTGAACGGGGATGATAATAGAAGTGCGGAGTGAATGCACGGAGTGGGTGTGACTGGTACACAGGACTCATGCTAATGTTATGTCAGTGGAAGGACCACACTGGATAACAAAGAGAATTCCCAGCATGGATCCCATACAGGAGACCTAGAAATCCTCAAGTTGTCGTCTCAGTTCATAAGTTACATCTGTTTCTAGAATTTGACAGCCCCTGTGTTGTCGGGCACGTCACCCAGCTTTCTCAGGCACAGATAGAATTATAAAAAGATTGAATAGAATGTGAGAAAAGAATTCGACATAAAAAGTCTAATACAACATAACCTCTCTTTGAGAAGACCAGTCCTATTATAGGTTTTTCAGTGAAATTTTTGTTGGGCGTCTCAAAGGGGTTTTACTGTATTTAGGTAATAAATATTGGAAGCTGAGGGGCAGGATCTGATCTGAATTTAGATTATGAATGAAATATGATGAAGCAGCGGCATATGACAAAGGATATGGGGCATGGATGGCAATGCCGGACCATTTGTAAGAGGATTTGGTGTAGTTTGCCACCATTATCCCCATTGTAAGACCAGAACACAGCTTGTCACTACCTGTCGGGCTCTCTACAGGTACAAGTAGTCTTGTGATAAGTGCAGGGAACCTCTTTGAGACAACCACCAAAACTGGTTTTATAGAAAGAATACAGTGTGATCGCTACTTCATTGCAGAGTGGTCTTCCAAAAGAGGTTTCACATCTTTGTCATATTCCAACTTTTTGGTTTTGTACTAGTTCCATTCTCCATTGCTCAGGTTATACTGCATTATTTTTGGGCACATTTTTTCTTGTGAGCCTGAGCTCTCCTCAGATTATGGAGTCAAAAACTTTGCGGAACTTTTGTGGTCTTAAAAAGTTTCAAAATTGTTGCAGTCGTCAAAAAGGTGTTTCTACTAATCACACTCATTCCCTATCCACAGGATCGCCGGAACCACCACAGTCATGAGTAAAGGGGTCCCTTGTACCCCAGTCAGGATGAAACAACAATCATACAGGTGCAGTGCTATAATAAGGCTATGTGACCTCTGGAGAGAGTCAAACTGTATCTCCAGCAGTCCCATAGAAAATAATTGAGCAGTGTGACCATTGCTTATAATGATGGTAAACTTTTTAATAGACTTTATCAAAGACAAAAAGTTTCTCTTTTTTTTCTTATTATTGGCTTCACTTCTAGCTTGAAGATAAAAGCTGATAGATAAGGAGAAGCTGATAAAGTGTCTAATAACTTAACTCCGTACAGTCACTGGATAGTATTCTCTAGTTAATCTTTGGCCTCCTCTCATCTATCTTCTGCATATAGACTTGAGAATTCTTTTAGAAATGCTGATCACTGAAGGAGAAGAAAGCAGCAAAAAATTGGGTTATAGAAGCTTTTCACCCTATTATCATATGCCTGTTTCAAAGGTTTAGTATTTATTTTGCAATTGTTCTAACACGGCTTAAAAGCCAATGACACATGATCATTTTTCCCAAAAAAAATCTATTAAAAATTTCAGTCATTCTTACTCTGTTACCTGCACGTTTTTTTATACAGGCTGCAGTGGGCCGTTCTTTGAGAAATTGGTCACAGAAATTTTCCGACAGTTTGATCTATTGCCTATTTTCTCTTCTCTCCAATAAAACCTCTTCTACGCTGAAATTTTATGAGATTTTTAAGAATTTGGCTTAAATGAGCTATTTTGAGTCCTCTGGAAAGAGAAGATATAGGCTATAGAAGGAGCTGTCATAGTCTACATGAGAAAACATGTAGGCTGCAGAGTACAAGTGGCTGAAGATGTTGTAAAGTGTTAAATAAAGTGGTAAATCATTAAAAAGTCTAATTTGTCATTTGTCATGTAGTGTACGTCTGATGTTATTTTTATTGCTCCCTGATACATAAACTGTAGCTGTTCGAGGGCTTGTTTTTTTGCATGATGAGCTGAAGTTTTCAGTGATCCGATTTTGGGTCTCATTTGCTCACCCTATGTGTCATCAATGGTTTTCATATATTCACTGGTTGGGATCAATATTGTGGTTATTTTATAGTCCATGTTGTTGTGGACATTTGAATACCTATTATGTGTTTTTCTGTTGTTTATATCTTTTTTATACTTATAAACACCTTATACTTATTAACACCTCATGTATCAGACGTGATATGGACTCTCGGGATAGGGATGTAATATTACCACTGTACAAGGCACTGGTCCGGCCTCACCTGGAATATGCCGTCCAGTTCTGGGCAGCGATCCATAAAAGGGAGGCCCTGGAGCTGGAGAGGGTTCAACGTAGAGCCACAAAAATGATAAGGAGGTATGGAGGGTCTCGGTTATGAAGAAAGATTAAAACAATTAGTTTTATTTAGTCTGGAAAGGAGACGACTAAGAGGGGGCATGATTAATTTATATAAATATATGAATGGTCCAAATTAAATCAAAAGACGAGAGGGCCCTGTCTCTGTCTGGAGAAAACAAGGTTTAATCACCAGAGGCGACAGGGCTTTTTAACAATAAGAACTGTGAATCTGTGGAATAGCCTGCCTCAGGCGCTGGTCACAGCAGGGACAGCAAAGAGCTTCAAGAAGGGCCTAGATGCCTTTTTACACCTAAATAACATTGATGGTTATGTTATATAGCAGTGGTGGCGAACCTATGGCACGGGTGCCAGAGGTGGCACTCAGAGCCCTCTATGTGGGCACCCTTGCCATCACCCCAGGGCAGGGTTCACCAGACAGGACTCAAGGACTCTTGCAATCACAGGCAGCCCAGGACTCTAGAAGGAAGCTACAATAATGATCCAAACTTCTTCTCCTTTCTACTGTATTGTGTCCTCAGGTGCCTATACAATTTAAACTTGTGACAGAGCAGGGAGTAATAAGTTACTGCTTAAATTGTTGCATCGGCACTTTGCAAAAAATATATCGGTTTTAGTTGTAGTTTGGGCACTCGGTGTCTAAAAGGTTTGCCGCCACTGTTATATAGAATTGTTTCCCTAAATCCCTTCCTCATCCAATCTCTTCACTTCCTTGGTTGAACTTGATGGACATGCGTCTTTTTTCAGCCGTTTAAACTATTATACTAAACTATGAAAAGGCACCATTTTTTTGTTTTTACTTACTTAACCTCCACAAGACATTTATTATTTTTAGCACTTTATTATTTCTAATTAGGCATACACATATGAGGGTTTGGTTTTTGCAGTAATATTCATATTTTCAAATACCTTCAATTTTTAGGGTCAAGGTAATATAATGATAAAAATTTATTAACGCTATCCTGCAGGGAAACAGTAAAAAAAAATGTGTATTCTACTGCTTGCTGGTCACAGCAGGGACAGCAGAGAGCTTCAAGAAGGGTCTAGATGCCTTTTTACACCTAAATAACATTGATGGTTATGTTATATAGCAGTGGTGGCCAACCTATGGCACGGGTGCCAGAGATGGCACTCAGAGCCCTCTATGTGGGCACCCTTGCCATCACCCCAGGGCAGGGTTCACCAGACAGGACTCAAGGACTCTTGCAATCACAGGCAGCCCAGGACTCTAGAAGGAAGCTACAATAATGATCCAAACTTCTTCTCCTTTCTACTGTATTGTGTCCTCAGGTGCCTATACAATTTAAACTTGTGACAGAGCAGGGAGTAATAAGTTACTGCTTAAATTGTTGCATCGGCACTTTGCAAAAAATATGTCGGTTTTAGTTGTAGTTTGGGCACTCAGTTGCTGAAAGGTTTACCGCCACCGTTATATAGAATTGTTTCCCTAAATCCCTTCCTCATCCAATCTCTTCACTTCCTTGGTTGAACTTGATGGACATGCGTCTTTTTTCAGCCATTTAAACTATTATATTAAACTATGAAAAGGCACCATTTTTTTGTTTTTACTTACTTAACCTCCACAAGACATTTATTATTTTTAGCACTTTATTATTTCTAATTAGGCATACACATATGAGGGTTTGGTTTTTGCAGTAATATTCATATTTTCAAATACCTTCAATTTTTAGGGTCAAGGTAATATAATGATAAAAATTTATTAACGCTATCCTGCAGGGAAACAGTAAAAAAAAATGTGTATTCTACTGCTTGTTGTTTCAGTGCACCCTACAGTATAAGGGCTCATTCACACGACCATAATGGGAACTGATATCGGCTCCATTGACGCCTATGGTGCCTGCTCACGTGGTGAGGACATGTTGTCTTACCGCACTGTGACTGTGCACGGAGAAATATAAGACATGCTATATTTCGCCATATTACGCATGATTCTCAATGGAGGGGGGAGGGGTGTCCAGAGCTCATCCCTCCTCATCTCCATCGCGCTGACACTGAATGCATACATTCAAGGTCGGACTGGGGGGTCTAGGGCCCACCAGTGAAATTGATTCTGGGGGCCCACCTACTGCTGCATGGAAATATTACTTGTACAGTCTTTGGGCGCATTCACATAATGCGTTTTAATGGAGTTTTGAAACACAGCAAATGCACAATGTATCACAAAACTTACCATCAGTGTTAATGATGGTAAAAACGCACGTGTATTTTAAGTTGCATTTTCATGTTGTGTTTGCAATGTTTTAAAATGCAATTCAGACACATAGGGGGTCATTTATCTTCAGATTTTTTTTCTCTAATATTTGCGAAATTTTTTGCCACATTTGTAAATTTTCCACAGTTTTGTGTCTGATCCAAATGTGGACCTATGAAAAAGTAAAAATGTTGTCACAAATCGTGGTTAAAATAGTCAGAAACGGCAGTCCTGCACAGGAATTAGAAAAACTTTAGAAGGGGTTGCAGAAGAGTTTGCTACTTTTTTGTGACTTTTATAGAACTTTTTGAGAAAAAGTCACAAAACCCCACGGACTGAGCTGCCCGATATATTAACCTCTAAGATGAATCAAAAAAGTTAAATAAAACCTGGCCAAACCAAGACACGCACAAATTTCCTTACTAAAGATAGATGACCCCCATAGTGTGAACGCAGCCCAAGACCGAGTCCACAAGATGTACCTTAATTAAATTGCATTTTAAAATAGATTTCCAAAGCATGCAAAGAATCTCCTCAGTGAACACCGATGATTAGAGCTAAATGCTTATGTTTGGTAAGTAGCAACAAGGGTTTTTCCATCTCTCCCGATGTGCAGACTCGTCCCAGCTCCCCATAATAATAAAATTAACTACCCCATATCAGATTTTTGTCAATACTAAGATCAGTTAGCAAAAATAATCATACCAAACCTTAATGAAAACTAAAACCCTTAAAGTTCATGGGCGTTTTAAGTGGTGATACCCATTCCTGATTATAGGCAGCACCAGATTGTGGAATTTCCTTACCCAGAGGGACAAGGCAGTGGTAAGTAACATCTGATTATTTTACTGGCCGCCGCAGAGGATTGTATGTCATAATTTGTATTAACCGCTCACACCCATAACACAATAGACAGAAGTCCTTTAAACTTTAGAGTAATGTTTATTACATGAATTTTCGTTTTTTGTTAGTAGGCAACTGCTGGTAAAGACTAGAGTAGAATATACAAATACACCACTTTCAATCTAGGGTATTGTAACGGGGTGACCAAGCCTTTCTGCTGCCCGAGCGAGTATAGAAGGATATCCCCCCATATATGTAATAATCAGCGGGACCAAATGTGTCAGGACCAGATCCTTGTTACCGACTGTATACTGCACAACAGACAACAATTGTCCCACACTGTGCTTCTAAATGATATTGTATATATGTCTAACTACACAACTGAGCGCGCTATGCCCCCCATACATAGATCAGGTTTACACTTAACAAAACAAATGAGCACACTGTGACCCATCCATAAATCATAATAATTATCATATGCCCCTGTATAGACCCCCTGAATAAAAATATTAAAGGATTTTGGAAATTATTCCAAAATAGTTAAGGGAACCTGTCATCTCTCCCGATGTGCAGACTCGTCCCAGCTCCCCATAATAATAAAATTAACTACCCCATATCAGATTTTTGTCAATACTAAGATCAGTTAGCAAAAATAATCATACCAAACCTTAATGAAAACTAAAACCCTTAAAGTTCATGGGCGTTTTAAGTGGTGATACCCATTCCTGATTATAGGCAGCACCAGATTGTGGAATTTCCTTACCCAGAGGGACAAGGACAGTGGTAAGTAACATCTTATTATTTTACTGGCCGCCGGCGATGACTGTATTATAATGTTGTATTAACCCTCACCACCCATCACAATAATCAGCATGTCCTTTAACTTCTATTAATTTTATTCATAATTTTCGTTTTTGTTTGTTAGCTAGCAACTGCTTGGTAAAGAACTAGAGTCGTATACAAACTTACACCACATTTCAATATAGGGTATGTAACGGGGTGAACCACCTTTCTGCTGCCCGAGGCGAGCTATAGATTCTCCCGCCCATATATGTAATATAGCAGGGACCAAATGTTGTCAGGACCTAGATCCTTGTTACCGACTGTATTATAAAATGCATACACTGCCGCCATGTAGTATAAAATACATACAGCGTACCGCCATGTGTATAAAATGCCATACAGTGTGCCCGCAATGTAGTATTAATCATACAGCGCAACCACCATGTATTAATAAAATGCATACAGCGTGCCGCCATGTAGTAAAAAAATGCATACAGCGGCCGCCATGTAGTATAAATACCTACAGCGTAACCGCCTGTAGTATGAAATCAACAGTGTGGCCGCCATGTAGTATAAAATGCATACACGCGCGCGCCCATCTCTATAAAATGCATAAGTGTTTACCCGCCTGTAGTATAAAATACCTACAGTGTGCCGCCATGTAGTATAACATGGTAATACAGACATCGTACCCCAGTATTAGTAAAATCGATACAAAATCGTCCTCCCTGTCTTATCCACCGTTTATTGTCCCTCTTACCTCCCTCGTCTTCTGCCCTCCACATGACATCCATAATGCCCCCATGTAGTAGAAAATGGCATACAGTGTGCCGCAATGTAGTATAAATGCATACACCTTGCGTTATCTAGTGTAATGCATACCGCGTACCGTCCATGTAGTACATGTAGTATAAAATAGATACAGCATCGCCATGTAGTATACATGCATACATCGTACCGCCATGTGGTCTAGATAGATACAGCGTGCCGCACGTAAGTATAAAATAATACAGCGTACTGCCATGTAGTAGATAGATACAAGCGTAACACCATTTATATATATGCATACCGAATGGTCCCCATTTATATAAAATAGATACCACATGCCTCCATTTAGTTAACAATATACATGTGTGCCGCTCTGTACTATAACTTGCATACAGCTTACCGCATGTGTATAGAGAGATACAGCGTATTCACCAGTAGTATACATGCATACAAATGCCACATGTAGTAATAAATCGATACACGTGCGCCCAGTAGTTTAAATTCATACAGTGTGCCCGTAGTATAAAATAGATACACAGCGTGTTGTGCATCAGTCCGTATACAAGCATACAGCGTAGCCGCCATCTGTAGTATAACTAGAACCTACAGCAGCCCAAACTAGTAGTATATAAGAATACAGTTGTACTGCACTGTAAGTAAAAATAGATACAGCGTACCACCTGCGACTATAACGCCCATCAAATTCGCAACACTGTTACAATAAACACATTACAGCATTAATCTACAGCGTATACACACCATTACACTCATACACAGCATTCCAAACACACACTAACAGTATATATCGCATTTTTATTTTGTGTTGTGATATATATATACCGATCATTCCGGGTCTAAGACGACTGGTGTCTAAAGCGACCCCCCTACTTTCCTGTTTAAAATATAAGTTAAGAGATCTATTCGCCGTATAAGTACCCCTTGTCACAACGCATACAACCACCGGTAAAAATTTAAAAAACAGATTTGAATTTAACTGGGTCCTTTTTTTTATTTAAATTTTTGAGACATGCAGGTTATAGCAGGAAAACTGTCGCTCAATAAAACTGAAGGCATACAACAACAACATTACCATGTACAAGCAAAGCCCCCAGTAGTATACAAAGCCTGCCCAGTAGTATACAGGCCTGCCCCAGTCAGTATACAGCAACAGCCCCCAGTAGTATACAGCACAGCCCCCCAGTAGTATACAGCCTGACCCCCAGTAGTATTCAGCAACAGCCCCCAGTAGTATACAGAACTGCCCCCAGTGCAGTGTATACAGCCTGCCCCCAAGTATCACCCATAGTATCAGCACTGCCCCCAGTAGTATATAGCACTGCCCCCAGTAGTATACAGCACTGCCCCCAGTAGTATAAAACAGCACAGCCCTCATAGTATCAGCACGCCCAGCCCCACATTAAAAAAAAAAAAAAAAACTTATATACTCACCCTCCGGTGGACCCCAGATTGTGCTGTGCTGCTCCCCCCGATGTCCGCGGCTCATCTCAGTCTTTCCGCGCCGTCTTCTTTCTTCTGCCCGGGGAAAAAACATGGGCGGCGTACCGCAAAAGAAAAAGACGCAGGGAAAGACTGAAGATGAGACCGCGCAGACACGGGGCACCGGAGGGTGAGTATGCTAGCAACCGATCGCGGTTGTTACCGGAAGCCTTTGCTGCAATATGCAGCAAAGACTTACCGCTATGGAGAGGGCTACGCCCTGAGCCCTCATCATGCAGCGCGACCCACCGCCGCCGTGGAATACACGGCGGGCGATTAACCCGTTATAAGACGAACCCAGAAAGACAAAAGATTTTTTCTGTCTTCAAAAGTCGTCTATACCCGGAATATACGGTACATATATAAAGAGAAAATAATAAAGTTACTTGCTCTTTGGGTGTCCTCCAGTGGAGTCCGGCAGCCTGCCAGTAGGTAGCAGAGTCGGCGGGTGGCCGCAAGGTGGAGAGTTTCGCTGGCCGGGTAGCTGAGTCCAGCGGGCGCCAAATAGCAGCCAGTACTGCACAATGCCACCCCCTAGTCCAGCAGGAAGTTTCTCAACTTGCCTCATGCAGGTTGCGCACCCTGGTTGGTATAGTAAAATGATGAAAATACAATACCACTGTGCCCCCCCCCCCCGACTCCCTTATTGTCAGTGTTAGGACACCCTCCAATTACAGTTACAATATCAGCAGCTAATACAGTATTTGTTTTACACATAGTAAATACCATACAGGGCAGACATCAGATATTTTGGAGCTACATACAGGCAACTTACCCCCCCCCCCCCCCTCTTCCCCCACACTTATTATTACAGTTTCCATTGTGTCATGACATACATATCATTGATCACAACACTAGAACACTGATGGCGACCTATGGCACGGGTGCCAGAGGTGGCACTCAGAGCCCTTATGTGGGCACCCGTCCATCGCCCCAAGCACACCAACAAGACTCACAGAATCTTCCTGAGTTCCAAGCAACTTAAAAGATGCTCAACAGTCATATTTTGATACTTCCTTCGCTACTTGGGCACTGTAGGAAGAGGGAGCATTAGACAGGGTCGAATTATCTTTAGAGGACCTCCTGCTGGCCCCACGATTCTACTGTGTACAGAGGGACACTGGAGATGATGTAATTTTCCATCTTTCACTTCTTGTGTTTTGTCTCAGGAGGCCAATATGATTGAAGTTGTTGAACAGGGAGCAAAGTACTGCTTTATTTTTGGTTGGCACCTCACGATAATAAAAGGGGAGTTTTGGGTTGCAATTTGGGGCACTCGTCCGCAAAAGGTTCGCATCACTGCCTAGAAGGTTAGTCATTGACTACATTTCTGAATCAGACAAAGGTAGAGTGAATCTAGCAAAATACAGTTGATGACTGTTCTCTTTAAGGTACAGAAATTCTTGGCACACAGCTCCTGGACCTGTCTTTTTGATGTTGAATTTGCCACCAGTGTTCGTAAGCTCCTTTGGCGCGCATCTCAAAACTGCACACGCAACAATTGTCCCACCCTGTGCTTCTAAATGATATTGTATTATGTCTAACTACACACTGAGCGCGCTATGCCCCAATACATAGATCAGGTTTACACTTAACAAAACAAATGAGCACACTGTGACCCATCCATAACTCATAATAATTATCATATGCCCCTGTATAGACCCCTGAATAAACTATTAAAGTTAAAGGATTTTGGAAATTATTCCAAAATAGTTAAGGGAACCTGTCAGGAGATTTTTGAAATCTAAAGCGGTGTCCCATAATATCTGTAGTAAGACTGTAAGCCCTCTGAGGAGGAGGGGGGTATAAACTGATCTCCTAATATTTATAGACAGATAAATAACCTGGACACGCTCATTTCCCACACATAGGAACATACTGGTGGTTTAGTTTCGCAATGTCTCCTGACAGGTTCCCTTTAAGAACTCGTTCATAAGCAGGAATGTCACATCAGAGACAGACAGCTATACTATCTCACTGCAGGGATCCTATGTTTACATCTCATCTTATATGTGATAAAAGTGCATGAATAATAAACGTGCTATGATTTAGATACACAATAACAAGACTTCCATAATGATGGGTCCTGATATCACTGTACCGCTAGTAAATGCGCTGTCATAGGTCCTTCCTCCATACAGAGGCAATGACACAATCACGGATGCAGAGCTCATATCTAGAGCTTTTCAGATCTATTTCATTATATAGTTTTTTTTTTCCCTCGACTTGTTAGTTTTTTGTGCCGGGAAAATACATTAATGGCGCAAAGGTGACAGAGGTTTTCTCACTCTTTAAATCAATAGACGATGGCTAATGCAAAATGACAAAGAAGTAGTGCTGTAAGATGGACAGATATTTCGTGACTGTAAAACTCGGAGTCTAATGGACGCTACACGCAGTGTGAGAGCTGCCTAAAAGGCTACCACTTGTATTGACCACAGTAGGTCCAGGCAGACGGCACAAAGTGGCTATCGCACAATTGACAGTCATATATGTCACATTATTCATATTGGCGGTATTTCATATTCTGCACATCTGATTCTGATCATGTGGTATATCAGATTTCCCTTGTGGTTCTGCCATTTTTGACATCAAGAATATTGCTGCAGGCAACTTTATTCTTTTCATATCAAATCTATCTTCTTTCCAATCTAAAGATTCAGCTCATATTTTATCCAACCACTACCCTGTGCTAGTCACTTCATTTTAAACTTATCATTGTCACCATCTACCATGCTGCACCCCCCTAAGAGCAATTTCATCTCATTTCAGTGTACCATTCAACACTTGCACGCTTATCAATAATCTGGAACCTTCCACTTCCAGTGCCAAAGACATTCCTTAGTTGCACCAGGTTCTCGGACTGCACACCCTGGACAATAACGTAAAACCCATTGGGGAGATTATCATTGTTTTGCGGGGCTTTTGGCTTATAAAAGTTGCAGAAAGTAGCATAGAGGTTTTTTCCTGACTTTCATTGCTCAAAGTCTCACAGGACTATTTCTGCCACTTCACGTACTGTCATAAACATAGATAACTCCGGCTACTGCAACGCCGTGCAAAGCCAGATTCATGACTTCAACTTTTAAAAAATCGCATATCACTCCAGCCCCCTGCTCGTGTATACGGTGCGGCTTTATTTTGCGCCTTTTTGCCACCTGTATGACGGACATACATAGGGGCATGGTTATCATAGGCCGGTGCTATCTTATACTAATAAACCAGAGCCCCTTTTGCTGTAACTTCACATGTACCCTATTTTCGGACGATAAGGCGCACAAAAAATACTTGATTTTCTCAGAAATCAAAGGTGCGCTTATCGTCGTGCTCCTTATATATGAACCATATTTCAGACCTGCACAGGTCTGCCACCTGCTGGTCATTCATCCTTTTAATCAGTTGCACCTTATAATCCTTATATATGAAACCTTTATGTGCCTTAATATAACCTGACGGTTTAGCAGGCATTTTGATGGTGCGCCTTATAATCAGGTCGCCTATAGTCTAAATACTGTAACTTCACGACTGTACAGGATGCAGGATCAATTTCCCACGTATAAAATTACAACAGGCAGAGGGAGGGGGGAAGTGCTGAGACACCGGGACATTGATAGTGCCTGCACACACACTCCATGATGTTGTCGCGCCACCACCACCTCATACAGTACGGCGGGCAGAGATCATGGACGTTCTTTTGATCACCTCAACCAGCAAGCTCTAGAGAATGGATCTATAGACCAAGGCTACATAGGGACAGCTTCTGGAAAATGTACAATACCAGTCACATTAGGGGAATTCATTAAGGCCCGTTCCACACTTGCGAGTGTGCGATGCATGACTCGCATCACACTCGCAACGCAGCTGCCGGGAACGCACGCCGAACGCTGCCGCAGCGGAGTGAACTGACATGCTGAGTTCACTCCCGGTGTGCAGGCGTTTCGGGCCGTGCGTTCCGGCAGCTTGCGTTGCGAGTGTGATGCAAGTTCATCGCATCACCACTCGCAAGTGTGGAACGGGCTCAGACTAGCGGTTTTGTCTAGCATAATGAATCTCCTCCAGTGTCCAGGAAAACTGGTACTGATAATTCAATTCCCCCACGGTTTTCTAGACTCTGCTTGCTGTCATTCTATAGGAAGCTTCTATGCTTACTCCAGTGGACAGAATCGGACCATGGTCACACAGTGGGCGGCTCATTAGTATCAGATAGTAATTCAGAGCTGTGTGACCATGGTCAGATTTCAATAGATAACATAAGCAAGATCCAAAAACCAGAGGAATTGATACAGAAAGTATTTGCAAATCTGTATAACTTTTTATTAGCAAACAATATCAATTACTTGCTGAAATGGGAATATCCCTTTTAACTCTTAAAAATGTGTGTTACAGACATTTCTCACATAAACGTGTCCATTGTTCTGGTTTTTTAATAAACCTAATTTCTTCTTACAACTGTGCAGAATGTTGTCACATTACAAAAGCCAATGTGATTACAGTTATGTAACGGCAACGTGTCAGGGAATTGTTTTAATGAAATATCAAACTGTAATTGTAACACATAAAATCACACTTCACTCTCCACCCAAAAAACACATACTCAGAAGGTAAGAAGTACTGATATTTCCAAAACAGGACATTTAATTTGACTGGCGCAGGGCCCCAGAACAAGGGCGTCACACAACAAAACAGGAACTTTGTGCAACCATAACATGTCTTTTCCTGCCAGATTTGCCGTAATTTGTCTGAAAAAAAATTGCCGGGGTCCCACGTTCCACTAGCGTCGCGGTCATAAAACGAGACGCTACGCACAGAGGGCGGGGTCGGGAAGATCGCATATGCTTTTCAGAGAAAACACATGCGATCACCGAGGCCCTTCCCTGTGTGCGCTAGCATCGCGTTATGAACACGAGGCTAGCGGAACGTGTACCCGGCCAAAGGATTCAGACAGTTTATTGACATTAGGCCAATACTATCCAATGTGACAAAATTTGGATTTTTCTTTTTGTTTATGTAAAGTGGCTAATAAGAGGTGCAAAGTTAGATTAGACAGCCTTAGATTTAAGACACTTTTAATAAATCTGGCCCATGTGTAACGGAGAATTACTAACTGTGTAGGACTCTCTCTATAATAAAGCTTCAACATTGACGGCTTGGTCAGAAGGCCAGGGTTACGAGACCCCACCTTGTCACTTCTTGGGTCACACATCTTAAGAGTAGGCCACTGAATGAGGAAGGTAGGTCCTGTGACAATGTCATTACGAAGAGCAGAAATCTGCACAACCATGAATGGGAGCGGGATATGTATTCTTCCTTTTTTCTTTTCAGGGATTCCTGAAACCCGATTTATCCATTACTATATAAAGTACGCCTCAGTCTGGGTCTTTCACCCTGCCTAGCATACTGTATAATTCAGCTACAATATATGGTACTGGGGCTGATGACCGGTGTATGTGAGTCCATTATCGGGATTCATCTCTCAACCACACAGCGCTACAGGATTTCATTACAACGTCATTTTCATCTGCGGTTCTGACTGACTAGGATTCTGCGCTGTGAGGTCTAATGTATATTCATTACACAATAGGTTTTAAAGCTTTTGAAGTTTTGTACAGATGATATCATTTATTTTTTTGACTATTCATCCCATGTTAAATGGCACTCTCGATGGCTAAAAACTGCAGATATTTGTTGGTATGTCTTTGTAATAGAATAAGTTTGTTTTATTGACGAGTTTGAGTTAATGCATTTATTTTAAATAATTTGCGCATTGCCAATCACTATCACTTGCTGACAAAAAAGGGGTCCAGACATTAGATAGGTGTGGGGAACTCTAAGAGACTGAGTGGGAGATGTATCAAAGGGAGAACTGTTGTAATGCCCATGGCAACCAATTATAGTTCTAAAATGAAACGTAAGCTCTGATGGCGCCTGAGCCAACTAGAATAGTTTTGCACTCCGACACTTCTGATAAATCCCCCCCTCAATTCTCTAAGTGTAACCTCAAGGTTTTAAGAAAAAAAACAACTCATACATACTCAGCACATCACGTAATTGCATATATTATATTGACACAAGCAATCAGAAGATAAAAAATTGAAATCAGAATTAAAAGCTCACACAACCACTAAAAAATAGAAAAGCACAAACTCACAAAACCACAGATTTATTTGGCAGAGTCTGTAACAACCTGAGCAATAAAGCCTATCCATTATGGACAATGAAATTATTGATGATTTTCATATTGTGTCTCCTCCAGCAGCTCCCTTCATATGTGCCCCCTCTACCAGCATTTCCTCGTTTTGTGCCCCTTCGCGCAGCTCCCTTCATATTGTGCCCCCCTCTACCAGCATTCCTCGTTTTGGTGCCCCTTCCGCAGTCCTTTCATATTGTTGCCCCCCTCTACCAGCATTCCCTCGTTTTGTGCCCTTCTAGCAGCTTCCCTTCATATTGTGCCCCCCTCTACCAGCATTCCTCGTTTTGGCCCCTTCAGCAGCTCCCCTATACTTGTGCCTCCCCCCCAGCAGCTACTCCTCATATTATGCCCCTGCACCTTCTCCCCTTCTTATTGCTCCTCCCCCAGGATCTTCTTGCCTAAGATTGTCCCCCCTTCAGGCAGCTCCCCCTCATATTTTGCCTCCCCCAGCTACTTCTTGTACCTTAAAAAATATCAGACACTGAGTACTTCCCTTCCCAGTTCCAACGCAGACAGCTCTCCTCTCCTTCTACGTTGTGTAATACTGAAGTAAGTAGGCAGATGACATCATATCATTGCACCTACCAGATCTCTGCACACGGCAGCAGCAGAGGCACAGCGATTTATGCAGGAGAGCTGATTGCATTATCAATGTATTAAACTCTGTCTGCGTCCAGAGGATGCCGACCATGTTGATTTCCCATGACTACCAGCAGGACTCAGATCCCACCCAGGACTGAGGCTGAAATATGAAGCTGGCCATCCAGGATAGTTTCAGAAGGGGTTGGCCACTTTTTTTAATAGTGTGCCTTTACTGACTTATTCATCAAGTGATTCAGAAGTCCTGCTACTTACTTTTTAACTTTGTATTGTGCAGACCCTCCATGCTTCTTTCTTACATCTCTGATCTGCTGAATAGTCAGCTCCCCTCCCTCGCCCTGTTTCTGTCAGTGTGGATGGTGAGAACAGGGATAGGTTGAAGCTGTCAAAGGAGGCAAAGGTGCGATAAAGCCATTAGCAGGTTTTTTTTAGGCCATTTAGCATCACTAGAAATATTATTTTTTAATAATTCACTGGTTTTCCTGGTCACAATAATATTATTGTATATTTTTAAAAATCTATATACATAATTAATATTATTCTATTTATTTATAAATTAATAGTATTAATTAATATATTTAAACCCAAAAAGACGTGGCCCACATGTATTTGGCCCAACATCAGTTTTTTTTGTCTGATTCATGAAGAATGGATGCCCAGAATCATGAATCTGGGCCCTCTTGCACACTACACAGACAAACTACTGCACCTATAGATACATCTCTATATACCAGTGCATGAGGGTTGTAATAAGCCAGCTCTATGGAAGCTCTTATTACATAAAATACTTCCATGGCTTACTGGTTATGTTCTTGCTCCCCATGGCCATGATTTAATAATAGATTAATGAGATGAGGATTTACCCTGTAGGTTAGGTGATGGGATTCCCTCCAGGCTCAGCTACTCCGCTCTATAACATGCTGCCTAGGATAGGACACTATGTACAATCTGCTCAGGTTCTCCAGCTCTATAACATGCTGCCTGCATAGGACACTACATAGAATCTGCTAAGCTCCTCTGCTCTGTAACATCCTGCCTAAAACTTGATCGAACTACAAGTCCAATCTGCTCAGTTCATCCTGCTCTAAACATGCTGCCTGCAGATAGGGCACTGTGTACAACCGTATAGCTCTTCCTGCTCTATACATGTGCCTGCAGATAGGACACTTGTAGAATCTGCTAAGCTCCTCTGCTCTACAACATGCTGCCAGCAGATAGGACACTATGTACAATGTGCTCAGCACCTCCTGCTCTATAACATGCTGCCTGCAGAAGGGCACTGTGTACAATCTGCTCAGCTCCTGCTCTATAACATGCTGCCTGAAAATTAGACAGAACTATAAGTACCTTAATTTAATTATAATGTATTTTTTTTAAGTAAGCTGTTGTAAAGTTTTGAAACACTACATCTTTATAAACATGAAAAATGTATTGGGTTATGTCATCTACACAGGGAACACGTGTAAAATCGTACTGGCAACTAAAGATCATCAGGGTGACCTCAGGCAGACTTGGTCACATGATTATGAATTTGGAGACCCAGCTACAGAATGGAAAACCACTGCGTCCACGGCTCTGAAGACTGCAAGTAGAGCAGTGGAACCAGAAAAGAACTTAAACAAGATGTGCAAGATCCATCTGCTTAGAGTAGCAGAAAAGGAAAGGTGGTCTCATCCAACATTGACGTCCCACAAGCAAGGTATGACTAGAGACTAAGGCCTGTTTTAGCATATTTTACCAAACATGTGTCATGAACCATAGTCTAGGAAGAAATTAGCTTTATAATGTTCATACTAATTTTGTAGTCCGTTACTTCTCCTTTGAAAGCTGTAAATATAATTTCCAGCAAGTTCCCTAGTCAGCATCCTTCCCCCTCTGGCAGCTGTAAATAATACCACCAGTAAGTTTACTAGTTGCTCACAAGAGCAAAAGCTTGAGCAGAGCTCATTTGGGTTTGCCTCTCGTGAGCTCTGGGGGGCTAACGCTACAAGCCCAATTACCCTCTACAGTGCCGCCCACTTCGCGTCCATGCGCGCTGTGAACAAGTGGTAAGATTGGTAGATTTCCTTTAATTAGGCTTCACTGGACATTTTTACAAAACTTTACTAGAGTAAGTAAAACCCGAATTGGGTCACCCAGATAGAACTTACCGGTCTCTAGTTAGCTTTTGTGACCCTAGGGAGTGGTGTAAGTTCACGTGACCGACAGCAGCAGGAATTGGGATTCCTGTGACGCTCTTGTGTCTTCCACATTTGGCAGATGGAAGGGCGTGCAGTCACTATAGCCCCTCCCTCATAACCATTTGTTGGAGGAGCCTGGCGGAGGTTACACAAACTTTCTATTATTAGTACTATATGGGGACCCTATTTGTGTTTGTACTTACCATAATAAAATTTTGTAATAGTGGACAACCCCTTTAAAAATAATTTATCTCTCTTAAAGAAAATCTACCATTTTATTTCATGCATTATGAACAAACTACTACATTGAGAATGTTGTAGTCTACTACTGTGATGCTTAAGATATCTTGTTGAATCTTGTTGAATGAGTGAGTGGTTTTGCTGAATAAAACCTTTAAATTCAGGACACGGGAAAATATGGATGCGTTACATAAACACATTACACACGGAGCTGCTCCTGAACTGTCCAGGACAGGACTAATCAAGTGAACTGGATCACTCGTACATAAAGCATGCTGGGGGATGGTGGCAGCAATTGATTACTTCTGCCTGGCAGGGGAGAACAGTGATTGCATCATCCTCTGGTGCAGTGCATAACTAATGTAAGGAGAAACGCACAGAGCGCCTGACCACGAGAAGCAAGAGTGCTTAATTATTATAATTTTCGAATAGTTTTTTTCAGCAAACCACTCATTTAGGGATGAAACGAGTATAGTTTCTGCATCAGTGTAGCTACAGCATTCTCAAGGTAGTTTGGTTCTAATGCATGAAAACAAATGGTAGATTTCCTTTGAATAAATGTTTAAAAATAATAAAGTATGTTGCCAATTAAATAACAATTCCGCGGTCACCTCTTTGATATATTTATGGAGGGCCCCTTTAAGGATCGGTGTGTTAGCGGTATAGTCTTAATAGCACTTTATGATATCTTCCATTCACTTCCATTCACAGTGCTATCACCGCCACAAAGTGAAAGTGTTCATGCTTGTAATACCCCTGTCTGGCATCTTGGAAATTGAGATTAACAGCTTAGATAAATTAGGCCATGGAAAAGGACTGTAAAAAAAGAAACCCTAAACCATTTGTCAAAAGTGTCATTTAAATGGTAATTATCTTAATTTAAAGTGTATATGTGATTTACTGATATACGACCGATTATATTTGGGGCAGCTTTATATAGGGTTTCCATATCCCAACCTTTAAAATATAATCTTCTGTCTGTGAATCTATTGAATTATAATTATAGGAGGAATTAAAGACGGAGTGTGATATAAAATGTGTCGGAAGTACTTATTCCAGCTATTTCTTCCATCTGCAATGAAACTTAGAGAAAATATAATCTGGTGTGTGATAGAGTGTTTGATCAGGTTTTATAGTAACATCTAGAGATCTGAGACCCTACAGACAGTTGTGTAAAGGTAGCTCAAGGACCACTGCCATATTGCCTTGAAAGAAACCTATAAATCTCAAAGGATTTAATTGAGTTTTATATCTCAAAATGCTAAAAGTTTTTCCATGATATAGGAATCATTGAAAGGGTTTAACCTCTTAGAATCTTCTTTACAAAGGAGAATGGACACCTAAGAGTTCAGTCAGTTCACTGTCAGTCTCCTCCTTGTTCCATGATTGACAGGTCTCGCTGCTACAGAACATGCTGTTGAGTGAACTATTACTTAGGGACCCCTCTGCCAATAGGCAGCTACAGACAAAAAAGTCCCTTTACTTTCAACTCTTCAAGGGGCAGAAGGAAGTTGTACCGAGCAGAATGAATGTGGAGAGAGAAGACACTGATGGTGGTTGTGGACTCCGCATCTGCTATAAATTATAACCACTTAGGCAGAAAGGTTTTTGTAAGAGAGACCTGGCTAGTATGAAGGAATTACCTCATGTCTGCCTTTAGGAATTGTCTTTAGAGAGTCACATCTCTCTTCTCTCATTCACAAGGGAGGCTGGGTTAGTAGTGCCGGTGAGGAGGTGGGGTATACAGACTGTATACTGCAGGCTCCCGCCTCCATCACTGGGACAGAGGACATCAATAAAAGTCTTTTTTTCGAAGAATGGTGGTCTTCATCCTATGGAAAGATCCAGCAGTGAAACGTATATAAATCTATCTAAAAGATATCAGTGGATTATTTGTGGGGGTTTCCCCTGGTGACAGATTCTCTTTAAGCTCCACTTTTGCACAGTGATTCCAATATTGGCAAAAATGTGGTGATCCAGTATTCTGCATGGTGTCGTGCTTTAGTAATTATCTCACTGATCTCATATATATACTAATAATTCTTTATTTATAGTGTCACATTCGATCCAAATCGGTCCTGCTGTCCCCCAATGGGGCCAAAATCTAATCGACCTACTAGTGTGTTTTGTCGTATCGGAGGATAAAACGCGGAGGACCAGAGGAAACCCAACAAATACGGAGAGAACATACAAACTCTTTGCAGATGTTAACCCTGGGACTTGAACCGGCAGACCCCAGCGCTGCAGGCTTGTAGTGCTACCCATTAAGCCTCTGTGCTGCCTTCTTTTACAGACATCTCCACCACAGCAGCGTACACAGCCAATAGTGGATTATAAATTATGTGTGGGTTGATGGAAGTGCAGTTCCCAAGGCTTCTAGGAGGCCCCTGGCTACATAGGTCCTCAAAACTTGCTGCACGTAAACTCATAACCACACATGCCGTAATAGTGCGGCGTGCGGCGGGTCCCGTGGCATGGAGAGGGCTCAGCGGCGAGCCCTCTCCATAGCCAGTAAGTCTTTGCTGCATATCGCTGCCGGCCAAAGCTGCCTGTCGGTTTCAAAAAGACTGGCATGGCGCCGCATCTTTGCGAGGATCGTCGCTCCGCGTGACATACTATCGTGGGTGTGGAAGTGGCGATCCCGTCACCATTTTCATTTTAAATACCCTTTTATTAGCAGATGTGGTATCATATTAGCATACTGAATGAGGAGGAGAATGCCAGTGAATCATATTTGGCCATACCTGTAGTATGGCAGTATAGTGATAGTGACTCGATCATGAGCAACCTAGGTTACGATCTGTAAAAAATAAGTAAACATAAATAGTTAAAAAAGATATATATAAAAAAACCTCTAAAAATTCATAATTCAACTATCCATTTCCTATAGGAACTAATAAAATTAAATTAAAGCGTAAAATTTTAAGCACAATGATAGCTACGCTGCTATCTAAAAGTTGTCCGTCTATCAACATATATAAAGCAGTTTTTCACTTGTTTAACCCCGTAATGGAAAATGCCCAAAGTAAAAAATGGCACTTTTTTTTGGTCATTTGAAAATATTTAATTAAAATCACTAAAAAGGATCAAATGTAGCACAGTCCTAAAAATGATAGACAGGTAAACGTGCATAAAAGTCACACAAACAAATGAACATTAACCGTCAGGCAGCTCCGTACACGAAGTATGAAGAAAGTTGCGGCCCATAAGATGGGTCAAAATCAAAAAATAAAAAATTGTACAGTCGGTTTGAATTTTTTGCAAATTTATGAAACATTTATAAAACTTATACAAATTTGGGTATCCGCCTTGATGCATCCGACCAAAGAATAAGTAGACATGTCATTTTGGGTGGGCAGCAGTGAAAGCGGTAAAACGAGCCACGCAACAAAACGCGCAAAATGGTTTTTTATTGTCACCATTTTCACTGCATTGGGAATTTTTTCCCTGCTCCTCCGAACAAACAAGCGCCTTGATGGAATATTAAATACGCACCACTATAAAGTTGGCAATTGTTACGGCAGAAACAAGCTGTCACAGACTAACGTGTAAAAATAAAAAAAAGTTATGGTTTTTGAATGGTGGGTGAGTGTGAAAAATGGATATGAAAAACAAGAAAAGGCCAGGTGGTTTAAGAGGTTAAAGATATCTATTCAGTCCGGATTATCTAACGGTCGTAATAGTAGAGCTCTGTCAGTTAAGGGCATGGGGGGCTGTTTTTTATATTTTTATAGGAACGATAGATTATTAAACTGGGCAAAGCGCGTGCGGAAGGTGCTATCGGGGCTTAACGGAACCGAGGTTTCCCTGGCCTTTTAATTTATGCACGTCCGCCGCCGCAGCTGCAAGTCTTGCTTCTGCTCCGGGAAACTAGGCAGCGAGCAACAAGACCGCGCTCTGCTTCTCTCTAAGCCGCCAGTCGGCCTCTGAGGCACTGCTGAGCGGGGAGCGGGGGGGGGGGGGAGTGGTTAACATGACCAAAGCAGGGAAGGCGAGAGCGTCAGCGTAGTTAAGCGCTCGCTGGACATTTTTCAGTTAATATGTTTGTAATAAAGTTCATAATACGTCGGAAAGACTGAACGAGAATAGTCTTAAATTAGTGACATCTACGTCACACAGTTAACTGCTGAGTATAGATGCCGCCTCTAAAGTGAAGCATGCTTGTAGGACTGTATATATACCTTTTTTTTTTTTAAATTAAGCTTTATGTGGGGGCCCAGCTACAGTTTCGTCTTGCAGGCTAGCTCCATGGTCTCTTATAATGTGGTATCCATCGGTATATTTCTACAATAGCGCTGAAGGCCTGTGGCCACCATGTATTCACGGACACGGCTTTTAGGCGGACGTCCGCGCATCGTACTTGGAATGTCAGATTCACCTGCGTAGGACCTCTGCAGGGTAACAACTACACTGGGGCATCCTTTCTTAGAGGTCAGTCGCACGCATTTCCGTGGGGGTTCACATTCGTTTTCATCGTTTTCCTGAATGGGCCCGAGGGTGTTTGGCGTGGCACGGGTCGGATTGTGTGCATCGGGGGGCGTGGACTGTCGGACAACTCGATTGATCGGGACAAATACCGCATGAAGTTTTAAAACCATAATTGTGTAGCGCAGATCAGCAGGCCATACATCATCACCGGGAGACGAAGGTGAACTCCAGCGGACCTCACGGGTGTAAGTGACAGCATGTAGGATAACTTGGAGGGCAACTGATTAATGAATCGTGGCAGCTCCGAATCCTCTGTCGGAATGCGTCAACGGGACGGGTAAGTAAATGGCCCCACTATACTACGTCCCCAACATGTAACGCTGCACAGAGAGAAGAGGCTGTGTTTGCTACACTGACAATGTAAATTGCCTGGTTGGTGAACGGCTGCCTGCTGGGGCCGTCTAAATTCGTACAACTACCAAGAGAGTGACAATCGGCACACATGCCATAACATACAGTTATCAGTGAGAAAGAAAAATGGAAAACAAAATAAGGATGATAATAATAAAGTCCTCTATGTCTGACATAAAAAATATACTCGTCCAAATTCTTTGTGCCTCACAGTCAGCTAAACGTCACCCTAACGCTAGTAAGCCCATGATGGTGCGGGTGATTTTATGCTTAACTATCTTAAAGTAAGTAATCAGCCCTGCCAGGACCATTATGTGTAGTATTATATGAAGGTCTGCAGTGCTGATTCTTTATTCCGGCTGATGAGGTAAAAGACAGGAGGACCTATCACTTTACATATCAAGGCAAGGTGGAGTAAGTTAATATTATCGATGTAGATTGGTAAATAGCAATATCCATGGCCCCCCACAATGCTATACCACACACCATTAGCAAGTACATGAGGTAAGACGTGTCAAACGCCCTTATAGCGTCTAATCCTGCCCTCATCCAGCAATCACTGCCCATTATTCACCTGCTTTTATAGGTTACAGATGCTACCAGTACTTCTGGCTCACCATGGCGGTCGAATATAGGGGCGTATTCATGACATGATCACGTACATTAAGCAATGATGTGCAGCTAACAATAAGGATGTAATTGGAAAGTGGAATATGCACTCGCACGGCCAACTCTATTAGGTACACCATGCTGAGTTAAGCGGGTGGACCTCGTTTTTGCCTTGAACTGCCTCAATTCCTTAGTGTCAGAGATTCAAAGTGCGGAATGCATTCGTCGAAGATTTGGCCATATTGACATGATGGCATCACAGCAGTTGCCGCAGATTTAGTCAGATGCAATGCATCCATGAGCGCGAATCTTGCGCACCACATCTCCAAATATGCTTATTGGCAGGTGAGATCTGGTGACGTGGAAGCCATTGAGGTACAGGAACTCATTGTCATTGTTCAAGGAGAACAGTCTGAGATGATTCGCGCTTTTGACATGGGCGCATTATCTTATCCCCTGTCTGAAAGAGAGCCATGCAGGATGTTGGGTTAGGGCATTGTGGCATAAGAGGATGGACTAGGTTCAGCAACATACTCTTGGTAGGCTGTGGGCGTTGCCACACGATGCTCAATTGGTACCGAAGGCGGCCCAAAGACGTGACAAGGAAACTATTCCCCAGCACCTGACCGCACAACCACCACTAAACAAGCCGGAACCGTTGAATAGGCACGGCAGTTATGGATAATGCTTTCATGTGTTGACGCCAAATTCTGTACCCTATACCATCCGAATGTCGCAGGCAGAATCGAGACTCATCAGCCAGGCAACGTTTTTCTCGCAATCTTCTATCACGTGTCCAATTTAGATGAGCTTTGCAAATTATAGCCTTCATGTTTCCTTTTCTTAGACTGAAAAGGCGTGTCACCCGGTGTGCGGTACTTTCTGCGTGCGTAGGCCATCTGCCTCAAAGTTCGATGTACTCTGAGGCGTTCAGAAATGGTGCTCTTCTGGGCCACTCTGGTTTAAAGGGGCGATTGAGCACGTTGCCTTTCTATGCAGTCGAACGCAGTCTGGCCGGCATTCGTCCTTGGACCTCTGGCATCTACAAGGGCATTTCCGCACTTTCCCCCCCGAAAGTCCCGCACACAACGGCCGGCTGACACTGGATTTTTGTGCTTTTTCGGACCATTTCTGTAAACCCTACCGAGATGAGTGTTTGGCCGTGAAAATCCCTAGTAGATTCAGCATTTCCGAATAACTTTGACCAGCCCCTTCTGGCACCATACAACCAAGGCCAGCGTTCAAGGTACTCTTCAACATAAGCACTCTTTTCTTCCCCATGATGATGCTGGTTTGAACTGCAGGAGATTGTTGTGGACCATGTACACATGCCTAAATGCCTGAGTTGCCGCCAATGTATGCTTGATTAGTGTTAACGAAGCAGGTGGACAGGGGTACCTACATAAAGGACGGTGAGTGTGCATGATACTGTAATGTATGATATTTCAATTATCATACTTATTGATAGGTGACGCGCCTTTATTGGGGTCAGACGACTACAGCAGACTTTTCTGGTTGGACTGTAGGGGGCACATTTATCTTACCGCGTCCCGTTGCGCTAGCCCGCTGTGCGTTGTCCGACGAGCATTCGGATCTTCGCAGCGATTAACACTGATCTGCGCAGTAACAGGCTGGCAATTTCCTGCATCACGTCGCCTTTCCCTTGCTGAGGTTCTCGGCCAGATTTCAGTCTCTTGTCCTTCTTCGTTGCACTGAGTGCTGCATCTTGGACAGCAATTTCGTTTTTAAATTTCCGTGTTTGTCGTGAACGACGTCAGCCTCCCCCGATTTGTGTGCATGACAGCCGGCAGTCAAGTTGCGTCCAGCATCCGAATGCGTGGGCGCTAAAAACACCGGGCGCAATTCACGTGGGCAAAACAGGTAATAAAAGTGGGAAACCTGACGAAAAAATGCGGTGTTGCAGACCGTGGCATATGTTAAATGGGCTCCCCTCCATGTGTTTCCCAGCATCATCAATTGCAGGAATCTAAACGGCCTCTAAAGGTGCCATATGGAGAATCTAAAATGATCGCCATATGGAATCGCGATCAGATATTCGTTATAGTTTCTCGCAAAAAAAGCAACACATTTTGCAGGCATTCATTTTCACAAATGATACAGGTCCCAACTTCCCGAATGCTAACTTACTCAGCTATTCATTACAGCCTTCGTCACATAAGCTAGTACGTCGCAGAGAATAGCAAGACACCAGGTACAACATTAGGGTTTTAAATCTAATATACTTCATTAGAACAAATAAATTCCCTCTGTGGGTGGACTGATCTAGGTAAGGCAGTAGCGGCTCAGAGAGCCTAGGCTAGTACATATGTTTTTTTTAATGTCTTGAGTAAAATAGGGAGAGCGTGATTTGGTCAATTCGTATGCACGCTTAGAATTTTAATACGCGGTCGCGTTTTTTATTTTCCACACCCAAGCTGCCTCGCAGCTCTTTTTGTAGGAGCCACTAAAGGGACACGTAGGAAGTGTCTGTAGTATTATATCTGTATGGCTTACAGGTACGTTCACAGTATGTTTCTATAAGCGCTTGCATATAAAATTGTCACATTGTTTATATATTTCTCCTACATGGGCCTGTCCGTTGGCTCAAAATATGGGGTAATTCACCCTGCAAAAGTGCTGGACTATACAATCTCTCTTAGCAGAGGCAGGCTAAAGTAGTCGGAGCGCTGTAAAGCAATTGAATTCTCATAACATGACAGTCGCAAATGTAGCGTGAAAATCTTGTTGGAGAATATGTGGCAGCGTTATTAAAAGAAGCACTCATATATGCCAAAGGGTTAGAAGTTCCTGCATTGGGGAAGTCTATCAGAGAGGCTATTAAAATGGTAACAGCCTTATAAAGGGAACTGTCATCGGACATTTCACATTTGAACCTAATGACGCAGGTTCCCAAACGTCTTTTCAATATTAAAAATAGTCTAATATTTTTGTAATAATTACTATTCTTGAGTTTTAATATTAGTTTTATAAAAATATATTAATATATAAAAGTACAACCGGGCACGGAAACTTGCAATATCAAGTATATGGGTGTTCCTGGTGTCACATCAACGTTTCTGCTCGCTCTCTGCTCTCATTCTCTCTGCACTTCGTTCTTCTTGACTCCTCGCTCACGCTCCTACATACAGAGGGGCTAAGAGATTTTGCTATTGCAACGGGCAGCTAATGGTTCATGCTAGAGGTAGAGCAGGAAGGAGGGGGATATGAGAATGTGAATTGGTGTAGAAGATGAATGAGATGACTACGCAGGGACCTGGGAACAACTGCGATGAACTAGATGACCTTGCTGGGTGCATGGGATAGGTCGGCAGATAAGGCTTTTATATATTTTTAAGGGAAGCCCCATGCATGGGCTATATTTGAAACACTAAACCACACGCCACATGTCATTATGATTTTGTGGTTTAGGCCTCGAATGCGGCCAGGCCTGTAGACGATCCCAGTGTTTGAGGCAATAAATTAAATCAAGCATGTAATACTCACCTTCTCTGGAGGCTCGTCGACACTTGCATGGTGGGCGTCGATGAAGTCTGAGTTGCAACACACGCCTGCTTCATATTGTGGCATGTACCGGTGGTGCACTCTGGGGCATGCAGCAATGAAGTCAGGGTTGTCTTACGCAGCTTCACCCTCTATCGCGAAAAAGTGTGCAGATTCCATGATGTGCCTATGGCTCAACTTCATACATCTAGGTAGTAATTTTACATTGGGGCCCCACTCATCCAGAGTCATATAAGGTGGCATTTGGGACGCCTAAACTGCACCAGGCCATACTGACCTGTATATTGGTTGATAGGCTGCCCTCAAACTTGGGACAGGCTCCTTTTTAAGTCTGATTGGAGTAATATTATATTTTTAAAAGAAAGCATATTGTCATTTGTATCAAAAAAAAGCCTATGGGAGGGTGCATTAGGTCCAAAATGTATAATTCTAGATGACAGGTTCGTCTTTTATTTAAACAGATATTTATCTGCTGGACATGTCCCAGAAGAATAATTAATTAATATGGTTTGGACAAGTAATTATTAAGACTTGTCATATCACATGGCAGCTAAACAATGGATCCATTGATTTATGTATGGCTGGTGTTATCTCATGTGGATCCCTCACTGGCAATGACAACAATAAAAACTTCCAAGACGGGCGAGGAAGGATAGAGTCGGATCTGAGTTTGTGGTTTGCGGTAGTCATCTATATCAGTAGCAGCAAAAAAACAGGGACAATTTCCTATTCCAGAAAATAATTGGTGCCACCAAAGGTAAGAAAAGCCGTATCACTCTATTTGCTCACGCAAGAATATGGGGAAGGTCGAATGCTGTCAGTTTGTTTGATGGGTGACACAATGAACAATTATCTCACTTCCAATGCGGCACATCATGTTTTTGGGACAGTGTCCGATCTTAGATCAGTTATTATTTGACATGCATGTTTACTATGTCGTTGTAGAAGTTTGTGGGTTTTTTTAACTTTTTTAATTCAGGCATTACAGATAGTATATAAAATAGTGATTAAGTGTATCACTCATTCATCATAGAATAGCAATGCAGTACACCATGTGTATTGGCAGTGCATTAGATAGTGTCAGGGTCAGGGGCGTACTTGAGATGGTTGGCAGAGGTGGGGCTCCGGGGCAACGTTCGGTTCCATGAGTGTTTAGGGCCTCCATAGGTCTCAATTTCGCCATATGAGGAGCAGAGCTAGTACTATATACCAATACATTAGTCAGAGGCCATTGGCATAACAACTTGCAGGTGGGGGCTGCATCAGCTGCATGTTATGCACTGATGTGGAACTGGAGCAGGTCAGTGCTGATGGTCAGAGACAGGAGCGTTATTTTGGTCTCGGGCCATGCTCCGGCACTAAAGACAGGGAGCCCGTCGCTGCCGCCTCTAGCAGGTCCAAGATTGTTGTGACCTCCTGGATCGAAGGGGCCTAACCAGTCCGGATTTAATATGTGTCTCCTGGAATCCGGACTGTTAGAGGCAGGGTCCGAGCTGTTCATAGACATGCTGGGGCACTGTCTTCCCTCAGCGGGGGGCCTTGTTCAGACTCTGAGGTTAGTACCGACTCAGAACATCCGTCAGTGGGCGGTCATTTAAGGGGTTAATGGTGGGGTTAGTTCACGAAAGTCTTTATGTGCAAACTAATCTATATCTGGGTCATTATCAGTAGCTTCTGGTACCTTTCTAAATTATGCCATAGGTATCCCCCCCCCCGACAGCCATGTCTATGACGGCCCGCGCGTGACGACAGTCTGTGCTAGTCACTTCATTTTAAACTTATCATTGTCACCATCTACCAAGCTGCCCCTCCTAAATATCATCTCATTTTCATTTACCATTCAAACCCTTGCACGCTATTCAATAATCTGAACCTCCAACTTCCAGTGCCAAGACATTCCTTATGTTGCACCAGTTCCTCGGAATGCACCACCCTGGACAATCACGTAAAACCCATTGGGGGAGATTTATCATTGGTTTTGCTGGACTTTTTTGGCTTATAAAAGTTGCAGAAAGTAGCATAGAGGTTTTTTCCTGACTTTTCATTGCTCAAAAGTCTCACAGGACTATTTCTGCCACTTCACTGTACTGTCATAAAACTGTCGTCACGCGCGGGCCGTCATAGACATGGCTGTCGGGGGGGGGGATACCTATGGCATAATTTAGAAAGGTACCAGAAGCTACTGATAATGACCCAGATCGATAGTATTAGTTTGCAACATAAGACTTTCGTGGAACTAAGCCCGCAATTATAACCCTATGAATGACCGCCCATGGAGACGGAGTTCTGAGTCGGTGACTAGACCTCAGAGATTGAACACAGGCTCCCCCGCTGAGGAAGACAGTGCCCCCAGCATGTCTTATGACAGCTCGGACCCTGCCTCTAACAGTCCGGACTCAGGATGACCTATTAAATCCGGCTGGTTAGGCCCCCTTCGATCCAGGGTCACATACAATCTATGACCTGTAGAGGGCAGCGTCGGGCTCCTGTCTTTAGTGTCCGAGCGGCCCGCAACCATGAATAACGCTCACTGTCACATGCCATCAGACATGCTGTCCAGTTCCACTCAGTGGGCATACATGAGACTGATGCAGCCCCCCTGCAAGTCTGTTTATGCCAATGCCTCTTGACTTAATGTATGGTATAGTAGTCTAGCTCTGCCTCATATGAGCGAAAATGAGACTATGAGAGAGGCCCTAAACACTCATGGAACCGAAGTTGCCCGGACCGCCACCACTCTGCACACATCTCAAGTTAGCCCCTGACCCCTGACACATTAATGCACTGCCCAATACTCTGGTGACTGCATTGCTATTCTAGAGAATGATGATACACTTAATCACTATTTTATATACTAGTCTGTAATGGTGAAATTAAAAAAGTTTAAAAAAACCCACAAACTTCTACAACACATATAAAATGCAGTCCAATAATAACTGATCTAAGATCGGACACTAGTCCCAAAAACTAGGATTGCCGATGTGGGTGAGAATTGTGTTCATTGTCTCAACCCATCATAACAAACTGTACACGCATTCGACCTTCCCCATATTCTATGCGTGAGAAATAGAGGGATACGCTTTTCTTCCTTTGGTGGCCATCCAATTATTTTCTGGAATGGAAATTGTCCCTGATTTTTGCCCTGCTACTGATAATGAATGACATACCCAAACCACAAACTCAGATCCGGCTCACTATCCTTCCCCCCAGTCTTTGGAATGTATTTTATTGTTGTCATGGCCATGTGAGGGTAACTTCCACATGGACTGATAACACCAGCCATACATAAATCAATGTATCCATTGTTTAGCTGCCATGCTGATATGACAAGGTTTAATAATTACTTGTCCAAACCGTATTAATTAATTATTTTTCGGACATGTCCAGCACGATAAATATCTGTTTAAATAAAAGGAACCTGTCATCTAGAATTACATTTTGACCTAATGCAGGCCCTCCCATAGGCATTTTTTTAATACAAATGACAAATGCTTTCTTTTAAATAATATATATATTACTCCAATCAGACTTAAAAAGGACCTGTCCCAAGTTTAGCCGGCACCATAACCAAAATACAGGTCAGTATGGCCTGTGCGTTTTTAAGGCGTCCCAATGAACCTTAATAGACTCTGATAGAGTGCGGGCGCAATGTTAAAATTACTACCTAGATGCTGAGTAACGCCATAGGCACATCATGGAAGTTTCACTACACCACTTTTTTTCAGCCCGATGAGGGTTGAGCTGGAAACAACCCTGACTTCATTGTGCATGCCCAGAGTGCACCACCGGTAACATGCCACTATAAGAAGCAGGCGTGTGTGCCAACTCCAGTTCATCGACGCACCACCATGCAAGTGCTCGCGAGCTCCAGAGAAGGTGAGTATTACATGCTATTTAATTTATTGCCTCAAACTCTGGATCTCATACAGTGCATGAGCCGCATTCGAGGCACTAAACACCACAAAATCACTAATGACAATTGGCGTTTGAGTGGTTTAGTGTTTCAAATTGCCCATGAGCTAGGGTGTTCCCTTTAAAAATATATAAAACTTATCTGCCCGACCTACCCATGACCCAGCAAGAGTCATCTAGTTCATCGCAGTGTTGCCCAGGTCCCTCGTACTCATCTCATTCATCTTCTACACACATTCACACATTCTCATTCCCCCTCCTTGCCTGCCTACCTCTATGAACCATTAGCTGCCCACGTGCAATAGCAAATGATCCTTAGCCCTCTGTATGTAGTGAACGCGTGAGCGAAGGAGGTCAAGAAGAACGATGCAGAGAGATAAGCGAAGAAGGGCAGAAGCGTTGATGTGACACCAGGAACACCCCATTACTACTTGATTTGCAGTTTCCGTGCACGGTTGTACTTTTATATATACTAATATATTTTATATAAACTATATTAAAACTCAAGAATATAATTATATACAAAAATATTGAGACATTGAATATTGAAAAGCGGTTTGGGACCTGTCATTAGGTTCAAAATGTGAAATGTCCGATGACAGTTCCCTTTATAGTCATGTTACCATTTTTATAGCCTCTTACTGATAGATCTCCTCCAATGCAGGACTTCTAACGCCTTGGCATATATGTAGTGCTTCTTTTAATTAACGCTGCACAATTCTCCAACCAAGAGTCTTTCACGCTACAATTGCGACTCATGTTATAGAATTCAATGCTTTACAGCGGCTCCGAACTACTTTAGCCCTGCTCTGCACTAAGAGAGATTGTACTATCCAGCACATTTTGCATGGTGAATTACCCCATATTTTGGCCAGCGGACAGCCCAGTTGTAGGAGAAATAATAAACAAGTGTAAATTTTAGTATGCCACGCGCTTTAGAAACATACTGTGACGTACCTGTAAGCCCAATTACGATATAATACTACAGACACTTCTACGTGTCCCTTTAGGTGCTCCTCAAAAGAGTGCGAGGCAGCTTGGTGTGATGGAAAAAAAAAACGCGACTGCGTATTCTAAAATTAAGCCCGTGATACTGGAATTGCAAATCACACGCTCCCTATTACTTACTCATACATTAAAAAAAACATATGTACTACCCTAGGCCTCTGAGCCGCGACTGCGTTCCTAGATCAGTACCCACTCACAGAGGGAATTTATTTTTCTAATGAAGTATATTAGATTAAACCCTAATGATGTACCTGGTGTCTTTCTTTCTCTGGACGTCTAGCTTATGTACGAAGGCCTGTAATGAATAAGGAAGAATGTAGCATTCGGGAAGTTGTGGACTGTACCTCATTTGTGAAATGAAATGCCTGCAAATTGCTTTTTCTCCGAGAAATATAACGAATATCTGATGGATTCATAGGCGCATCATTTAGATTCTCCATATGGCACCTTTAGAGGGTTTAGATTCTGCAATTGATGATGCGGGAAACACTGGAGTGGGCCATTTTACAATGCGGTCATGCAACACCGCATTTTCGTCAGGTTTTCCCGACTTTTTACCGTTTGCCTGTGAATTGGCCCGGAGTTTTTAGCGCCACGCATTCGGATGCTGCGACGCAATGCGACCGGCTCTGCGTACACCAAATCGTGGGGGAGCTGACGTCGTTCCGACAAACCACGCGAAATTTAAAAACGAAATTGACTGTCCAAATCAGCACCTCAGATGCAACGGAAAAAGCAAGTGTGAAATCTGGCCGGACCTCAGCAAGGGAAAGCGACGTGATGCATGGAAAACATTGCACGTTACACTGCCGCAGCTCAGTGTTATCGCGGCAAGATCCGGAATGCTCGTCGGACAACGCACAGCGGGCTACGCAACGGGACGGGCGGTAGTAATGTCGCCCCCATACAGTCCAACCAGAAAAGTCTGGTAGTCGTCTGACCCATGAAAGGCGTCACCTACAATAAGTATGTAATGAAATATCATTACATTACAGTCATATGACACACTACACCGTCACTTTATAGGTACCCCTTGTCCAACTGCTGTCGCTTAACACTAATCAGCATCACATTGGCCTAATCTCAGTGCATTTAGGCATGATAACATGGATCCACACCAATACTCCTGCAGTTCAAACCGAGCATATATGGGGAAGAAAAGAGTGTATGATTGAAGAAGTAACCTTTGAACGTGGCGCTTGTTGTATGGGTGCCAGAAGGGTGCTGGTCAGAACAGTTTTTCGGAAATGCTGATCTCACTAGGGATTTTCACGCAAACCATCTCGGTTAGGGTTTCAGAGAATGGTCGAAAAAGACAAAAATCCAGTGTCAGCGGCCGATGTGTACGGCTTCGGCGGGAGGACGGAAATGCCCTTGTAGATGCCACGAGTCAGAGGGAATGACCCGGCCAACTGCGTTCGACTGCATAGAAAGGGCAAACCGTGACTCAAATCGCCCCTTTACAACCAGATGTGGCCCAGCAAGAGCATTTCTGAACGACTCAGTACATCGAACTTTGAGGCCAGATGGCTACGCGCAGAAACCGCCACCGGTTGACACCTTTCAGCTAAGAAACAGGAAACATGAGGCTAAATTTGCACAAGCTCATCTAATTGGACACGTAATGAGGAAGATTGGAGAAAAACTTTGCCTGGCTGATGATCTCGATTTCTGCTGCGACATTCGCGATGGTAAGGGTCAGAATTTGGCGTCAACACAGAAAGCATTTATCCATAACCTGCCTGTATTCACGGTTCAGCTTGTAGGTGAAGCTGTGCTCCGGTCATAAGTGCTGGGAATATTTTCCTTGTGCACTCTTTGGCGCCGCCTTGGTACCAATTGAGCATCGTGTGGCAACGCCCACAGCCTACCCAGAGTATGTTTGCATGCACCAGTCCATCCCTTATGCCACAATGCCCTACCCAACATCCCTGCATGGCACTCTTTCAGACAGGGATATAATGCGCCAGTGTCAAAAGCGCGAATCATCTCAGACTGGTTTCCTTGACAATGACAATGAGTTCACTGTACTCAAATGGCTTCCACAGTCACAGATCTCAACTCAATTAGAGCATACTTTAGGAATGTAGGCTGGCAAGATTCGCGCATCATGGATCATGCAGTCTGACAAATCTGCGGCAACTGTTGTGATGCCATCATGTCAATCATAGCCAAATCTTCGAGAATCATTCCAGCACCTTTGAATCTCTGACACTAAGGCAAGTGAGGCAGTTCTGAAGGCAAAAACTGGAGTCAACCCAGCTGTACTCAGCATGGTGTACCTAATAGAGTTGGCCGTGTGAGTGTATATTCCCTTTCCAAGTTACATCCTTATTGTTGCTGCCACATCATTGCTTAATGTATGATCAATGTCATGAATACGTCCCCTAATCGACCGCAGGCGTGAGCCAGAATGTACTGGTAGCATCTGTAACCTATAAAAGCAGTGTATAATGGGCTAGTGATTGCTAGATAGGGCCAAGGATTAGACGCGTATAAGGCGTTGACACGTCTTCCTCATGTACTTAGCTAATGTGTGTTATAGATTGTGAGGGGGGCCAGGATATTGCTAATTTAACCAAATCTACATCTATAATAGTTACTTACTCCACCTTGGCTTGATATGCTAAAGTGAATCCCTCCTGTCTTTTACACTCATCAGCGCGACAATAAAGAAGCAGCCTGCAGACCTTCATATAATACTACATAGATGGCTCCTGGCAGGGCCTATTACGTCTAACTTTAAGACTAGTTAAGATAAGATCATCCGCACCCATCATGGGCATACTAGAGTTTAGGTTGACGTTTAGCTGACTGTGAGGCACAAGATTTGGGAGTATATTTATTATCGTTCAGCATAGAGGACTTTATTACTATCATACCTATTAATTTTTTTACCATTTTCTTTCTCACTGTAACTGTATGTTTGCATGTGGACCGATTGTCACTGTACTCTTGGTGTGTACGAATATTTAGACGGCCCCAGCAGGCAGCCGCCTTCACCAACCAGGCTTTACATGTCACGTGTAGCAAAACACAGCCCTCCTTCTCTCTGTGCAGCGTATAACTGTTGGGGACGTAGTGGCGGGCACATTTACTTACCCGTACCCGTTGACGCATGTCCGATCGGATGGATTCGGACGCTGCCACGATTCATTAATCAGTGCCCTCCAATTTCCTACATGCTGTCACTTCACCCGACTGAGGTCCGCTGGAGTTCCACTTCTAGTCCCGTCCCGTGACATGTGGAGTGCTGCTGAATCTGGCACACAATTATGGTTTTAAAATTCGATGCGGTTTTGTCGCATCAATCGAGTTGTCCGACAGTCCACGCCCCCCGATGCACACAATCCGACCCGTGCACGCCAAACACCCCTCGGCGCCCATTCAGGGAAAAATCGATTGAAAACGGAATGTGCAACCCCCACGGAAATGTCGTCGACTGGACACCTAAAAAGGTCCCCAGTGTATGCTGTACCCCTGCAATGTGCCCATACCGCGGGATATCTACATCAAGTACTGGGAGCGTCCCGCCTAAAAGCCTGTCCGTGAATACATGGTGGCCACAGGCCTTCCAGGACTACTTGTAAAATAACCGATTGGATACGCATTATAAGAGACCATGGGTCCTAGGCCTGCAAGACGAAACTGGGTAGCTGCGCCCCCACAAAAGTATTAATTTAAAAAAAAAAAAGGTATATATACAGTCCTACAAGCATTTCACTTAGAGGCGCATCTATAACTAGCTATTAACTGTGTGGCTAGATTGTCTAATTTTAGACTGATCTCGTTCAGTCTTTCCGACGTATTATGAACTTTATTACAAACATTTAACTTAGAAAAAGCCAGCGCGCTTACACGCTGACGGTACTCCGCCTTCCTGCTTTGGTATTTAATCACGTCCCCCCCCCCCCCGCTCCCAGGCCAGCCAGTGCCACTCAGACGCGGCCTGGAGGACTTATGACCGAGAGCAGCGACGAGTTGTGCTCGCCTCCTGTTTCCCGGGAGCAGAAGCAAGACTTGCCAGGTGCGGACTCGGCGGGACGTGCATAAATTAAAAGCCAAGGGAACCTCGGTTCCGTTAGCCCCGATAGCACTTCCTCACGCGCCTTTGCAGTTTAATATATCTATCGTTCCTATAAAAATATAAAAAACAGCCCCCCCATCCCTTAAACTGACAGAGCTTCTCTATTACGACCGTTAGAACCGGCTGATAGTATATCTTTAACCTCTTACAACCATGGCCTTTTCTGTTTTTCATTATCCATTTTTCACACTCACCCACCTTCAAAAACCATAACTTTTTTTATTTTTACACTTCTCTGTGACAGCTTGTTTTCTGCGTAACAAATTGCCCCAACTTTATAGTGGGGTATTTAATATTCATCGACCCGGCGCTTGTTTGTCTCGAGGAGCAGGAAAAAATTCCCAATGCAGTGAAAATGGTGAAAATTGAAAATCCATTTTGCGCGTATGTTGTTCCGGTGCTTCGATTTTACGCATTTCACTGCCCTGCCCACCAACAAATTGACATTGTCTACTTATTCTTTTGGTCGGATGCATCAATCGGGATCCCAAATTTGTATAAGTTTTATAATGGTTTCATACATTTGCAAAAAATTGCAAACCGTGTACAATTTTTTTTTTTTGATTTTGCCCATCTTACTGAAGGCCCTAAACTTTCTTCATAACTTCACGTGTACGGAGCTGCTGCGGTTAATGGTTCATTGTTTTGATGACTTTTAATGACGTTTACACTGTCTATCATTTTTAGGACTGTGCTACATTTATGATCCTTTTTAGTGAATTTTTTAAATATTTTCAAAATGGCCAAAAAAGTGCCATTTTTATTACTTTAGGGCTATCTTTCCTTAGGGGTTAAACAAGTGAAAAACTGTATTATATATGTTGATAGATCGGAAACTTTTAGATAGCGCGATAGTCGTATCATAATGATCTTAAAATTTTACGCTTTAATTTAATTTATATAGCTTCCTATATGGAAAGGGATGAGTTTGAATTATCGAATTTTTAATGGTTTTTTTATGATATATTTTTTTAACTATTTATTGTTTACTATTTTTTATCAGATTAACCCTAGGTTGTATGATCGATCCTAATCACTATACTGCCATACTACAGTATGGCCAAATATACGAGGCATTCTCCTCCTCATTCATAATCTAATATGATAGCCACATTGTAATAAAGGGTATTAAAATGGAAAATGGTGACGGGATCGCCACTTACCCCCCCCCATGAGTACTAGTCCACGGAGCGACGATCCTCGCAACAGATGCGCGGCGCATGACGTCTTATTTGAACCGACAGGCGCGTTATGGCCGGCAGCGATATGCAGCAAAGACTTACTGGCTATGGAGAGGGCTCGCCGCTGAGCCCTCTCCATGCCACGGGACCCGCCGCACGCCGCACTATTACGGCATGTGTGGTTATGAGTTTACGTGCAGCAAGTTTTGAGGACCTATGTAGCCAGGGGCCTCCTAGAAGCCTTGGGAACTGCACTTCCATCAACCCACACATAATTTATAATCCACTATTGGCTGTGTACGCTGCTGTGGTGGAGATGTCTGTAAAAGAAGGCAGCACAGAGGCTTAATGGGTAGCACTACAAGCCTGCAGCGCTGGGGTCTGCCGGTTCAAGTCCCAGGGTTAACATCTGCAAAGAGTTTGTATGTTCTCTCCGTATTTGTTGGGTTTCCTCTGGTCCTCCGCGTTTTACCTCCGATACGACAAAACACACTAGTAGGTCGATTAGATTTTGGCCCCATTGGGGGACAGCAGGACCGATTTGGATCGAATGTGACACTATAAATAAAGAATTATTAGTATATATATGAGATCAGTGAGATAATTACTAAAGCACGACACCATGCAGAATACTGGATCACCACATTTTTGCCAATATTGGAATCACTGTGCAAAAGTGGAGCTTAAAGAGAATCTGTCACCAGGGGAAACCCCCACAAATAATCCACTGATATCTTTTAGATAGATTTATATACGTTTCACTGCTGGATCTTTCCATAGGATGAAGACCACCATTCTTCGAAAAAAAGACTTTTATTGATGTCCTCTGTCCCAGTGATGGAGGCGGGAGCCTGCAGTATACAGTCTGTATACCCCACCTCCTCACCGGCACTACTAACCCAGCCTCCCTTGTGAATGAGAGAAGAGAGATGTGACTCTCTAAAGACAATTCCTAAAGGCAGACATGAGGTAATTCCTTCATACTAGCCAGGTCTCTCTTACAAAAACCTTTCTGCCTAAGTGGTTATAATTTATAGCAGATGCGGAGTCCACAACCACCATCAGTGTCTTCTCTCTCCACATTCATTCTGCTCGGTACAACTTCCTTCTGCCCCTTGAAGAGTTGAAAGTAAAGGGACTTTTTTGTCTGTAGCTGCCTATTGGCAGAGGGGTCCCTAAGTAATAGTTCACTCAACAGCATGTTCTGTAGCAGCGAGACCTGTCAATCATGGAACAAGGAGGAGACTGACAGTGAACTGACTGAACTCTTAGGTGTCCATTCTCCTTTGTAAAGAAGATTCTAAGAGGTTAAACCCTTTCAATGATTCCTATATCATGGAAAAACTTTTAGCATTTTGAGATATAAAACTCAATTAAATCCTTTGAGATTTATAGGTTTCTTTCAAGGCAATATGGCAGTGGTCCTTGAGCTACCTTTACACAACTGTCTGTAGGGTCTCAGATCTCTAGATGTTACTATAAAACCTGATCAAACACTCTTATCACACACCAGATTATATTTTCTCTAAGTTTCATTGCAGATGGAAGAAATAGCTGGAATAAGTACTTCCGACACATTTTATATCACACTCCCGTCTTTAATTCCTCCTATAATTATAATTCAATAGATTCACAGACAGAAGATTATATTTTAAAGGTTGGGATATGGAAACCCTATATAAAGCTGCCCCAAATGTAATCGGTCGTATATCAGTAAATCACATATACACTTTAAATTAAGATAATTACCATTTAAATGACACTTTTGACAAATGGTTTAGGGTTTCTTTTTTTACAGTCCTTTTCCATGGCCTAATTTATCTAAGCTGTTAATCTCAATTTCCAAGATGCCAGACAGGGGTATTACAAGCATGAACACTTTCACTTTGTGGCGGTGATAGCACTGTGAATGGAAGTGAATGGAAGATATCATAAAGTGCTATTAAGACTATACCGCTAACACACCGATCCTTAAAGGGGCCCTCCATAAATATATCAAAGAGGTGACCGCGGAATTGTTATTTAATTGGCAACATACTTTATTATTTTTAAACATTTATTCAAAGGAAATCTACCATTTGTTTTCATGCATTAGAACCAAACTACCTTGAGAATGCTGTAGCTACACTGATGCAGAAACTATACTCGTTTCATCCCTAAATGAGTGGTTTGCTGAAAAAAACTATTCGAAAATTATAATAATTAAGCACTCTTGCTTCTCGTGGTCAGGCGCTCTGTGCGTTTCTCCTTACATTAGTTATGCACTGCACCAGAGGATGATGCAATCACTGTTCTCCCCTGCCAGGCAGAAGTAATCAATTGCTGCCACCATCCCCCAGCATGCTTTATGTACGAGTGATCCAGTTCACTTGATTAGTCCTGTCCTGGACAGTTCAGGAGCAGCTCCGTGTGTAATGTGTTTATGTAACGCATCCATATTTTCCCGTGTCCTGAATTTAAAGGTTTTATTCAGCAAAACCACTCACTCATTCAACAAGATTCAACAAGATATCTTAAGCATCACAGTAGTAGACTACAACATTCTCAATGTAGTAGTTTGTTCATAATGCATGAAATAAAATGGTAGATTTTCTTTAAGAGAGATAAATTATTTTTAAAGGGGTTGTCCACTATTACAAAATTTTATTATGGTAAGTACAAACACAAATAGGGTCCCCATATAGTACTAATAATAGAAAGTTTGTGTAACCTCCGCCAGGCTCCTCCAACAAATGGTTATGAGGGAGGGGCTATAGTGACTGCACGCCCTTCCATCTGCCAAATGTGGAAGACACAAGAGCGTCACAGGAATCCCAATTCCTGCTGCTGTCGGTCACGTGAACTTACACCACTCCCTAGGGTCACAAAAGCTAACTAGAGACCGGTAAGTTCTATCTGGGTGACCCAATTCGGGTTTTACTTACTCTAGTAAAGTTTTGTAAAAATGTCCAGTGAAGCCTAATTAAAGGAAATCTACCAATCTTACCACTTGTTCACAGCGCGCATGGACGCGAAGTGGGCGGCACTGTAGAGGGTAATTGGGCTTGTAGCGTTAGCCCCCCAGAGCTCACGAGAGGCAAACCCAAACTGAGCTCTGCTCAAGCTTTTGCTCTTGTGAGCAACTAGTAAACTTACTGGTGGTATTATTTACAGCTGCCAGAGGGGGAAGGATGCTGACTAGGGAACTTGCTGGAAATTATATTTACAGCTTTCAAAGGAGAAGTAACGGACTACAAAATTAGTATGAACATTATAAAGCTAATTTCTTCCTAGACTATGGTTCATGACACATGTTTGGTAAAATATGCTAAAACAGGCCTTAGTCTCTAGTCATACCTTGCTTGTGGGACGTCAATGTTGGATGAGACCACCTTTCCTTTTCTGCTACTCTAAGCAGATGGATCTTGCACATCTTGTTTAAGTTCTTTTCTGGTTCCACTGCTCTACTTGCAGTCTTCAGAGCCGTGGACGCAGTGGTTTTCCATTCTGTAGCTGGGTCTCCAAATTCATCAATCATGTGACCAAGTCTGCCTGAGGTCACCCTGATGATCTTTAGTTGCCAGTACGATTTTACACGTGTTCCCTGTGTAGATGACATAACCCAATACATTTTTCATGTTTATAAAGATGTAGTGTTTCAAAACTTTACAACAGCTTACTTAAAAAAAATACATTATAATTAAATTAAGGTACTTATAGTTCTGTCTAATTTTCAGGCAGCATGTTATAGAGCAGGAGCTGAGCAGATTGTACACAGTGTCCTTCTGCAGGCAGCATGTTATAGAGCAGGAGGTGCTGAGCACATTGTACATAGTGTCCTATCTGCTGGCAGCATGTTGTAGAGCAGAGGAGCTTAGCAGATTCTACAAGTGTCCTATCTGCAGGCACATGTATAGAGCAGGAAGAGCTATACGGTTGTACACAGTGCCCTATCTGCAGGCAGCATGTCTAGAGCAGGATGAACTGAGCAGATTGGACTTGTAGTTCGATCAAGTTTTAGGCAGGATGTTACAGAGCAGAGGAGCTTAGCAGATTCTATGTAGTGTCCTATGCAGGCAGCATGTTATAGAGCTGGAGAACCTGAGCAGATTGTACATAGTGTCCTATCCTAGGCAGCATGTTATAGAGCGGAGTAGCTGAGCCTGGAGGGAATCCCATCACCTAACCTACAGGGTAAATCCTCATCTCATTAATCTATTATTAAATCATGGCCATGGGGAGCAAGAACATAACCAGTAAGCCATGGAAGTATTTTATGTAATAAGAGCTTCCATAGAGCTGGCTTATTACAACCCTCATGCACTGGTATATAGAGATGTATCTATAGGTGCAGTAGTTTGTCTGTGTAGTGTGCAAGAGGGCCCAGATTCATGATTCTGGGCATCCATTCTTCATGAATCAGACAAAAAAAACTGATGTTGGGCCAAATACATGTGGGCCACGTCTTTTTGGGTTTAAATATATTAATTAATACTATTAATTTATAAATAAATAGAATAATATTAATTATGTATATAGATTTTTAAAAATATACAATAATATTATTGTGACCAGGAAAACCAGTGAATTATTAAAAAATAATATTTCTAGTGATGCTAAATGGCCTAAAAAAAACCTGCTAATGGCTTTATCGCACCTTTGCCTCCTTTGACAGCTTCAACCTATCCCTGTTCTCACCATCCACACTGACAGAAACAGGGCGAGGGAGGGGAGCTGACTATTCAGCAGATCAGAGATGTAAGAAAGAAGCATGGAGGGTCTGCACAATACAAAGTTAAAAAGTAAGTAGCAGGACTTCTGAATCACTTGATGAATAAGTCAGTAAAGGCACACTATTAAAAAAAGTGGCCAACCCCTTCTGAAACTATCCTGGATGGCCAGCTTCATATTTCAGCCTCAGTCCTGGGTGGGATCTGAGTCCTGCTGGTAGTCATGGGAAATCAACATGGTCGGCATCCTCTGGACGCAGACAGAGTTTAATACATTGATAATGCAATCAGCTCTCCTGCATAAATCGCTGTGCCTCTGCTGCTGCCGTGTGCAGAGATCTGGTAGGTGCAATGATATGATGTCATCTGCCTACTTACTTCAGTATTACACAACGTAGAAGGAGAGGAGAGCTGTCTGCGTTGGAACTGGGAAGGGAAGTACTCAGTGTCTGATATTTTTTAAGGTACAAGAAGTAGCTGGGGGAGGCAAAATATGAGGGGGAGCTGCCTGAAGGGGGGACAATCTTAGGCAAGAAGATCTGGGGGAGGAGCAATAAGAAGGGGAGAAGGTGCAGGGGCATAATATGAGGAGTAGCTGCTGGGGGGGAGGCACAAGTATAGGGGAGCTGCTGAAGGGGCCAAAACGAGGAATGCTGGTAGAGGGGGGCACAATATGAAGGGAAGCTGCTAGAAGGGCACAAAACGAGGGAATGCTGGTAGAGGGGGGCAACAATATGAAAGGACTGCGGAAGGGGCACCAAAACGAGGAATGCTGGTAGAGGGGGGCACAATATGAAGGGAGCTGCCGAAGGGGCACAAAACGAGGAAATGCTGGTAGAGGGGGCACATATGAAGGGAGCTGCTGGAGGAGACACAATATGAAAATCATCAATAATTTCATTGTCCATAATGGATAGGCTTTATTGCTCAGGTTGTTACAGACTCTGCCAAATAAATCTGTGGTTTTGTGAGTTTGTGCTTTTCTATTTTTTATTGGTTGTGTGAGCTTTTAATTCTGATTTCAATTTTTTATCTTCTGATTGCTTGTGTCAATATAATATATGCCAATTACGGATGTGCTGAGTATGTATGAGTTGTTTTTTTTCTTAAAACCTTGAGGTTACACTTAGAGAATTGAGGGGGGGATTTATCAGAAGTGTCGGAGTGCAAAACTATTCTAGTTGGCTCAGGCGCCATCAGAGCTTACGTTTCATTTTAGAACTATAATTGGTTGCCATGGGCATTACAACATTTCTCCCTTTGATACATCTCCCACTCAGTCTCTTAGAGTTCCCCACACCTATCTAATGTCTGGACCCCTTTTTTGTCAGCAAGTGATAGTGATTGGCAATGCGCAAATTATTTAAAATAAATGCATTAACTCAAACTCGTCAATAAAACAAACTTATTCTATTACAAAGACATACCAACAAATATCTGCAGTTTTTAGCCATCGAGAGGCCATTTAACATGGGATGAATAGTCAAAAAAATAAATGATATCATCTGTACAAAACTTCAAAAGCTTTAAAACCTATTGTTAATGAATATACATTAGACCTCACAGCGCAGAATCCTAGTCAGTCAGAACCGCAGATGAAAAGTGACGTTGTAATGAAATCCTGTAGCGCTGTGTGGTTGAGAGATGAATCCCGATAATGGACTCACATACACCGGTCATCAGCCCCAGTACCATATATTGTAGCTGAATTATACAGTATGCTAGGCAGGGTGAAAGACCCAGACTGAGGCGTACTTTATATAGTAATGGATAAATCGGGTTTCAGGAATCCCTGAAAAGAAAAAAGGAAGAATACATATCCCGCTCCCATTCATGGTTGTGCAGATTTCTGCTCTTCGTAATGACATTGTCACAGGACCTACCTTCCTCATTCAGTGGCCTACTCTTAAGATGTGTGACCCAAGAAGTGACAAGGTGGGGTCTCGTAACCCTGGCCTTCTGACCAAGCCGTCAATGTTGAAGCTTTATTATAGAGAGAGTCCTACACAGTTAGTAATTCTCCGTTACACATGGGCCAGATTTATTAAAAGTGTCTTAAATCTAAGGCTGTCTAATCTAACTTTGCACCTCTTATTAGCCACTTTACATAAACAAAAAGAAAAATCCAAATTTTGTCACATTGGATAGTATTGGCCTAATGTCAATAAACTGTCTGAATCCTTTGGCCGGGTACACGTTCCGCTAGCCTCGTGTTCATAACGCGATGCTAGCGCACACAGGGAAGGGCCTCGGTGATCGCATGTGTTTTCTCTGAAAAGCATATGCGATCTTCCCGACCCCGCCCTCTGTGCGTAGCGTCTCGTTTTATGACCGCGACGCTAGTGGAACGTGGGACCCCGGCAATTTTTTTTCAGACAAATTACGGCAAATCTGGCAGGAAAAGACATGTTATGGTTGCACAAAGTTCCTGTTTTGTTGTGTGACGCCCTTGTTCTGGGGCCCTGCGCCAGTCAAATTAAATGTCCTGTTTTGGAAATATCAGTACTTCTTACCTTCTGAGTATGTATTTTTTGGGTGGAGAGTGAAGTGTGATTTTATGTGTTACAATTACAGTTTGATATTTCATTTAAAAACAATTCCCTGACACGTTGCCGTTACATAACTGTAATCACATTGGCTTTTGTAATGTGACAACATTCTGCACAGTTGTAAGAAGAAAATTAGGTTTATTAAAAAACCAGAACAATGGACACCGTTTATGTGGAGAAATGTCTGTAACACACATTTGTTAAGAGTTAAAAGGGATATTCCCATTTCAGCAAGTAATTGATATTGTTTGCTAATAAAAAGTTATACAGATTTGCAAATACTTTCTGTATCAATTCCTCTGGTTTTTGGATCTCTGTTGATGTTATCTATTGAAATCTGACCATGGTCACACAGCTCTGATTACTATCTGATACTAATGAGCCGCCCACATGTGTGACCATGGTCCGATTCTGTCCACTGAGTAAGCATAGAAGCTTCCTATAGAATGACAGCAAGCAGAGGATCTAGAAAACCGTGGGGAATTGATTATCAGTACCAGTTTTCTGGACACTGGAGGGAGATTCATTATGCTAGACAAAACGCTAGTCTGAGCGCCGTCCACACTTGCGAGTGGGATGCGATGAACTTGCATCACACTCGCAACGCAAGCTGCCGGAACGCACGGCCCGAAACGCCTGCACACCGGGAGTGAACTCAGCATGTCAGTTCACTCCGCTGCGGCAGCGTTCGGCGTGCGTTCCCGGCAGCTGCGTTGCGAGTGTGATGCGAGTCATGCATCGCACACTCGCAAGTGTGGAACGGGCCTTAATGAATTCCCCTAATGTGACTGGTATTGTACATTTTCCAGAAGCTGTCCCTATGTAGCCTTGGTCTATAATCCATTCTCTAGAGCTTGCTGGTTGAGGTGATCAAAAGAACGTCCATGATCTCTGCCCGCCGTACTGTATGAGGTGGTGGTGGCGCGACAACATCATGGAGTGTGTGTGCAGGCACTATCAATGTCCCGGTGTCTCAGCACTTCCCCCCTCCCTCTGCCTGTTGTAATTTTATACGTGGGAAATTGATCCTGCATCCTGTACAGTCGTGAAGTTACAGTATTTAGACTATAGGCGACCTGATTATAAGGCGCACCATCAACAATGCCTGCTAAACCGTCAGGTTATATTAAGGCACATAAAGGTTTCATATATAAGGATTATAAGGTGCAACTGATTAAAAGGATGAATGACCAGCAGGTGGCAGACCTGTGCAGGTCTGAAATATGGTTCATATATAAGGAGCACGACGATAAGCGCACCTTTGATTTCTGAGAAAATCAAGTATTTTTTGTGCGCCTTATCGTCCGAAAATAGGGTACATGTGAAGTTACAGCAAAAGGGGCTCTGGTTTATTAGTATAAGATAGCACCGGCCTATGATAACCATGCCCCTATGTATGTCCGTCATACAGGTGGCAAAAAGGCGCAAAATAAAGCCGCACCGTATACACGAGCAGGGGGCTGGAGTGATATGCGATTTTTTAAAAGTTGAAGTCATGAATCTGGCTTTGCACGGCGTTGCAGTAGCCGGAGTTATCTGAGTCTCACAGGACTATTTCTGCCACTTCACTATACTGTCATAAACATAGAACTCCGGCTACTGCAACGCCAGATTCATGACTTTTTAAAAAATCGCATCATCACTCCAGCCCCCTGCTGGTGTATACAGTGCGGCTTTATTTTGCGCCTTTTTTGCACCTTTATGACGGACATACATAGGGGCATAGTTATCATAGGCCGGTGCTATTCATTATACTAATTAAAACCAGAGCCCCTTTTTGCTGTAACTTCACATGTACCACTGTCGTCACGCGCGGGCCGTCATAGACATGGCTGTCGGGGGGGGGGATACCTATGGCATAATTTAGAAAGGTACCAGAAGCTACTGATAATGACCCAGATATAGATTAGTTGCAACATAAGACTTTGGTGGAAACTACCCCACATATAACCCCTATAGAATGACCGCCCATGGGGACGGAGTTCTGAGTCGGTGCTAACCTCAGGATTCTGAACTACAAGGCCCCCCGTGCAGGAAGACAGTGCCCCAGCTGTCTTATGACAGCTCGGACCCTGCTCTAACAGTCCGGATTCCGGATGGACTCTATTAAATACCGGACTGGTTGGCCCCTTCGATCCAGGAGTCACAACAATCATGTGACCTCTAGAGGCGGAGGTCGGGCTCCTGTCTTTAGTGTCCGAGAGCTGCCCGACCAAAATGAACGCTCACCTGTCCTGACCATCAGACACTTGCTGTCCAGTTCCACTCAGTGCGCATAACATAGACTGATGGCCCCCCTGCAAAGTTGTTATGCCATGCCTCTTGACTTAATGTTGGATAGTAGTCTAGCTCTGTCTCATATGAGGAAAATGATACCTATGGGAGGCCCCTAAACACTCATGCGACCGAAGTATGCCCCGACCGCGCACCTCTGCCAACCATCTCAAGCTAGCACCCTGACCTGACACTTAATGCACTGCCCAATACATTCGGTGACTGCCATTGCATTACTAATGATGAATGAGTGATACACTTAATCACTATTTTATATACTAGTCTGTAATGCCTGAATTAAAAAAGTTTAAAAAACCACACAAACTTCTACAACACATATAAACATGGTCAAATAATAACTGATCTAAGATCGGACACTAGTCCCAAAAAGTTATTGGATTGACATGTGGAGTGAGATATTGTTTCATTGTATCACCCATCATAACAAACTGTACAGCATTCGACTTCCCCATATTCTATGCGTGGAAATAGAGTGGATACGCTTTTCTTACCTTTGGTGGCCACCAATTATTTCATGGAATCGGGAAATTGTCCCTGATTTTTGCCCTGTCTATGATATGAGATGACTACCGCAAACCACAAAACTCAGATCCGCTCTATCCTCCCACCCAGTCTTTGGAAGTATTTTATTGTTGTCATGCGCCATGTGAGGACTCCACATGATGATAACACCAGCCATACATAAATACAATGTATCCATTGTTTAGCTGCCTGCTGATATGACAAGGTTTAATAATTACTTGTCCAAACCAATATTATTAATTATTCTTCGGACTGTCCAGCAGATAAATATCTGTTTAAATAAAAGCGAACCTGTCATCTAGAATTATACATTTTGACCTAATGACACCCTCCCATAGGCTTTTTTTTTATACAAATGCACAATATGCTTCTTTTAAATAATATAATTATTAGCTCCAATCAACTTAAAAAAGGAGCCTGTCCACAAGTTTAGCGGCCACCACAACCAAATATACAGGTCAGTATGGCCTCGGTGCGTTTTAAGGCGTCCCCAAATGCAACCTTTATACTCTGGTAGAGTGGGGCCGCAATGTTAAAATTACTTACCTAGATGTGAAGTAGCCAAGGACACATCATGAAGTTCTACACCACTTTTTTCGCCGATAGAGGGTGAGCTGGCGTAGACAACCCCTGACTTCATTGTGCATGCCCAGAGTGCCCACCAGGTAACATGCCACGATATAAGAAGCAGGCGTGTGTTGCCAACTCAGACTTCATCTGACGCCACCATGCAAGTGCTCGACGAGCTCCAGAGAAGGTGAGCTATTATGCTAGATTTAATTTATTGCCTCAACATCTGGATCGTCATACAGTGAGCGCATTCGAGGCACTAACACCACAAATCAATAATGAAATGCTGGCGTCAGACGTGGTTTAGTGTATTCAAATATGCCATAGCTGGTGTTCCCTTTAAAAATATATAAAGCTTATCTGCGCCTACCCATGAACCGCAAAGAGTCATCTAGTTCATGCGTGTTGCCCAGGTCCCTGCGTAGTCATCTCATTCATCTTCTCACACATTCACACATTCTCATATCCCCTCCTCCTGCTCTCACTCTGTGAACCATTAGCTGCCCACGTGCAATAGCAAAATCTCTTAGCCACTCATGTATGTAGGACGCCGGAGGCAAGGAGCGTCAAGAAGAACAGATCAGAAGATGAGGCAAGAAGGGCAGAAAGCGTTGCATGTGACACCAGGAACACACCATACTATTGATTGCAGTTTCCTGCAGGTGTGTACTTTTATATATCTATATATTTTATAAAAACTATATTATAAAACTCAAGAATATAATATTATACAAAAATATTAGAACTATTTTGAATATTGAAAAGACTGTTGGGACCTCGTCATAGGTCAAAATGTGAAAGTCCTGATGACAGTTTCCCTTTAAGTCATGTTAACCATTTAATAGCCTCTTACTGATGATCTCCTCCAATGAGGACTTACTAACCCTGTGGCATATATTAGTGCTTCTTTTAATTAACGCTGCACATATTCTCAACCAAGATATTTCACGCTACAATTTGGACTGTCATGTTATGAGAATTCAATTGCTTTACAGCGCTCCGACTACTTTAGCCCTGCCCCTGAACTAAGAGAGTTGCTACTATTCCAGCACTTTTGCACTGGTGAATTACCCATATTTTGAGCCAGCGGACAGGCCCAGTTGTAGGAGAGAATAATAAACAATGTGACACATTTTATATGCCCGCGCTTTAGAAACATACTGTGACACGTACCTGTAACCAATACGATATAATACTACAGACACTTCCTACGTGTCCCTTTAGGTGGCTCCTACAAAAAGCTGCGAGGCAGCTTGGGGTGATGGAAAATAAAAAACGCGCGCGTATTCTAAAATTCTAAAGCCGTGAATACGGAATTGACACAAATCACACGCTCCCTATTCTTACTCATACATTACACAAAACAACATATGTATACCACTAGGCTCTCTGAGCCGCCACTGCTTCCGTAGATCTGTACCCACCACAGAGGGAATTTATTTGTTCTAATGAAAGTATATTAGATTAAACCCTAATGTATGTACTGGTGTTTGCATTCTCTGCAGAGTACATAGCTTATGTACTGAGGCTGTAATGAATCAGCTGAAGTAAGTAGCATTCGGGAAAGATTGTGGACCTGTCCATTTGTGAAATGAATGCTGCAAAATTTTGTTTTTGGGAGAACTATAACGAATATCTGATCGGATTCATAGGCGATCATTTAGATTTCTCCTTATAGGCACCTTTAGAGGCGTTTAGATTCCTGCCAATTTGATGATGCTGGGAAACACGAGGGGAGCCATTTAACAATGCAGGTCATGCAACACCGCATTTTTCTGTCAGGTTTTCCCGACTTTTATTACCTGTTTGCCCTGTGAATTGCGCCCGGTACGTTTTTAGCGCCGCATTCGGATGCTGGACGCATCGGCTGACCGGCTCATGCGTACAGCAAATCGTGGGGGTGTGACGTCGTTCCGACAAACCACGCGAACATTTAAAACGAAATTGCTGTCCAATATGCAGCACTCACGATGCAACGGAAAAGGGAAAGGGACTGAAATCTGGCACGGCACCTCAGCAAGGGAAAGCGACGCTGATGCAGGAACATGTCCAGCCGTACCGCGCAGTCTAGTGTTAATCGCGGCAAATCCGGAATGACTCGTCGGACAACGCACAGCGGGCTCGCACACGGGACGGCGGTAAGTAATGTCGCCCCCATACAGCCAACCAGAAAAGTCTGGTGTGTCTTGACCCAATGTAAAGCGCGTTCACCTATCAATAAGTATGTAATTGAAATATCATTTACATACAGTCATCATGCCACTACACCGTCCTTTTATTAGGCCTACCCCTTGTCCAACTCTTCGTTAACACTAATCAAGCCATCACATGGCCAACTCAGTGCATTTAGGCATGATAACAGGTCCAACAATACTCTCTGCAGTTCAAACCAGCATATATGGGGAAGAGAAGGTGCCTATGTTGGAAGTACCTTGAACGTGGCGCTATGGTTGTATTGGGATGCGCAGAAGGGCTGCTGGTCAAAAGTTTTTCAGGAAACGCTGAATACATCACTAGGGATTTTCACGGCAACAACCATCTCTAGGTTAGGGTTTCAGAGAATGGTCCGAAAAAGAAAAAATCCAGTGCAGCCGGCCGTTGTGTAGCGTGGATCTGGGGCGGGAGTGCGGAAATGCCCTTGTATGATGCCACGAGGTCAAGGAGAATGACCGGCCAACTGCGTTCGAGCTGATAGAAAGGCAACAGTGCTCAATCGCCCTTTAAACCAGTGTAGGCCAGCAAGAGCACATTTCTGAACGCCTCAAGTACATCGAACTTTGAGGCCAAGATAGGCCTACGCACGCAGAAAGTACCGCCACCGGGTGACCACCCTTTCACTAAGAAAGGAAACAATGAGGCTACAATTTGCAAAGCTCATCTAATTGGACAGTAGACTAGGAAGAGTTGCGAAAAAACGTTGCCTGGTCGATGATCTCGATTCTGCTGCGACATTCGCGATGGCATAGGGTCAGAATTTGGCGTCAACACATGAAAGCATGTATCCATCCTCGCCTGCCTATCAAGCGGTTCGCTTGTAGGTGAGCTGGTCGGATCAAGTGCTGGGAATAGTTTCTTGGCACGTCTTTGGCGCCGCCTTCGGTACCAATTGAGCATCGGTTGGCAACGCCCACAGCCTACCAGAGCTATGTTTGCTGACCAAGTCCATCCTTATGACCACATGCCCTACCCAACATCCTGATGGCTACTACTTTCAGACCAGGATAAATGCGCCCAGTCATAAAGCTGCGAATCATCTCAGACTGGTTCATCTTGAACAATGACAATGAGTTCACTGTACCTCAAATGGCTTCCACAGTCACCAGATCTCATCCTGCAATTAAGCATACTTTGGGATGCCTGGTGCGCAAGATTCCGCGCTCATGGATTGCACTGACAAATCTGCAGGCAACTGTGTGATGCCATCATGTCAATCATGCCAAAATCTTCGAGTGAATCTTCCAGCACTTTTAGAATCTCTGACACTAAGGCAATGTGAGGCAGTTCAAGGCAAAAGGAGTCACACCCAGCTGTACTCAGCATGGTGTACCTAATAAGTTGGCCGTGTGAGTGATATTCCCTTTCAATTACATCTTATTGTTTGCTGCACATCATTGCTTAATGCTGAATCATGTCATGCAATACTGTACCCTAATTGACCGCAATGGTGAGCCAGAATACTGGTAGCATCTGTAACCATATAAAAGCATGATAATAATGGGCTGATGGCATGTGGAGATAGGGCCAGGATTAAACGTTCGTAAGGCGTTGACACCGTTTACCTCATGTACTGTAATGGTGTGTGGTATAGTGTGAGGGGGGCCAGGATATTGCTAATTTAACCATATTACATCTATTATATTCTTACTCCACTTGCGCTTGATATGCTAAAGTGAAGTCCCTCCTGTCTTTTACTCATCACCGAATAAAAATCAGCTCTGCAGACCTTCATATAATACTACACATAATGGCTCCTGGCAGGGCCTATTACGTTCTACTTTAAGATAGTTAAGATAAAGATCATCACCGACCATCATGGGGCTACTAGGTTATAGGGTGACGTTAGCTGACTGGTGAGGCCACAAAGATTTGGACGAGTATTTTTTATGTTCAGATAGAGGACTTTATTTTTCATATCCTTATTAATTTTTTTCATTTTTCTTTCTCACTGTAACTGTATGTATGCATGTGGACCGATTGTCACTGTCCTCTTGGGTGTTTACGAATCTAGACGGCCCCAGCAGCAGCCGTCCTTACAGAACCAGGCTATTTTACATGTCAGTGTGCAAACACAGCCTCCTTCTCTCTGTGCAGCGTATAACATGTTGGGGACGTAGATGTGGGGCACATTTACTTACCCGTCCCGTTGACGCATTCCGACTGCGATGGATTCGGCGCTGCCAAGATTCATTAGAGTCGTTGCTCAATTATCCACATGCTGTCACTTACCCCGACTGAGGTCCGCCTGGAGCTTCCACTTCAGTCCCGCCCGTGCATGATGAGGCTAGTGCTGCTGATCTGCGACACAATTTGGTTTTAAAATTCATGCGCGTTATTTGTCCGAATCAATCCGAGTTGTCCGACAGTCCACGCCCCCGATGCACACAATCCGACCCGTGCCGCCAAACCCTCGGCGCCCCATTCAGGGAAAAATCGATGAAAACGGAGTGAAACCCCCACGGAAATGATGTCGACGGACACCTAAGAAATGGTCCCCCCAGTGTATGTTGTACCCTGCAAAGTGCTTCCATACCGCAGGGTATCTACATTCCAAGTACATGGCGGCAGTCCGCCAAAGCCTGTCCGTGCAATCATGGTGGCACGGCCTTCCAAGCGCTAATTGTATGTAATAACCGATTGGTCACCACAGTTATAAGGACCATGGGTCCTAGGCCTGCAAGAGAAACTGGTATGCTGGCCCCCACATAAGTATAATTTAAAGAAAAAAAAAGGTATATATACATCCTACAAAGCATCTTCACTTAGAGGCCATCTTCAACTAGCTATGTTAACTGTGTGGCTTAGATTGTCACTAATTTTAAGACTACTCTCGTTCAGTCTTCCGACGTATTATGAACTTTATTACAAAATATTAACTTGAAAAATGCCAGCGACGCTTACTCGCTGACGTCTCGCCTTCCCTGCTTTGGTACATTTAAGCACTCCCCCCCCCCCCGCTCCCACGCGCAGCAGTGCCCTCAGACGGGCCCGCATAGGCGTCTTTATGACCGAGAGCAGGGCCGGTTATTGATGCTCGCCCTGCCTAGTTCCCGGAGCAGAAGAAACTTGCAGCGTGCCGGATGGGGGACGTGCATAAATTCAAAAGGCCAGGGAAACCTCGGTTCCGTTAGCCGTAGCACCTTCCCCAGCGCTTTGCCAGTTTAATAATTTCGTTCCATATAAAAATATAAAAAACAGCCCCCCATGCCCTTAAACTGACAGAGCTGTCTCTATTACGACCGTTAGAAATCGGACTGATAGATACATTTAACCTCTTACAACCACCTGGCCTTTTTTGTTTTTCATTTCCATTTTTCACACTCACCACCTTCAAAAACCATAACTTTTTTTATTTTTACAGTTCCTCTTGACAGCTTGTTTCTGCGTAACAATTAGCCCAACTTTTAGTGGCGGTATTTAATATTCACACGGCTGCTTGTTTGTTACCGGGGAGCAGGGAAAAAATTCCCAATGCAGTGAAATGTGATTGAAAAACTCATTTTGCGTATTTGTTGTGGCTCGTTTACCGCTTCACTGCTGCCACCACAAATTGACATTGTCTACTTCTATTCTTTGCTGTGTCGGATGCAATCACGTGGATCCAAATTTGTATAGTTTTATAATGTTTTTCATAACATTTGCAAAAAATTTTGAAACCGAATGTACAATTTTTATTTTTTGATTTTGACCCATCTTTGAGGCCCGCAACTTTTTCATACTTCCGTGTACGAGCTGCCTAAGGTATAATGTCATTTTGTGATGACTTTTAATGACGTTTACCTTCTATCATTTTTCAGGACTGTGCTACATTTTGATCCTTTTTAGTGATTTTAATTAAATATTTTCAAAATGGCCAAAAAAAAGTTGCCATTTTTTACATTTGGGCTATCTTTCCATTACGTGGTAAACACAGTGAAAAACTGCTTTATATATGTTGATAGACGGACATTATTCAGTAGCAGCGAGTCGTAATATGTGTTAAAATTTTACGCTTTAATTAATTTTATAGCTTCTATAGGAAATGGGTGATTTGATTTCGAATTTTTAATGGTTTTTTTATGTATATTTTTTATAACTATTTATTTTACTATTTTTTCAGATAACCCTAGGTTGTCTGATCGAGTCCTATCTATACTGCCATACTACAGGTATGGCCCAAATATGATACGACTGGCATTCTCCTCCTACATTCACGATATCTAAATGATAGCCACACTGTAATAAAAGGGGTTAAAATGAGAAAATGAGTGACGGATCGCCACTTAACCCCCGATGAGTATGTCCACGGAGCCCGACGATCCTCGGCAACAGATAGCCCGGCGCCATGACGTCTTTTGAAACCGACAGGCGCGTTATGAGCGGCAGCGATATGCAGCAAAGACTTACTGGCTATGGAGAGGGCTCGCCGCTGAGCCCTCTCCATGCCACGGGACCCGCCGCACGCCGCACTATTACGGCATGTGTGGTTATGAGTTTACGTGCAGCAAGTTTTGAGGACCTATGTAGCCAGGGGCCTCCTAGAAGCCTTGGGAACTGCACTTCCATCAACCCACACATAATTTATAATCCACTATTGGCTGTGTACGCTGCTGTGGTGGAGATGTCTGTAAAAGAAGGCAGCACAGAGGCTTAATGGGTAGCACTACAAGCCTGCAGCGCTGGGGTCTGCCGGTTCAAGTCCCAGGGTTAACATCTGCAAAGAGTTTGTATGTTCTCTCCGTATTTGTTGGGTTTCCTCTGGTCCTCCGCGTTTTACCTCCGATACGACAAAACACACTAGTAGGTCGATTAGATTTTGGCCCCATTGGGGGACAGCAGGACCGATTTGGATCGAATGTGACACTATAAATAAAGAATTATTAGTATATATATGAGATCAGTGAGATAATTACTAAAGCACGACACCATGCAGAATACTGGATCACCACATTTTTGCCAATATTGGAATCACTGTGCAAAAGTGGAGCTTAAAGAGAATCTGTCACCAGGGGAAACCCCCACAAATAATCCACTGATATCTTTTAGATAGATTTATATACGTTTCACTGCTGGATCTTTCCATAGGATGAAGACCACCATTCTTCGAAAAAAAGACTTTTATTGATGTCCTCTGTCCCAGTGATGGAGGCGGGAGCCTGCAGTATACAGTCTGTATACCCCACCTCCTCACCGGCACTACTAACCCAGCCTCCCTTGTGAATGAGAGAAGAGAGATGTGACTCTCTAAAGACAATTCCTAAAGGCAGACATGAGGTAATTCCTTCATACTAGCCAGGTCTCTCTTACAAAAACCTTTCTGCCTAAGTGGTTATAATTTATAGCAGATGCGGAGTCCACAACCACCATCAGTGTCTTCTCTCTCCACATTCATTCTGCTCGGTACAACTTCCTTCTGCCCCTTGAAGAGTTGAAAGTAAAGGGACTTTTTTGTCTGTAGCTGCCTATTGGCAGAGGGGTCCCTAAGTAATAGTTCACTCAACAGCATGTTCTGTAGCAGCGAGACCTGTCAACATGGAACAAGGAGGAGACTGACAGTGAACTGACTGAACTCTTAGGTGTCCATTCTCCTTTGTAAAGAAGATTCTAAGAGGTTAAACCCTTTCAATGATTCCTATATCATGGAAAAACTTTTAGCATTTTGAGATATAAAACTCAATTAAATCCTTTGAGATTTATAGGTTTCTTTCAAGGCAATATGGCAGTGGTCCTTGAGCTACCTTTACACAACTGTCTGTAGGGTCTCAGATCTCTAGATGTTACTATAAAACCTGATCAAACACTCTTATCACACACCAGATTATATTTTCTCTAAGTTTCATTGCAGATGGAAGAAATAGCTGGAATAAGTACTTCCGACACATTTTATATCACACTCCGTCTTTAATTCCTCCTATAATTATAATTCAATAGATTCACAGACAGAAGATTATATTTTAAAGGTTGGGATATGGAAACCCTATATAAAGCTGCCCCAAATTAATCGGTCGTATATCAGTAAATCACATATACACTTTAAATTAAGATAATTACCATTTAAATGACACTTTTGACAAATGGTTTAGGGTTTCTTTTTTTACAGTCCTTTTCCATGGCCTAATTTATCTAAGCTGTTAATCTCAATTTCCAAGATGCCAGACAGGGGTATTACAAGCATGAACACTTTCACTTTGTGGCGGTGATAGCACTGTGAATGGAAGTGAATGGAAGATATCATAAAGTGCTATTAAGACTATACCGCTAACACACCGATCCTTAAAGGGGCCCTCCATAAATATATCAAAGAGGTGACCGCGGAATTGTTATTTAATTGGCAACATACTTTATTATTTTTAAACATTTATTCAAAGGAAATCTACCATTTGTTTTCATGCATTAGAACCAAACTACCTTGAGAATGCTGTAGCTACACTGATGCAGAAACTATACTCGTTTCATCCCTAAATGAGTGGTTTGCTGAAAAAAACTATTCGAAAATTATAATAATTAAGCACTCTTGCTTCTCGTGGTCAGGCGCTCTGTGCGTTTCTCCTTACATTAGTTATGCACTGCACCAGAGGATGATGCAATCACTGTTCTCCCCTGCCAGGCAGAAGTAATCAATTGCTGCCACCATCCCCCAGCATGCTTTATGTACGAGTGATCCAGTTCACTTGATTAGTCCTGTCCTGGACAGTTCAGGAGCAGCTCCGTGTGTAATGTGTTTATGTAACGCATCCATATTTTCCCGTGTCCTGAATTTAAAGGTTTTATTCAGCAAAACCACTCACTCATTCAACAAGATTCAACAAGATATCTTAAGCATCACAGTAGTAGACTACAACATTCTCAATGTAGTAGTTTGTTCATAATGCATGAAATAAAATGGTAGATTTTCTTTAAGAGAGATAAATTATTTTTAAAGGGGTTGTCCACTATTACAAAATTTTATTATGGTAAGTACAAACACAAATAGGGTCCCCATATAGTACTAATAATAGAAAGTTTGTGTAACCTCCGCCAGGCTCCTCCAACAAATGGTTATGAGGGAGGGGCTATAGTGACTGCACGCCCTTCCATCTGCCAAATGTGGAAGACACAAGAGCGTCACAGGAATCCCAATTCCTGCTGCTGTCGGTCACGTGAACTTACACCACTCCCTAGGGTCACAAAAGCTAACTAGAGACCGGTAAGTTCTATCTGGGTGACCCAATTCGGGTTTTACTTACTCTAGTAAAGTTTTGTAAAAATGTCCAGTGAAGCCTAATTAAAGGAAATCTACCAATCTTACCACTTGTTCACAGCGCGCATGGACGCGAAGTGGGCGGCACTGTAGAGGGTAATTGGGCTTGTAGCGTTAGCCCCCCAGAGCTCACGAGAGGCAAACCCAAATTGAGCTCTGCTCAAGCTTTTGCTCTTGTGAGCAACTAGTAAACTTACTGGTGGTATTATTTACAGCTGCCAGAGGGGGAAGGATGCTGACTAGGGAACTTGCTGGAAATTATATTTACAGCTTTCAAAGGAGAAGTAACGGACTACAAAATTAGTATGAACATTATAAAGCTAATTTCTTCCTAGACTATGGTTCATGACACATGTTTGGTAAAATATGCTAAAACAGGCCTTAGTCTCTAGTCATACCTTGCTTGTGGGACGTCAATGTTGGATGAGACCACCTTTCCTTTTCTGCTACTCTAAGCAGATGGATCTTGCACATCTTGTTTAAGTTCTTTTCTGGTTCCACTGCTCTACTTGCAGTCTTCAGAGCCGTGGACGCAGTGGTTTTCCATTCTGTAGCTGGGTCTCCAAATTCATCAATCATGTGACCAAGTCTGCCTGAGGTCACCCTGATGATCTTTAGTTGCCAGTACGATTTTACACGTGTTCCCTGTGTAGATGACATAACCCAATACATTTTTCATGTTTATAAAGATGTAGTGTTTCAAAACTTTACAACAGCTTACTTAAAAAAAATACATTATAATTAAATTAAGGTACTTATAGTTCTGTCTAATTTTCAGGCAGCATGTTATAGAGCAGGAGCTGAGCAGATTGTACACAGTGCCTTCTGCAGGCAGCATGTTATAGAGCAGGAGGTGCTGAGCACATTGTACATAGTGTCCTATCTGCTGGCAGCATGTTGTAGAGCAGAGGAGCTTAGCAGATTCTACAAGTGTCCTATCTGCAGGCACATGTATAGAGCAGGAAGAGCTATACGGTTGTACACAGTGCCCTATCTGCAGGCAGCATGTCTAGAGCATGATGAACTGAGCAGATTGGACTTGTAGTTCGATCAAGTTTTAGGCAGGATGTTACAGAGCAGAGGAGCTTAGCAGATTCTATGTAGTGTCCTATGCAGGCAGCATGTTATAGAGCTGGAGAACCTGAGCAGATTGTACATAGTGTCCTATCCTAGGCAGCATGTTATAGAGCGGAGTAGCTGAGCCTGGAGGGAATCCCATCACCTAACCTACAGGGTAAATCCTCATCTCATTAATCTATTATTAAATCATGGCCATGGGGAGCAAGAACATAACCAGTAAGCCATGGAAGTATTTTATGTAATAAGAGCTTCCATAGAGCTGGCTTATTACAACCCTCATGCACTGGTATATAGAGATGTATCTATAGGTGCAGTAGTTTGTCTGTGTAGTGTGCAAGAGGGCCCAGATTCATGATTCTGGGCATCCATTCTTCATGAATCAGACAAAAAAAACTGATGTTGGGCCAAATACATGTGGGCCACGTCTTTTTGGGTTTAAATATATTAATTAATACTATTAATTTATAAATAAATAGAATAATATTAATTATGTATATAGATTTTTAAAAATATACAATAATATTATTGTGACCAGGAAAACCAGTGAATTATTAAAAAATAATATTTCTAGTGATGCTAAATGGCCTAAAAAAAACCTGCTAATGGCTTTATCGCACCTTTGCCTCCTTTGACAGCTTCAACCTATCCCTGTTCTCACCATCCACACTGACAGAAACAGGGCGAGGGAGGGGAGCTGACTATTCAGCAGATCAGAGATGTAAGAAAGAAGCATGGAGGGTCTGCACAATACAAAGTTAAAAAGTAAGTAGCAGGACTTCTGAATCACTTGATGAATAAGTCAGTAAAGGCACACTATTAAAAAAAGTGGCCAACCCCTTCTGAAACTATCCTGGATGGCCAGCTTCATATTTCAGCCTCAGTCCTGGGTGGGATCTGAGTCCTGCAGGTAGTCATGGGAAATCAACATGGTCGGCATCCTCTGGACGCAGACAGAGTTTAATACATTGATAATGCAATCAGCTCTCCTGCATAAATCGCTGTGCCTCTGCTGCTGCCGTGTGCAGAGATCTGGTAGGTGCAATGATATGATGTCATCTGCCTACTTACTTCAGTATTACACAACGTAGAAGGAGAGGAGAGCTGTCTGCGTTGGAACTGGGAAGGGAAGTACTCAGTGTCTGATATTTTTTAAGGTACAAGAAGTAGCTGGGGGAGGCAAAATATGAGGGGGAGCTGCCTGAAGGGGGGACAATCTTAGGCAAGAAGATGCTGGGGGAGGAGCAATTAAGAAGGGGAGAAGGTGCAGGGGCATAATATGAGGAGTAGCTGCTGGGGGGGAGGCACAAGTATAGGGGAGCTGCTGAAGGGGCCAAAACGAGGAATGCTGGTAGAGGGGGGCACAATATGAAGGGAAGCTGCTAGAAGGGCACAAAACGAGGGAATGCTGGTAGAGGGGGGCAACAATATGAAAGGACTGCGGAAGGGGCACCAAAACGAGGAATGCTGGTAGAGGGGGGCACAATATGAAGGGAGCTGCGCGAAGGGGCACAAAACGAGGAAATGCTGGTAGAGGGGGCACATATGAAGGGAGCTGCTGGAGGAGACACAATATGAAAATCATCAATAATTTCATTGTCCATAATGGATAGGCTTTATTGCTCAGGTTGTTACAGACTCTGCCAAATAAATCTGTGGTTTTGTGAGTTTGTGCTTTTCTATTTTTTATTGGTTGTGTGAGCTTTTAATTCTGATTTCAATTTTTTATCTTCTGATTGCTTGTGTCAATATAATATATGCAATTACGGATGTGCTGAGTATGTATGAGTTGTTTTTTTTCTTAAAACCTTGAGGTTACACTTAGAGAATTGAGGGGGGGATTTATCAGAAGTGTCGGAGTGCAAAACTATTCTAGTTGGCTCAGGCGCCATCAGAGCTTACGTTTCATTTTAGAACTATAATTGGTTGCCATGGGCATTACAACAGTTCTCCCTTTGATACATCTCCCACTCAGTCTCTTAGAGTTCCCCACACTATCTAATGTCTGGACCCCTTTTTTGTCAGCAAGTGATAGTGATTGGCAATGCGCAAATTATTTAAAATAAATGCATTAACTCAAACTCGTCAATAAAACAAACTTATTCTATTACAAAGACATACCAACAAATATCTGCAGTTTTTAGCCATCGAGAGAGCCATTTAACATGGGATGAATAGTCAAAAAAATAAATGATATCATCTGTACAAAACTTCAAAAGCTTTAAAACCTATTGTTAATGAATATACATTAGACCTCACAGCGCAGAATCCTAGTCAGTCAGAACCGCAGATGAAAACTGACGTTGTAATGAAATCCTGTAGCGCTGTGTGGTTGAGAGATGAATCCCGATAATGGACTCACATACACCGGTCATCAGCCCCAGTACCATATATTGTAGCTGAATTATACAGTATGCTAGGCAGGGTGAAAGACCCAGACTGAGGCGTACTTTATATAGTAATGGATAAATCGGGTTTCAGGAATCCCTGAAAAGAAAAAAGGAAGAATACATATCCCGCTCCCATTCATGGTTGTGCAGATTTCTGCTCTTCGTAATGACATTGTCACAGGACCTACCTTCCTCATTCAGTGGCCTACTCTTAAGATGTGTGACCCAAGAAGTGACAAGGTGGGGTCTCGTAACCCTGGCCTTCTGACCAAGCCGTCAATGTTGAAGCTTTATTATAGAGAGAGTCCTACACAGTTAGTAATTCTCCGTTACACATGGGCCAGATTTATTAAAAGTGTCTTAAATCTAAGGCTGTCTAATCTAACTTTGCACCTCTTATTAGCCACTTTACATAAACAAAAAGAAAAATCCAAATTTTGTCACATTGGATAGTATTGGCCTAATGTCAATAAACTGTCTGAATCCTTTGGCCGGGTACACGTTCCGCTAGCCTCGTGTTCATAACGCGATGCTAGCGCACACAGGGAAGGGCCTCGGTGATCGCATGTGTTTTCTCTGAAAAGCATATGCGATCTTCCCGACCCCGCCCTCTGTGCGTAGCGTCTCGTTTTATGACCGCGACGCTAGTGGAACGTGGGACCCCGGCAATTTTTTTTCAGACAAATTACGGCAAATCTGGCAGGAAAAGACATGTTATGGTTGCACAAAGTTCCTGTTTTGTTGTGTGACGCCCTTGTTCTGGGGCCCTGCGCCAGTCAAATTAAATGTCCTGTTTTGGAAATATCAGTACTTCTTACCTTCTGAGTATGTGTTTTTTGGGTGGAGAGTGAAGTGTGATTTTATGTGTTACAATTACAGTTTGATATTTCATTTAAAACAATTCCCTGACACGTTGCCGTTACATAACTGTAATCACATTGGCTTTTGTAATGTGACAACATTCTGCACAGTTGTAAGAAGAAATTAGGTTTATTAAAAAACCAGAACAATGGACCGTTTATGTGGAGAAATGTCTGTAACACACATTTAGTTAAGAGTTAAAAGGGATATTCCCATTTCAGCAAGTAATTGATATTGTTTGCTAATAAAAAGTTATACAGATTTGCAAATACTTTCTGTATCAATTCCTCTGGTTTCTTGGATCTCTGTTGATGTTATCTATTGAAATCTGACCATGGTCACACAGCTCTGATTACATCTGATACTAATGAGCCGCCCACTGTGTGACCATGGTCCGATTTCTGTCCACTGGAGTAAGCATAGAAGCTTCCTATAGAATGACAGCAAGCAGAGGTCTAGAAAACCGTGGGGAATTGATTATCAGTACCAGTTTTCTGGACACTGGAGGAGAGATTCATTATGCTAGACAAAACCGCTAGTCTGATGCCCGTCCACACTGCGAGTGGGATGCGATGAACTTGCATCACCATCGCAGCAAGCTGCCGGAACGCACGGCCCGAACGCTGCACACCGGGGAGGTGAACTCAAGCATGTCAGTCACTCCCGCTGGCGGCAGCGTTCGGCAGTGCGTTCCCGGCAGCTGCTTGCCGAGTGTGATGCGAGTCTAGCATCCACACTCGCAGTGTTGGGAACGGGCCCTTAACTGAATTCCCCTAATGTGACTGGTTATTGTTTACATTTTCCAGAAGGCTGTTCCCTATGTAGCCTCTTGTCTATACATTCCATTCTTCTAGAGCTTGTGGTGTAGGGATCAAAAGAACGTCCAGATCCTCCTGCCCGCGTACTGTATTGAGGTGGTGGTGGGGGGACGCGAACAACATCATGGAGTTTGTGCAAGGCACTACTCAATGTCCCGGTTTTCTCAGCACTTCCCCCCTCCCCCCTCCTTGCTGTTGTAATTTTATACGTGGGAGATTGATCCTGCATCCTGTAACAGTCGTGAAGTACAGTATTTAGACTAAGGCGACCTGATATATAAGGCGCACCAAATCATAAATCTGCTAACCTTCGGTTATAAGGTCATATAAAGGATAAGTTCATATATAAGAATATATAAGGTGCAACTGATAAAGGATTATGACCAGCAGTGTGGCAACCTGTTGCAGGCTGATAATAGGTTCATATATAAGGCGCACGGACAAAGGCGCACCTTTGATTTCTGAGAAAATCAAATATTTTTTGTGCGCCTTATCGTCCGAAAATAGGGTACAATAAGGCGCACAAAAAATACTTTGATTTTCTCAGAAATCAAAGGTGCGCCTTATAGTCCAGTGCTCCTTATATATGAACCATATTTACAGACTGCACAGGTCTGCCACCTGCTGGTCATTCATCCTTTTAATCAGTTGCACCTTATAATCCTTATATATGAACCTTATGTGCCTTATATATGAACCTAGACGGTTTAGCAGGCATTTATTGATGGTGCGCCTTATAATCCGGTGCGCCTTATAGTCTGAAAAATACTGTAACTTCACAGACTGTTACAGGATGCAGGATCAATTCTTCCACTGTATAAAATTACAACAGGCAGAGGGAGGGGGGAAGTGCTGAGAGACAGGGACATTGATTAGTGCCTGCACACACTCCATGATGTTGTCGCGCCACCACCACCTCATACAGTACGTGCGGGCAGAGATCATGGACGTTCTTTTGATCACCTACCAACCAGCAAGCTCTATGAAGAAAGGAATGTAGATTAGGGAACAGCTTCTGGAAAATGTACAATGCCAGTCACATAGAGGGGAATTCATTAAGGCCCGTTCCACATTTGCGAGTGTGATGCGATGAACGCAAGCTGCCGGGAACGCACGGCCCGAACGCTGCACAGCGGGAGTGAACTCAGCATGTCAGTATGCGTTGCGAGTATGATGCGAGTATGATGCAAGTGTGGAACGGGCCTCAGACTAGCATTTTGATTGCCAGTTTTGACTGCTGTGTTTGATTTAGCACTAGGAGCAGATGTTTTTCAGGGTGACAGGTGCTCTTTAATTCACCAGAAAACTGGCAAAAACTGGAGAAAGTATAATGAATCTCCTCCAGTGTCCAGGAAAACTGGTACTGATAATTCAATTCCTCACGGTTTTCTAGATCTCTGCTTGCTGTCATTCTATAGGAAGCTTCTATGCTTACTTCCAGTGGACAGAAATCTGACCATGGTCACACAGGTGGGCGGCTCATTAGTATCAGATAGTAATCAGAGCTGTGTGATATATAACGAGCCGTGCACCTGTGTGACCATGGTCAGATTTCAATAGAATAACAGCAAGCAGAGATGCGGGAGTGAACTGACATGCTGAGTTCACTCCCGGTGTGCAGCGTTCGGGCCGTGCGTTCCCGGCAGCTTGCGTTGCGAGTGTGATGCGAGTTCATCGCATCACACTCGCAAGTGTGGAACGGGCCTCAGACTAGCGTTTTGTCTAGCATAATGAATCTCCTCCAGTGTCCAGGAAAACTGGTACTGATAATTCAATTCCCCACGGTTTTCTAGATCTCTGCTTGCTGTCATTCTATAGGAAGCTTCTATGCTTACTTCCAGTGGACAGAAATCTGACCATGGTCACACAGGTGGGCGGCTCATTAGTATCAGATAGTAATCAGAGCTGTGTGACCATGGTCAGATTTCAATAGAATAACAGCAAGCAGAGATCCAGAAAACCAGGAGGAATTGATACAGAAAGTATATTGCAAATCTGTATAACTTTTTATTATGCAAACAATATCAATTACTTGCTGAAATGGGAATATCCCTTTAACTCTCAAATAAATGTGTGTTACAGACATTTCTCACATAAACGTGTCCAATTGTTCTGGTTTTTTAATAAACCTAATTTTCTTCTTACACCTGTGCAGTATGTTGTCACATTACAAAAGCCAATTGTGATTACCGTTATGTAACGGCAACGTGTCAAGGGAAATTGTTTTAATGAAATAATCAAACTGTAATTGTAACACATAAAATCACACTTCACTCTCACCCAAAAAAATCATACTCAGAAGGTAAGAAGTACTGATATTTCCAAAACAGGACATTTAATTTGACTGGCCGCATGGCCCCAGAACAAGGGGCGGTCACACCAAAACAGGAACTTTAGTGCAACCATAACATGTCTTTTCCTGCCAGATTTGCCGTAATTTGTCTGAAAAAAAATTGCCGGGGTCCCACGTTCCACTAGCGTCGCGGTCATAACACGAGACGCTAGCGCACAGAGGGCGGGGCTCGGGAAGATCGCATATGCGTTTCAAGAGAAACACATGCGATCGGGCCGAGGCCCTTCCCTGTGTGCGCTAGCATCGCGTTATGAACACGAGGCTAGCGGAACGTGTGACCCTGGCCAAAGGATTCAGACAGTTTATTGACATTAGGCCAAATACTATCCAAATGTGACAAAATTTGGATTTTTCCCATGTGCGCTTGAAATGCATTTCAATATGCAATCAATCTCATTGGGGCAGATTTAATTTTAACAAGCTTTCTGAAAGTCAGAATATTTCTAGTTGCCCATGGCAACCAATCAACAGTCCACCCCTTAAAATATTCTGATCACTGGTAAAATGGAAAGCTGTTGTGCTGATGTGATGGTTGCCAGAGCAATGTAGTATAAAATGCATACAGCGTGCCGCCATGTAGTATAAAATACCTACAGCGTACCGCCATGTAGTATGAAATGCATACAGTGTGCCGCAATGTAGTATAAAATGCATACAGCGCGCCGCCATCTAGTATAAAATGCATACAGTGTTACCGCCATGTAGTATAAAATACATACAGTGTGCCGCCATGTAGTATAACATGGATACAGCGTACCGCCATGTAGTATAAAATAGATACAGCGTGCCGCCATGTAGTATAACATGGATGCAGCGTACCGCCATATAGTATAAAATACATACATACAGAATGCCCCCATGTAGTATAAAATGCATACAGTGTGCCGCAATGTAGTATAAAATGCATACAACGTGCCGTTATCTAGTGTAAAATGCATACAGCGTACCGCCATGTAGTACATGTAGTATAAAATAGATACAGCATGCCGCCATGTAGTATAACATGCATACAGCGTACCGCCATGTGGTATAAGATAGATACAGCGTGCCGCCACGTAGTATAAAATAAATACAGCGTACTGCCATGTAGTATAAGATAGATACAGCGTACCACCATGTAGTATATAATGCATACAGAATGTCCCCATGTAGTATAAAATAGATACAGCATGCCGCCATGTAGTGTAAAATAGATACAGTGTGCCGCTATGTAATATAACTTGCATACAGCTTACCGCCATGTAGTATAAGATAGATACAGCGTATCACCATGTAGTATACAATGCATACAGAATGGCCACATGTAGTATAAAATAGATACAGCGTGCTGCCATGTAGTATAAAATGCATACAGTGTGCCGTAGTATAAAATAGATACAGCGTGTTGCCACGTAGTATAACAAGCATACAGCGTACCGCCATGTAGTATAAGATAGATACAGCATGCCGCCACATAGTATATAATGAATACAGTGTACTGCCATGTAGTATAAAATAGATACAGCGTACCACCTGCGTATATAACGCCATCAAATTCGGCAGCACTTTACAAATAAACACATATACAGCATATACATACAGCGTATACACACCATAAACACTCATACAGCATTCACAAACACACATACAATATATATGCATTTATATTTGTGTTTGTGCATATATATATACCGTATATTCCGGCGTATAAGACGACCTGGTGTATAAGACGACCCCCCTACTTTCCTGTTTAAAATATAGAGTTTAAGATATATTCGCCGTATAAGACTACCCCTTTTCCAACGCATACACACCCGGTAAAAATTTAAAAAACAGATTTGATTTAACATGGTCCTTTTTTTAATTTAAATTTTGAACATGCAGGTATATAGCAGGAAAACTGTCGCTCATAAACTAGGCATACAACACAACATTACCATTACAGCACAGCCCCCAGTAGTATACAGCCTGCCCAGTAGTATACAGCCTGCCCCATCAGTATACAGCAACAGCCCCCAGTAGTATACAGCACAGCCCCCCAGTAGTATAACAGCCTGCCCCCAGTAGTATCAGCACAGCCCCCAGTAGTATACAGAACTGCCCCCAGTGAGTGTATACAGCCTGCCCCCAATGTATCACCCCCATAGTATCAGCACTGCCCCCAGTAGTATAACGCACTGCCCCCAGTAGTATACAGGCACTGCCCCAGTAGTATAAAACAGGCACAGCCCTCAGTAGTATCAGCACGCCCAGCCCCACATTAAAAAAAAAAAAAAACTTATATACTCACCCTCCGGTGGCCCCAGATTGTGCTGTGCTGCTCCCCCCGATGTCTCGCGGCTCATCTCAGTCCTTTCCGCGCCGTCTTCTTTCTTCTGCTCCGGGGAAAAAACATGTGGCGGCGTCCGGCAAAAGAAAAAGACGCAGTGAAAGACTGAAGATGAGACCGCGCAGACCCCGGGGCACCGGAGGGTGAGTATGCTAGCACCGATCGCGGTGTTTACGGAAGCCTTTGCTGCAATATGCAGCAAAACGACTTACCGCTATGGAGAGGGCTCGCCCTTGAGCCCTCATCCATGAGCGCGACCCACCGCCGCCGTGAATACACGGCGGGCTGATTCAACCCGTTATAAGACGAACCCAGAAAAGACAAAAATTTTTCTGTCTTCAAAAGTCGTCTTATACTCCGATAATACGGTACTATATAAGAGAAAATAATAAAGTTACTTGCTCTTTTGGTGTCTCCACGTGGAGTCGGCAGCCTGCCAGTAGGGTAGCAGAGTCGGCGGGTGGCCGGCAAGGTGGAAGAGTTGTCGGCTGGCCGGGTAGCTGAGTCAGCGGGCGGCCAAATAGCAGCCAGTACTGCACAATGCCACCCCCTAGTCCAGCAGGAAGTTCTCAACTTGCCTCATGGCAGGTGCGCCCCTGGTATGGTATAGTAAAATATGATGAAAATACAATACCACTGTGCCCCCCCCCCCCCCGACTACATTAGTTGTCAGTGTTAGGACACCCTCCAATTACAGTTACAAGATCAGCAGCTAATACAGTGTTTGTTTTACACATAGTACAATACCATACAGGGCAGACATCAGATATTTTGGAGCTACATACAGGCAAACTTTACCCCCCCCCCCCTCTTCCACACTTATTATTACAGTTTTCCATTGTGTCATATGACATACATATCATTGTATCACACACTAGAACAGTGATGGCGAACCTATGGCACGGGTGCCAGAGGTGGCACTCAGAGCCCTTTATGTGGGCACCCGGTCCATCGCCCCAAGCACACCCAACAAGACACAGAATCTTCCTGACGTTCCAAGCAACTTAAAGATGCTGCTAACAGTCATATTTTGATACTTCCTTCGCTACTTGGGACTGTAGGAAGAGGGAGCATTAGACAGGGTCGAATTATCTTTAGAGGACCTCCTGCTGGCCCCACGATTCTCTGTGTACAGAGGGACACTGGAAAGAAGTGATGTAAATTTTCCATCTTTCTACTGTGTTTTGTCCTCAGGAGGCCAATATGATTGAGAGTTGTTGAACAGGGAGCAATAAGTTACTGCTTTAATTTTTGGTTGGCACCTCACGATAAATAAGGGGGTTTTGGGTTGCAATTTGGGCACTCGTCCGCTAAAAGGTTCGCCATCACTGCACTAGAAGGTTAGTCATTGACTACATTTCTGATCAGACAAAGGTAGAAGGTGAATCTAGCAAAATACAGTTGATGACTGTTCTCTTTAAGGTACAGAAATTCTTGGCACAGCTCCTGGACCTGTCTTTTTGATGTTGAATTTGCCACCCAGTGTTCTTAAGCTCCTTTGCAGCGCATCTCAAAACTGCACAACAGACAACAATTGTCCCACACTGTGCTTCTAAATGATAAGCAAAGCACTTTACCAAGCACTTTAGCAGGCAGAGCCAAAAGAGCACTTCTTTTTAACTAGCAAGAGCACTAGCCACAATTTAAGCACGTTAGAAAGGCAACTTTAAGAAGCAGCACACTTCAGAGAGCGCACATTTACAGCAACTCTTAGAGAGAGAGCAAGCACCAGCACTGAGCAGCAGAAGGGGCAATTAGCACTCAAGCAAGCGGCGCGCCACGTTACAAAATATAGATATAAAAATAAACACATATAAAGCATAGTAATACAGCGTTTATTTTAATACACACAATAAACATCATACAGCATTCACAAACACAACATACAATATATAGTGCATTATATTTGTGTTGGGCCCAATATATATACCGTAATTAATATTTCCGGGCGTTAAGACGATCTACTGGCTTGGTGTATAAATATATAAGACGGACCCCCCCCTACTTTCCTGGGGGAGGGGGGAAAAAGAGAGAGAGTGGTAAAAACAAGAAGAAAGAGGAAAACGAAAAAAAACGAAAAAAAGAAGAGAAAAAAAAAAAAATGGGAAGAAAGAAAGGAACAAGACGGGAAGGGGGGGGGGGGCTGGGGAGGGTTAATTTTTGTTTTTAATTAAAATATGAGAGTTAAGAGATTATATTCGCACGTAAGCCGTATTATGATTTATATAACGTATAACGTTCTTATCCCGTATATTTTGATAAGAAACTACCCCTTTTCCAACGCATACAAACACCGGTAAAAAGTTATTTAATTTTTAATAAAATTTTTTATTTAAGGTAATAAAAATTTTTTTAAAAATTAAAAAAAAACAGATTTGAATTTAACATGGTCTTTTTTTTAATGTACATTTATGACATGCAGAGTATTTTATATTATATAGCAGGAAAAAAATGTCGCTCATAAAATAAGGCCATACAAACAAAAACAATCTAAAAATTTAAAGAAAAGGAAAACCCCTAAAGTAGTTCCAAAGTTAGTTAGTTAGTCGTCCCCCCCACATTATTAGTATACAGCCTGAAAAAAGTAGTATAAAGATATTTTCTCCTGTCTGACTTTTGTTGAACACAGATTCAGAAGGTAAGTAGTAGTAGTATATGCCACAAGTAGTCCAGTTTACACCACAGTAGCTAAAGTAGTAAAAGAGTATAGTATGGAAGGAGGACTGATTAAACAAAAGTAGGAATAACGCTAAGTTAGTGACAAATAGACGAAGGGTAGTGAGTAAGAAAGTGAGTATTTTTTGTTGTAGTTAAGAGTAGTATACAGCCTGCCCCAGTAGATACCAGGCTAGCCCAGTGTATACGCCAGCCACGTAGTATACAGCACAGCCCCCGTAGCATAGTATAGCACCCCATAGTAGATACAGCACTGACCCCCGTAGTATTACAGCAACAGCCCCCAGAGTTTAGTCAGAACTGCCATTCAGTAACATGCCTGCCCGTAGTAGTTATACAGCTCTTGCCCCCAGAGCTACATGCCCAGTAGACGAACTCCCAGTCACCACCAGTATGAGTATTACAGCACTGCCCCACAGTAGATACAGCACTGCCCCCAGTAGTAGAACAGCACAGCCCTCAGAGTTTAAGCACAGCCCAGCCCCAAGCATATAAAAAAAAAAAAAAAAAATTAGATACTCACCCTCCGGTGGCCCTCGACCCGATGTGCTGTGCTGCTCCCCCGATGTGCGCGGCTCATCGTCAGTCTTCCGCGCCGTCTTCTTTCTTCTGTCCGGGGAAAAAACATTGGCGGCGTCCGGCAAAGAAAGAAGACGGCAGGGAAAGATTGAAGATGATGAGCCGCGCAGACATCGGGGCACCGGAGGGTGAGTGAGTATGCTAGCACCGATCGCGGGTGTTACGGGAAGCCTTTGCTGCAATATGCAGCAAAAGACTTACCGATAGGAGAGGGCTCAGCCCGTGAGCCCTCATGCAGGCGACCCCCCGACCGCCGCCGTGAATACACGGCGGGCGGATTCAAAACCGGCGTATAAGACGACCCAGAAAGACAAAAGATTTTTCTGTCTTCAAAAGTCGTCTATACGCCGGGAATATACGGGTACATATATAAAGAGGAAAAATAATAAAGTTACTTGCTCTTTTGGTGTCTCCACGTGGAGTCGGCAGCTGCCAGTAGGTAGCAGAGTCGGGGGTGGCCGGCAAGGTGGAGAGTTTCGGGCTGGCGGGTTAACTGAGTCACGCGGGCGGCCCAAATAGCAGCCAGTACTGCACAATGCCACCCCCTAGTCCAGCAGGAAGTTTCAACTGGCCTCATGGCAGGTGCCGCCCCTGGTGGTATAGTAAAATATGATGAAAATACAATACCACGTGCCCCCCCCCCCCCCGACTCTTATTGTCAGTGTTAGGACACCCTCCAATTACAGTTACATATCAGCAGCTAATACAGTATTTGTTTTACACATAGTAAATACCATACAGGGCAGACATCAGATATTTTGGAGCTACATACAGGCAAAACTTACCCCCCCCCCCCTCTTCCCCCACACTTAGTTATTACAGTTTTCCATGTGTTTATATGACATACAAATCATTGTATCACACACTAGAACAGTGCTGGGCGACCTATGGCACGGGTGCCAGAGGTGGCACTCAGAGCCCTTATGTGGGCACCCGCCATGCCCCAGACACACCCAACAAGACTACAGAATCTTCCTGAGTTCCAAGCAACTTAAAAGATGCTGCTAACAGTCATATTTTGATAATTCCTTCGCTACTTGGGCCTGTGGAAGAGGGAGCATTAGGCAGGGTCGAATTATCTAGAGGACCTCCTGCTGGCCCCACGATTCTGTGTACAGAGGGACACTGAAAGAAGTGATGTAAATTTTCCATCTTTCTACTGTGTTTTGTCCTCAGGAGGCCAATATGATGAGAGTTGTTGAACAGGGAGCAATAAGTTACTGCTTTATTTTTGGTTGACACTCACGAATAATAAGGGGGTTTGGGTTGCAATTTGGGCAATGTCCGCAAAAGGTCGCCTCACTGCACTAGAAGGTTAGTCATGACTACATTTCTGAATCAGACAAGGTAGAAGGTGAATCTAGCAAAATTCAGTTGATGACTGTTCTCTTTAAGGTACAGAATTCTTGGCACAGCTCCGTGGACCTGTCTTTTGATGTTGAATTTGCCACCATGTTCTGAAGCTCCTTTGAAGCGCATCTCAAAACTGCACAACAGACAACAATTGTCCCACACTGTGCTTCTAAAGGATATTGTATATAGTCTAACTACACAACTGAGCGCGCTATGCCCCATACATAGATCAGGTTTACACTTAACAAAACAAATGAGCCACACTGTGGACCCATCCATAAATCATAATAATTATCATTTGCCCCTGTATAGACCCCTGAATAAAAATATTAAAGGATTTTGGAAATTATTCCAAAAATAGTTAAGGAACCTGTCAGGGAGATTTTGAAATCTAAACGGTTGCCCATATATCTGTAGTAAGACTGTAAGCCTCTGAGGAGGAGGGGGGTATAACTGATCTCTAATATTTATAGACAGATAAATAACCTGGACACGTCATTTCCCACACATAGGAACAATATGGTGGTTTAGTTTCGCAATGTCTACTGAAGGTTCCTTTAAGAACTCGTATAAGCAGGAATGTCACATCAGAGACAGACAGCTATACTATTCAATGAGAGGGATCTATTTTACATCTCATCTTAATTGGATAAAGTGCATGAATAATAAAGTGCTATGATTTAGATAACACGATAACAAGACTTCCATAATGATGGGTCCTGAATCACTGTGCCGCCAGTAAATGCGCTGTCATAGGGTCTCTCAACAGAGGCATGACACAATCACAGATGCAGGGTCATCTAGCAGCTTTTCAGATCTATTTCATTATTAGTTTTTTTTTCTCGACTTGTTAGTTTTTGTGCGGGAAAATACATTAATGGCGCAAAGGTGACAGAGGTTTTCTCATCTTTAAATCATATACGATGGTAATGCAAAATGACAAAGAAGTAGTGCTGTAAGATGGACAGATATTTGTGACTGTAAAACTCGGAGTCTAAGGACGCTACACGCCAGTGTGAGAGCTGCCTAAAAGCTACCACTTGTATTGACCACAGGAGGTCCGGCAGACGGCACCAAGTGGCTATCGCACAATTGACAGTCATATATGTCACATTATCATATTGGCGGTATTTCATATTCTGCACATCTGATTCTGATCATGGGATATCAGATTCCCTTGTGGTTCTGCCATTGACATCAGAATATTGCTGCAGGCAACTTTTATTCTTTTCATATCAAATCTATCTTCTTCCAATCAAAGATTCAGCTACCATATTTATCCAACCACTACCCTGTGTAGTCACTTCATTTTAAACTTATCATTGTCACCATCTACCATGCGCACCACCCCAAATAGCATTTCATCTCATTTCATTACCATTCAAACACGCACGCTTCAATAATCGAACCTCCACTCCAGTGCCAAGACATCCTGAGTTGCACCAGGTCTTCGGAATGAACCACTGGACAATAACGTAAAACCCATTGGGGAGATTATCATTGGTTTTGCGGGGCTTTTGGCTTATAAAAGTTGCAGAAAGTAGCATAGAGGTTTTTTCCTGACTTTCATTGCTCAAAGTCTCACAGGACTATTTCTGCCACTTCACGTACTGTCATAAACATAGAACTAAGGCTACTGCAACGCCGTGCAAAGCCAGATTCATGACTTGCAAACTTTTAAAAAATCGCATATCACTCCAGCCCCCTGCTCGTGTATACGGTGCGGCTTTATTTTGCGCTTTTTGCCACCTGTATGACGGACATACATAGGGGGCATGGTTATCATAGGCCGGTGCTATCTATACTAATAAAACCAGAGCCCCTTTTGCTGTAACTTCACATGTACCCTATTTTCGGACGATAAGGCGCACAAAAAATACTTGATTTTCTCAGAAATCAAAGGTGCGCTTATGTCGTGCCCTTATATATGAACCATATTACAGACCTGCAAAGGTCTGCCACCTGCTGGTCATACATCCTTTTAATCAGTTGCACCTTATATACTTCTTATATATGAACCTTAGTGGCCTTATATATAACTAGCGGTTTAGCAGGCATTATTGATGGTGCGCCTTATAATCAGGGTCGCCTATAGTCTGAAAAATACTGTAACTTCACGACTGTACAGGATGCAGGATCAATTTCCCACGTATAAAATTACAACAGGCAAGAGGGAGGGGGGAAGTGCTGGAGAACCAGGGACATTGATAGTGCCTGCACAAACTCCATGATGTTGTCGCGCCACCACCACCTCATACAGTACGCGGGCAGAGAGATCATGGACGTTCTTTTGATCACCTACACCAGCAAGCTCTAGAAGAATGGATGTAGATGACCAGAGGCTACATAGGGACAGCCTTCTGGAAAATGTACAATACCAGTCACATTCAGGGGAATTCATTAAGGCCCGTTCCACACTTGCGAGTGATGCGATGAACTCGCTCACACTCGCAAGCAAGCTGCCGGGAACGCACGCCGAACGCTGCCGCGCGGGAGTGAACTGACATGCTGAGTTCACTCCCGGTGTGCAGCGTTTCGGGCCGTGCGTTCCCGGCAGCTTGCGTTGCGATGTGATGCAAGTTCATCGCATCACACTCGCAGTGTGGAACGGCCTCAGACTAGCGTTTTGTCTAGCATAATGAATCATCTCCCAGTGTCCAGGAAAACTGGTACTGATAATCAATTCCCCACGGTTTTCTAGATCTCTGCTTGCTGTCATTCTATAGGAAGCTTCTATGCTACTCAGTGGACAGAATCGGACCATGGTCACACAGTGGGCGGCCATCATAGTATCAGATAGTAATCAGAGCTGTGTGACCTGGTCAATTTCAATAGAATAACAGAAGCAGAGATCAGAAAACAGAGAGGAATTGATACAGAAAGTATATTGCAAATCTGTATAACTTTTTATATGCAAACAATATCAATTACTTGCTGAAATGGGAATATCCCTTTAACTCTTAAATAAATGTGGTTTTACGACATTTCTCACATAAACGTGTCCATTGTTCTGGTTTTTAATAAACCTAATTTCTTCTTACAACTGTGCAGAATGTTGTCACATTACAAAAGCCAATGTGATTACAGTTATGTAACGGAACGTGTCAAGGGAAATTGTTTTAATGAAATATCAAACTGTAATTGTAACACATAAAATCACACTTCACTCTCACCCAAAAAAATCATACTCAGAAGGTAAGAAGTACTGATATTTCCAAAACAGGACATTTAATTGACTGGCCGCATGGCCCCAGAACCAAGGGCGGTCACACCAAAACAGGAACTTTAGTGCAACCATAAACATGTCTTTTCCTGCCAGATTTGCCGTAATTTTCTGAAAAAAAATTGCCGGGGTCCCACGTTCCACTAGCGTCGCGGTCATAACACGAGACGCTAGTCGCACAGAGGGCGGGGCTCGGGAAATCGCATATGCTTTTCAGAGAACACATGCGATGCAGGCCGAGGCCCTTCCCTGTTGCGCTAAGCATCGCGTTATGAACACGAGGCTAGCGGAACGTGGACCTGGCCAAAGGATTCAGACAGTTTATCGACATTAGGCCAAATACTATCCAAATGTGACAAAATTTGGATTTTTCTTTTTTTGTGTATGTAAAGTCGGCTAATAAGAGGTGCAAAGTTAGATTAGACAGCCTTAGATTTAGACACTTTTAATAAATCTGGCCCAATGTGTAAGGAGAATTCTCTCCCGATGTGCAGACTCGTCCCAGCTCCCCATAATAATAAAATTAACTACCCCATATCAGATTTTTGTCAATACTAAGATCAGTTAGCAAAAATAATCATACCAAACCTTAATGAAAACTAAAACCCTTAAAGTTCATGGGCGTTTTAAGTGGTGATACCCATTCCTGATTATAGGCAGCACCAGATTGTGGAATTTCCTTACCCAGAGGGACAAGGACAGTGGTAAGTAACATCTTATTATTTTACTGGCCGCCGGCGATGACTGTATTATAATGTTGTATTAACCCTCACCACCCATCACAATAATCAGCATGTCCTTTAACTTCTATTAATTTTATTCATAATTTTCGTTTTTGTTTGTTAGCTAGCAACTGCTTGGTAAAGAACTAGAGTCGTATACAAACTTACACCACATTTCAATATAGGGTATGTAACGGGGTGAACCACCTTTCTGCTGCCCGAGGCGAGCTATAGATTCTCCCGCCCATATATGTAATATAGCAGGGACCAAATGTTGTCAGGACCTAGATCCTTGTTACCGACTGTATTATAAAATGCATACACTGCCGCCATGTAGTATAAAATACATACAGCGTACCGCCATGTGTATAAAATGCCATACAGTGTGCCCGCAATGTAGTATTAATCATACAGCGCAACCACCATGTATTAATAAAATGCATACAGCGTGCCGCCATGTAGTAAAAAAATGCATACAGCGGCCGCCATGTAGTATAAATACCTACAGCGTAACCGCCTGTAGTATGAAATCAACAGTGTGGCCGCCATGTAGTATAAAATGCATACACGCGCGCGCCCATCTCTATAAAATGCATAAGTGTTTACCCGCCTGTAGTATAAAATACCTACAGTGTGCCGCCATGTAGTATAACATGGTAATACAGACATCGTACCCCAGTATTAGTAAAATCGATACAAAATCGTCCTCCCTGTCTTATCCACCGTTTATTGTCCCTCTTACCTCCCTCGTCTTCTGCCCTCCACATGACATCCATAATGCCCCCATGTAGTAGAAAATGGCATACAGTGTGCCGCAATGTAGTATAAATGCATACACCTTGCGTTATCTAGTGTAATGCATACCGCGTACCGTCCATGTAGTACATGTAGTATAAAATAGATACAGCATCGCCATGTAGTATACATGCATACATCGTACCGCCATGTGGTCTAGATAGATACAGCGTGCCGCACGTAAGTATAAAATAATACAGCGTACTGCCATGTAGTAGATAGATACAAGCGTAACACCATTTATATATATGCATACCGAATGGTCCCCATTTATATAAAATAGATACCACATGCCTCCATTTAGTTAACAATATACATGTGTGCCGCTCTGTACTATAACTTGCATACAGCTTACCGCATGTGTATAGAGAGATACAGCGTATTCACCAGTAGTATACATGCATACAAATGCCACATGTAGTAATAAATCGATACACGTGCGCCCAGTAGTTTAAATTCATACAGTGTGCCCGTAGTATAAAATAGATACACAGCGTGTTGTGGCAAGTTCACGTCGTATACAAGCATACAGCGTCAGCACAGACCACCTCTGTAGTATACAGATACACTCAGCAGCCCATTCAGAGTATATAATGAATACAGTTGTACTGCACTGTAAGTATAAAATAGATACAGCGTACCACCTGCGATATAACGCCCATCAAATTCGCATCACTGTTACAATATAACACATTACAGCATTAGATCCATACCAGCGTATACACACCTATTACACTCATACACGCATTCCAAACACAACTACAATATATCGCATTTTTATTTTGTGTTTGGGATATATATATACCGTATCATTCCGGAGTCTAAGACGACCTGTGTTAAGACGACCCCCCCCCTACTTTCCTGTTCTAAAAGATAAGTTTAGAGATCTATTCGCCGTATAAGCCTACTCCCTTTCAAACGCATACAACACCGGGTAAAAATTTAAAAAACAGATTTGAATAACTGGGTCCTTTTTTTAATTTAAATTTTATGAGACATGCCAGGTTAGTAGCAGGAAAACTGTCGCTCAATAAAACCTGAGGCATACAACACAACATTACCATTACAAGCACAGCCCCCAGTGTATACGAAAGCCTGGCCCAGTAGTATACAGCTGCCCCAGTAGTATACAGCAACAGCCCCCAGTAGTATACAGCACAGCCCCCCAGTAGTATACAGCCTGACCCCCAGTAGTATTCAGCAACAGCCCCCAGTAGTATACAGAACTGCCCCCAGTGTAGTGTATACAGCCTGCCCCCAAGTATCACCCATAGTATCAGCACTGCCCCCAGTAGTATTACTAGCACTGCCCCCAGTAGTATACAGCACTGCCCCCAGTAGTATAAACAGCACAGCCCCAGTAGTATCAGCACGCCCAGCCCCACATTAAAAAAAAAAAAAAAAAACTTATTACTCACCCTCCGGTGGCCCCAGATTGTGCTGTGCTGCTCCCCCGATGTCTCGCGGCTCATCTCAGTCTTCCGCGCCGTCTTCTTTCTTCTGCTCCGGGGAAAAAACATGTGGCGGCGTCCGGCAAAGAAAAAGACGCAGGGGAAAGACTGAAGATGAGAACCGCGCAGACACGGGGCACCGGAGGGTGAGTATGCTAGCACCGATCGCGGGTGTTACGGTAAGCCTTTGCTGCAATATGCAGCAAAAGACTTACCGCTATGGAGAGGGCTCGCCCTGAGCCCTCTCATGCAGCGCCGACCCGACCGCCGCCGTGAATACACGGCGGGCGTGATTCAAAACCCGTATAAGACGACCCAGAAAGACAAAAGATTTTTTCTGTCTTCAAAAGTCGTCTATACGCCGGAATATACGGTACATATATAAAGAGGAAAAATAATAAAGTTACTTGCTCTTTTGGGTGTCCCTCCACGTGGAGTCGGCAGCCTGCCAGTAGGTAGCAGAGTCGGTGGGTGGCCGGCAAGGTGGAGAGTTGTCGCTGGCCGGGTAGCTGAGTCCAGCGGGCGCCAAATAGCAGCCAGTACTGCACAATGCCACCCCCTAGTCCAGGCAGGAAGTTTCTCAACTGGCCTCATGGCAGGTGCGCACCCTGGTTGGTATAGTAAATATGATGAAAATACAATACCACTGTGCCCCCCCCCCCCGACTCCCTTATTGTCAGTGTTAGGACACCCTCCAATTACAGTTACAATATCAGCAGCTAATACAGTATTTGTTTTACACATAGTAAATACCATACAGGGCAGACATCAGATATTTTGGAGCTACATACAGGCAACTTACCCCCCCCCCCCTCTTCCCCACACTTATTATTACAGTTTCCATTGTTGTCATGACATACATATCATTGATCACACACTAGAACAGTTCTGATGGCGACCTATGGCACGGGTGCCAGAGGTGGCACTCAGAGCCCTTATGTGGGCACCCGTCCATGCCCCAGCACACCAACAAGACTCACAGAATCTTCCTGAGTTCCAAGCAACTTAAAAGATGCTCTAACAGTCATATTTTGATACTTCCTTCGCTACTTGGGCACTGTAGGAAGAGGGAGCATTAGACAGGGTCGAATTATCTTTAGAGGACCTCCTGCTGGCCCCACGATTCTCTGTGTACAGAGGGACACTGGAAGATGATGTAAATTTTCCATCTTTCACTGTGTTTTGTCTCAGGAGGCCAATATGATGAGAGTTGTTGAACAGGGAGCAATAGTTACTGCTTTATTTTTGGTTGGCACCTCACGATAATAAGAAGGGGGTTTTGGGTTGCAATTTGGGCACTCGTCCGCAAAAGGTTCGCATCACTGCCTAGAAGGTTAGTCATTGACTACATTTCTGAATCAGACAAGGTAGAAGGTGAATCTAGCAAAATACAGTTGATGACTGTTCTCTTTAAGGTACAGAATTCTTGGCACAGCTCCTGGACCTGTCTTTTGATGTTGAATTTGCCACCAGTGTCGTAAGCTCCTTTGAGCGCGCATCTCAAAACTGCACACGACAACAATTGTCCCACCTGTGCTTCTAAATGATATTGTATTATGTCTAACTACACACTGAGGCGCGCTATGCCCCAATACATAGATCAGGTTTACACTTAACAAAACAAATGAGCCACACGTGTGACCCATCCATAAATCATAATAATTATCATATGCCCCTGTATAGACCCCTGAATAAAAATATTAAAGGATTTTGGAAATTATTCCAAAATAGTTGAGGGAACCTGTCAGGGATTTTGATTTTGAAATCTAAAGCGTTTCCCATATATCTGTAGTAAGACTGTAAGCCCTCTGAGGAGGAGGGGGTATAACTATCTCCTAATATTTATAGACAGATAAATACCTGGACACGATCATTTCCCACACATAGGAACATATGGTGGTTTAGTTTCGCAATGTCTACTGACGGTCCCTTTAAGAACTCGTTATAAGCAGGAATGTCAATCAGAGACAGACAGCTATACTATCTCACTGCAGGGATCCTATTTTACATCTCATCTTATATGTGATAAAGTGCATGAATAATAAAGTGCTATGATTTAGATACACGATAACAAGACTTCCATAATGATGGGTCCTGAAATCACTGTGCCGCCAGTAAATGCGCTGTCAGGTAGGTCCTCATACAGAGGCAATGACATCACAGATGCAGGGCTATCTAAGCTTTTTCAGATCTATTTCATTATATAGTTTTTTTTTCTCGACTTGTTAGTTTTTGTGCGGGAAAATACATTAATGGCGCAAAGGTGACAGAGGTTTTCTCACTCTTTAAATCAATAGACGATGGCTAATGCAAAATGACAAGAGTAGTGCTGTAAGATGGACAGATATTTTTCGTGACTGAAAACTCGGAGTCTAATGACGCTACACCCGAGTGTGAGAGCTGCCTAAAGGCTACCACTTGTATTGACCACAGAGGTCCAGGCAGACGGCACCAAGTGGCTATCGCACAATTGACAGTCATATATGTCACATTATTCATATTGGCGGTATTTCATATTCTGCACATCTGATTCTGATCATGTGGATATCAGATTCCCTTGTGGTTTCTGCCATTTTTGACATCAAGATATTGCTGCAGGCAACTTTTATTCTTTTCATATCAAATCTATCTTCTTCCAATCTAAGATTCAGCTCCATATTTATCCAACCACTACCCTGTGCAGTCACTTCATTTTAAACTTATCATTGTCACCATCTACCATGCTGCACCCCCCTAAGAGCATTTCATCTCATTTCATTACCATTCAAACACTGCACGCTAGTCAATAATCTGAACCTCCACTCCAGTGCCAAGACATTCCTTAGTTGCACCAGGTTCTCGGACTGCACACCCAGGACAATAACGTAAAACCCATTGGGGAGATTATCATTGTTTTGCGGGGCTTTTGGCTTATAAAAGTTGCAGAAAGTAGCATAGAGGTTTTTTCCTGACTTTCATTGCTCAAAGTCTCACAGGACTATTTCTGCCACTTCACGTACTGTCATAAACATAGATAACTCCGGCTACTGCAACGCCGTGCAAAGCCAGATTCATGACTTCAACTTTTAAAAAATCGCATATCACTCCAGCCCCCTGCTCGTGTATACGGTGCGGCTTTATTTTGCGCCTTTTTGCCACCTGTATGACGGACATACATAGGGGCATGGTTATCATAGGCCGGTGCTATCTTATACTAATAAACCAGAGCCCCTTTTGCTGTAACTTCACATGTACCCTATTTTCGGACGATAAGGCGCACAAAAAATACTTGATTTTCTCAGAAATCAAAGGTGCGCTTATCGTCGTGCTCCTTATATATGAACCATATTTCAGACCTGCACAGGTCTGCCACCTGCTGGTCATTCATCCTTTTAATCAGTTGCACCTTATAATCCTTATATATGAAACCTTTATGTGCCTTAATATAACCTGACGGTTTAGCAGGCATTTTGATGGTGCGCCTTATAATCAGGTCGCCTATAGTCTAAATACTGTAACTTCACGACTGTACAGGATGCAGGATCAATTTCCCACGTATAAAATTACAACAGGCAGAGGGAGGGGGGAAGTGCTGAGAACCGGGACATTGATAGTGCCTGCACACACACTCCATGATGTTGTCGCGCCACCACCACCTCATACAGTACGGCGGGCAGAGATCATGGACGTTCTTTTGATCCCTCAACCAGCAAGCTCTATGAGAATGGAATGTAAGACCAGGAGGCTACATAGGGACAGCTTCTGGAAAATGTACAATACCAGTCACATAGGGGAATTCATTAAGGCCCGTTCCACACTTGCGAGTGTGCGATGCATAACTCGCATCACACTCGCAACGCAGCTGCCGGAACGCACTGCCGAACGCTGCCGCAGCGGAGTGAACTGACATGCTGAGTTCACTCCCGGTGTGCAGGCGTTCGGGCCGTGCGTTCCGGCAGCTTGCGTTTGCGATTGTGATGCAAGTTTCATCGCATCACACTCGCAAGTGTGGAACGGCGCTCAGACTAGCGTTTTGTCTAGCATAATGAATCTCCTCCAGTGTCCAGGAAACTGGTACTGATAATCAATTCCCCACGGTTTTCTAGACTCTGCTTGCTGTCATTCTATAGGAAGCTTCTATGCTTACTCAGTGGACAGAAATCGACCATGGTCACACATGTGGGCGGCTCATTAGTATCAGATAGTAATCAGAGCTGTGTGACCATGGTCAGATTTCAATAGATAACACAAGCAGAGATCCAAAAACCAGAGGAATTGATACCAGAAAGTATATTGCAAATCTGTATACTTTTTATTAGCAAACAATATCAATTACTTGCTGAAATGGGAATATCCCTTTAACTCTTAATAAATGTGTGTTACAGACATTTCTCACATAAACGGTGTCCAATTGTTCTGGTTTTTTAATAAACCTAATTTTCTTCTTACAACTGGCAGAATGTTGTCACATTACAAAAGCCAATGTGATTACAGTTATGTAACGGCAACGTGTCAAGGGAATTGTTTTAATGAAATACTCAAACTGTAATTGTACACATAAAATCACACTTCACTACTCTCACCCAAAAAAACATACTCAGAAGGTAAGAAGTACTGATATTTCCAAAACAGGACATTTAATTTGACTGGCGCAGGGCCCCAGAACAAGGGCGTCACACACCAAAACAGGAACTTTGTGCAACCAAACATGTCTTTTCCTGCCAGATTTGCCGTAATTTGTCTGAAAAAAAATTGCCGGGGTCCCACGTTCCACTAGCGTCGCGGTCATAAAACGAGACGCTACCGCACAAGGGCGGGTGCTCGGGAAGATCGCATATGCTTTTCAGAGAAAACACATGCGATCATTCCGAGGCCCTTCCCTGTGTTGCGCTAAGCATCGCGTTATGAACAGCAGGCTAGCGGAACGTGTTACCCGGCCAAAGGATTCAGACAGTTTATTGACATTAGGCCAATACTATCCAATGTGACAAATTTTGGATTTTTTCTTTTTGTTTATGTAAGTCGGCTAATAAGAGGTGCAAATTAGATTAGACAGCCTTAGATTTATACTACCTGTGTAGGACTCGTCTCTATAATAAGCTTCAACATTGACGGCTTGTCAGAAGTGCCAGGGTTAACGAGACCCCACCAGTAGTCACTTCTTGGGTCACACATCTTAAGAGTAGGCCACTGATTAGGAAGGTAGGTCCTGTGACAATGTCATGACGAAGAGCAGAATCTGGCACAACCATGAATGGAGCGGGATATGTATTTCTTCCTTTTTTCTTTTCAGGGATCCGGGAAACCCGATTTTCCATTACTATATAAAGTACGCCTCAGTCTGGGTTCTCTCTTACCCTGCCTAGCTCCTGTATATATCAGCTACAAATATGGTACTGGGGCTGATGACCCGTGTTGTATTCCATTCTCGGGATATCATCTCTCGACACCAACCAGCGCTCGACGGTGTTCTTACAACGTCATTTCATCTGTGCGGTTCTGCTGAGCTAGGATTCGGCTGTGAGGTCTATGTATAATTCATATACAATAGGTTTTTTAAGCTTTTGAAGGTTTTGTACAGATGATATCATTTATTTTTTGGACTATTCATCCCATGTTAATGGCTCTCTCGATGCTAAAACTGCAGATATTTGTTGGTAGTCTTTGTAATAGAAAAGTTGTTTTATTGCGAGTTTTGAGTTAAATGCATTTATTTAAATAATTTTTGCGCATTGTCCAGATCACTATCACTGCTGACAAAAAGGGGTCCAGACATTAATATAGTGTGGGAACCTCTAAGGACTAGTGGGAGATGTATCAAAGGGGAGAACTGTTGTAATTGCCCATGGCAACCAATTTATAGTTTCTAAAATGAAACGAACTCTGATTGGCTGCCCTGAGCAACTAGAATAGTTTGCACTCAGACACTTCTGATAAATCCCCCCCTCAATTCTCTTAAGTGTAACCCTCAAGGTTTTAGAGAAAAAAAACACACTCATACATACTCACATCAATAGATTTAGACACTTTTAATAAATCTGGCCCAATGTGTAAGGAGAATTACTAACTGTGTAGGACTCTCTCTATAATAAGCTTCAACATTGACGGCTTGGTCAGAAGTGCCAGGGTTAACGAGACCCCACCAGTTAGTCACTTCTTGGGTCACACATTCTTAAGAGTAGGCCACTGATTGAGGAAGGTAGGTCCTGTGACAATGTCATTGACGAAGAGCAGAAATCTGGCACAACCATGAATGGGAGCGGGATATGTATTCTTCCTTTTTTCTTTTCAGGGATTCCTGGAAACCCGATTTATCCATTACTATATAAAGTACGCCTCAGTCTGGGTTCTTTCTACCCTGCCCTAGCATACTGTATAATATCAGCTACAATATATGGTACTGGGGCTGATGACCCGGTGTATGTGAGTCCATTATCTGGGATATCATCTCTCAGAACCACACAGCGCTACAGGATTTCATTACAACGTCATTTTCATCTGTGCGGTTCTGCTGAGCTAGGATTCTGCTGTGAGGTCTAATGTATATTCATTATACAATAGGTTTTTAAAGCTTTTTGAAGGTTTTTGTACAGATGATATCATTTATTTTTTTGACTATTCATCCCATGTATAAATGGCCTCTCGATGGCTAAAACTGCAGATATTTGTTGGTATGTCTTTGTAATAGAATAAAGTTGTTTTATTTGACGAGTTTTGAGTTAAATGCATTTATTTTAAATAATTTTGCGCATTGTCCAGATCACTATCACTTGCTGACAAAAAAGGGGTCCAGACATTAAGATAGTGGTGGGGAACCTCTAAGAGACTGAGTGGGAGATGTATCAAAGGGGAGAACTGTTGTAATTGCCCATGGCAACCAATTTATAGTTTCTAAAATGAAACGTAAGCTCTGATTGGCTGCCCTGAGCAACTAGAATAGTTTTGCACTCAGACACTTCTGATAAATCCCCCCTCAATTCTCTAAGTGTAACCCTAAAGGTTTTTGAAAAAAAAAACAACTTATACATACTCAGCACATCAGTATTGCAATATATTATATTGAACAAGCAATCAGAAGATAAAAAATTGAAATCAGAATTAAAAAAGCTCACACAAACACAATAAAAAATAGTAAAAGCACAAACTCACAAAACACCACAGATTTATTTGTGCAGAGTCTGTAACAACCTGAGCAATAAAGCCTATCCATTAATGGACAATGAAATTATTTGATGATTTTTCATATTGTGTCTCCTCCAGCAGCTCCCCTTCATATTGTGCCCCCCTCTACCAGCATTCCCTCGTTTTGTGCCCCTTCCAGCAGCTCCCCTTCATATTGTGCCCCCCTCTACCAGCATTCCTTTTTGGCCCCTTCAGCAGTCCTTTCATATTGTGCCCCCCTCTACCAGCATTCCCTCGTTTTGTGCCCCTTCCAGCAGCTCCCCTATACATTGTGCCTCCCCCCCAGCAGCTACTCCTCATATTATGCCCCTGCACCTTCTCCCCTTCTTATTGCTCCTCCCCCCAGCATCTTGCCTAATATTGTGCCCCCCTTCAGCAGTCCCCGCCTCATATTTTGCCTCCCCCAGCTACTTCTTGTACCTTAATAAAAAATATCAGACACTGAGTACTTCCCTCTCCCAGTTCCCACGCAGCAGCTCTCCTCTCCTTCTACTGTGTGTAATACTGAAGTAAGTAGGCAGGATGACATCATATCATTGCACCTACCAGATCTCTGCACACGGCAGCAGCAGAGGCACAGCGATAGTGCAGAGAGCTGATTGCATTATCAATGTATTAAACTCTGTCTGCGTCCAGAGGATGCCGACCATGTTGATTTCCCAGGACCTACCTCAGGGACTGAGATCCCACCCAGGACTGAGCCTAAAATATGAAGCTGTCCATCCAGGATAGTTTCAGAAGGGGTTGGCCACTTTTTTTAATTAAGTGTGCCTTTACTGACTTATTCATCAAGTGATTCAGAAGTCCTGCTACTTACTTTTATACTTTTGTATTGTGCAGACCCTCCATGCTTCTTTCTTTACATCTCTGAGCTCTGCTGAATAGTCATGCTCCCCTCCCTCGCCCTGTTTCTGTCAGTGTGGATGGTGAGAACAGGGATAGGTTGAAGCTGTCAAAGGAGGCAAAGGTGCAGATAAAGCCATTTAGCAGGTTTTTTAGGCCATTTAGCATCACTAGAAATATTATTTTTTAATAATTCACTGGTTTTCCTGGTCACAATAATATTTATTGTATATTTTTAAAAATCTCATATACATAATTAATATTATTCTTATTTATTTATAAATTAATAGTATTAATTATATATTTAACCAAAAAAAGGACCGTGGCCCACATGTATTTTGGCCCACATCAGTTTTTTTTGTCTGATTCATGAAGAATGGATGCCAGAAATCATGAATCTGGCGCCCTCTGCACACTACACAGACAAACTGCACCTAATAGATACATCTCTATATACCAGTGCATGAGGGTTGTAATAAGCCATAGCTCTATGGAAGCTCTTAGTTACATAAAATACTTCCATGGCTTACTGGTTATGTTCTTGCTCCCCATGGCCATGATTTAATAATAGATTAAATGAGATGAGGATTTACCCTGTATGGTTAGGTGATGGGATTCCCTCCAGGGCTCAGCTACTCCTGCTCTATAACATGCTGCCTAGGATAGGACACTATGTACAATCTGCTCAGGTTCTCCAGCTCTATAACATGCTGCCTGCACATAGGACACTACATAGAATCTGCTAAGCTCCTCCTGCTCTGTAACATCCTGCCTAAAACTTAGATCGAACTACAAGTCCAATCTGCTCAGTTCATCCTGCTCTATAACATGCTGCCTGCAGATAGGGCACTGTGTACAACCTGTATAGCTCTTCCTGCTCTATAACATGCTGCCTGCAGATAGGACACTATGTAGAATCTGCTAAGCTCCTCCTGCTCTACAACATGCTGCCAGCAGATAGGACACTATGTACAATGTGCTCAGCACCTCCTGCTCTATAACATGCTGCCTGCAGATAGGACACTGTGTACAATCTGCTCAGCTCCTGCTCTATAACATGCTGCCTGAAAATTAGACAGAACTATAAGTACCTTTAATTTAATTATAATGTATTTTTTTTTAAGTAAAGCTGTTGTAAAGTTTTGAAACACTACATCTTTATAACTAATGAAAAATGTATTGGGTTCATGTCATCTACACAGGGAACACGTGTAAAATCGTACTGGCAAACTAAAGATCATCAGGGTGACCTCAGGCAGACTTGTCACATGATGTATGAATTTGGAGACCAGGCTACAGAATGGAAAACCACTGCGTCCACGGCTCTGAAGACTGCAAGTAGAGCAGTGGAACCAGAACAAGAACTTAAACAAGAATGTGCAAGATCCATCTGCTTATTAGAGCAGAAAAGGAAGGTGGTCTCATCCAACATTGACGTCCCACAAGCAAGGTATGACTGAGACTAAGGCCTGTTTTGCATATTTTACCAAACATGTTGTCATGAACCATAGTCTGAGAAGAAATTAGTTTTATAATATTCATCTAATTTTGTAGTCCGTCTACTTTCTCCTTTGAAAGCTGTAAATATAATTTCCAGCAAGTTCCCTAGTCAGCATCCTTCCCCCTCTGGCAGCTGTAAATAATACCACCAGTAAGTTTACTAGTTGCTCACAAGCAAAAGCTTGAGCAGAGCTCAAGTTTGGGTTTGCCTCTGTGAGCTCTGGGGCTAACGCTACAGCCCAATTACCCTCTACAGTGCCGCCCACTTCGCGTCCATGCCGCCTGTGAACAAGTGGTAGATGGTAGATTTCCTTTAATTAGGCCTTCACTGGACATTTTTACAAAACTTTACTAGAGTAAGTAAAACCCGAATTGGGTCACCCAGATAGAACTTACCGGTACTCTAGTTAAGTTTTTGTAGACCCCTAGGGAGTGGTAAGTTCACGTGATCCGACAGCAGCAGGAATTGGGATCTCCTGTGACGCCTTGTGTCCTTCCACATTCTGGCAGATGGAAGGGGCGTGCAGTCACTAGCCCCTCCCTCATAACCATTTGTTGGAGGAGCCCTGGCGGGTTTACACAAACTTTTCTATTATTAGTACTATATGGGTGACCCTATTTGTGTTTTGTACTTACCATAATAAAATTTTGTAATAGTGGACAACCCCTTTAAAAATAATTTACTCTCTTAAAGAAAATCTACCATTTTATTTCATGCATTATGAACCAAACATACATTGAGAATGTTGTAGCTACTGTGATGCTTAAGCATATCTTGTTGAATCTTGTTGAATGAGTTGAGTGGTTTTGCTGAAAAAACCTTTAAATTCAGGACACTCGGGAAATATGGATGCTTACATAAACACATTACACACGGAGCTTCCTGAACTGTCCAGACAGGACTAATCAACGTGAACTGGATCACTCGTACATAGCAGCTGGGGGATGGTGCAGCAATTGATTACTTCTGCCTGGCAGGGAGAACAGTGATTGCATCATCCTCTGGTGCAGTGCATAACTAATGTAAGAGGAAACGCACAGAGCCCTGACACAGAAGCAAGAGTGCTTAATTATTATAATTTTCTAATAGTTTTTTTCAGCAAAACCACTCATCTTAGGGATGAAACAAGATATGTTTCTGCATCAGTGTAGCTACAGCATTCTCAAGGTATGTTTGGTTCATAATGCATGAAAACAAATGGTAGATTTCCTTTGAATAAATGTTTAAAAATAATAAAGTATGTTGCCAAGTATAAGCAATTCCCGGTCACCTCTTTGTATATTTATGGAGAGCCCCTTTAAGGATCGGTGTGTTAGCGGTATAGTCTTTTAATTAGCACTTTATGATATCTTCCATTCACTTCCATTCACAGTGCTATCACCGCCACAAAGTGAAAGTGTTCATGCTTGTAATACCCTGTCTGGCATCTTTGGAAATTGAGATTAACAGCTTAGCTAAATTAGGCCATGGAAAAGGACTGTAAAAAAAGAAACCCTAAACCATTTTGTCAAAAGTGTCATTTAAATGGTAATTTACTTTAATTATAAAGTGTATATGTGATTTACTGATATACCGAATTATCTGGGGGCAGCTTTAATAGGGTTTCCATATCCCAACCTTTAAAATATAATCTTCTGTCTGTGAATCTATTGAATTCATAATTTATAGGAGGAATTAAAGACGGAGTGTGATATAAAATGTGTCGGAAGTACTTATTCCAGCTATTTCTTCCATCTGCAATGAAACTTAGAGAAAATATAATCTGGTGTGTGATAAAAGTGGTTGAACGGTTTTATAGTAACATCTAGAGATCTTGAGAACCTACAGACAGTTGTGTAAAGGTAGCTCAAGGACCACTGCCATATTGCCTGGAAAGAAACCTATAAATCTCAAAGGGATTTAATTGAGTTTTATTATCTCAAAATGCTAAAGAGTTTTTCCTGATATAGGAATCATTGAAAGGGTTAACCTCTTAGAATCTTCTTTACAAAGGAGAATGGACACCTAAGAGTTCAGTTCAGTTCACTGCACTTCCTCCTTGTTCCTGATTGACAGGTCTCGCTGCTACAGAACATGCTGTTGAGTGGAACTAGTACTTAGGGACCCCCTGCCAATAGGCAGCTACAGACAAAAAAAGTTCCCTTTACTTTCACCTTCAGGGGCAGAAGGAAGTTGTACACAGAATGGAATGTGGAGAGAGATAGACACTGATGGTGGTTGTGTGACTCAGCACTGCTATATTATTAACCACTTAGGCAGAAAGGTTTTTGTCTAAGAGAGACCTGGCTAGATGAAGAGAAATTAACCTCATGCTGCCTTTAGGAATTGTCTTTAGAGAGTCACATCTCTCTCTCTCATTCACAAGGGAGGCTGGGTTAGTAGTGCCGGTGAGGAGGTGGGGTATACAGACTGTATACTGCAGCTCCCCGCCTCCATCACTGGGACAGAGGACATCAATAAAAGTCTTTTTTTCGAAGAATGGTGGCTCTTATCCTATGGAAAGATCCAGCAGTGAAACGTATATAAAGACTATCTAAAAGATACAGTGGATTGATTTGTGGGGGGTTCCCCTGGTGACAGATTCTCTTTAAGCTCCACTTTCTGCCAGTGATTCCAATATCTGGCAAAAATGTGGTGATCCAGTATTCTGCATGGTGTCTGTGCTTTAGTCCTCATCTCACTGATCTCATATATAATAATAATAATTCTTTATTTATAGTGTACACATTTCCAAATCGGTCCCTGTCCCCCAATGGGGCTCAAAATCTAATCGACCTACTAGTGTGTTTTGTCGTATCGGAGGAAACCGGAGGACCCAGAGGAAACCCACACAAATACGGAGAGAACATACAAACTCTTTGCAGATGTTAACCCTGGGACTTGAACCCAGGACCCCAGCGCTGCAAGGCTGTAGTGCTACCCATTAAGCCTCTGTGCTGCCTCTTTACAGGAACATCTCCACCCACCAGCTGTACACAGCCAATAGTGGATTATAATATGTGTGGTTTGACTGGAAGTGCAGTTCCCAAGGCTTCTAGGAGGCCCCTGGCTACATAGGTCCTCAAACTGCTGAACGTAACCCCTTACCAACACATGCCGTAATAGTGCGGCGTGCGGCGGGTCCCGGTGCATGGAGAGGGCTCACGGGCTGAGCCCTCTCCATAGCCAGTAAGTCTTTGCTGCATATCGCTGCCAGCAAAGCTGCCTGCGGTTTTAAAAAGCTCATGTGCCGCCATCTTGCCGAGGATCGTCGCTCCCCGTGACATCATCGGGGAGTGGCGATCCGTCACCATTTTTCATTTTAACCCTTTTATTACAATGTGCTATCAGTACATTATAATGAATGAGGAGGAGAATCCTCATATATTGCCATACTGTAGTATGGCAGTATATGATAGGATCGATCATACAACCTAGGGTTAAAGTCTGAAAAATAGTAAAAATAAAAGTTTAAAAAAATATATAATAAAAAAAACCTAAAAATTCAAATCATCCCCCTTTCCATAGAACTAATATAAATTAATTAAACAGTAAAAATTTTAACACATTAGATATAGCCCGCTTCTGAAAATGTCCGATCTATCAAAATATAATAACAGTTTTTCACTGTGTTTAACCCCGTAATGGAAAATAGCCCAAAGTAAAAAAATGGCACTTTTTTTGCCATTTTGAAAAATATTTAAAAAATCAATAAAAAGTGATCAAAATGTAGCACAGTCCTAAAAATGATAGCAGTGTAAACGTCATTAAAAGTCACAAAAAATGACAAGTTGGCGCCAGAAGATGGCAAAATCAAAAAAAAAATGTGTACAGGAGGTTTTAATTTTTGCAAATGTATGAAAACATTATAAAACCTATACAAATTTGGTATCCCCGTGATTGCACCGACCCAAAGAATAAAGTAGACATGTCATTTGTGGTGCACAGTGAAAGCGGTAAAATCGAAGCCCACAACAAAACAACGCAAATGGATTTTTTCACCATTTTCACTGCATTTGGAATTTTTTCCCTGCCTCCCAGTACACGGCATGGAATATTAAATACCACCACTATAAAGTGCAATTTGTTACGCAGAAAACAAGCTGTCACAGAACGTGTAAAAATAAAAAAGTTATGGATTTTTGAAGGTGGTGAGTGAAAAATGGAAATGAAAAAACAAAAAAAGGCCAGGTTGTTAAGAGGTTAAAGGATATCTATCACCGGATTAACGGTCTAACGGTCTAATAGAGAGCTCTGTCAGTTTAAGGGATGGGGGGCTGTTTTTTATATTTTTATGGAACGAAAATATTAAACTTGCAAAGCGCAGGAGTGCTGGCTAACGGAACGCGAGCTTCCCTGGCTTTTAATTTATGCACGTCCCCCCCACTGCAAGTCTTCTTCTGCTCCGGGAACTAGGAGCGAGCACACGCCTGCTCTCTCTAAGCCCCGGTCTGAGGCACTGGCTTGCAGCGGGGGGGGGGGGGGGGGAGTGGCTTAAATACAAGCCAGGGGAGGCGCGAGACGTCAGCGTAGCGCCGCTGGACTTTTTCTAGTTAATATTTTGTAATAAAGTTCCATAAAACCGTCGGAAGACTGAACGAGCAGTCTAATTAGGACATCTACCACACAGTAATCTGTGATAGATGCCCTCTAAAGTGAACATGCTTTGTAGGATGTATATATACCTTTTTTTTTTTTAAATTAACTTTTGTGGGGCCCACAAAGTTTTCTTGCAGCCTAGACTCTCATGTCCTTATAACTGGTCCGCCATCGGTTATTTACAAGTACCTGAAGCCTGTGCCACCATGTATTCACGGACAGGCTTTAGGCGACTGCCCCATTACTTGAATGTCAGATCCGTGTAGGCACTCTGCAGGTACAACATACACTGGGGCCATTTCTGAGGTCCGTCGACGCATTTCCGTGGGGTTTCACGTTTTCAATCGTTTTCCCTGAATTGCCCGAGGTTTGGCGCACGGATCGGATTGTGTGCATCGGGGGCGTGGACGTCGGACAACCGATTGATTCGGACAACCGCAGAATTAAAACCAAATTGTGTGCGCAGATCAGCACTCACATGCACCGGGAGAGAAGGTGAACTCCAGCGGACCTCAGCGGGGAAGTGACACATGTAGGAATTGGAGGCACGATCTTAATGAATCTGGCAGCTCCGAATCCTCGTCGGACATGCGTCAACGGGACGGGTAAGTAAATGTGCCCCACTACGTCCCAACAGAACGCTGCACAGAGAGAAGAGGCTGTGTTTGCTACACTGACATGTAAATGCCGGTTCTGAACGGCTGCTGCTGGGGCCGTCTAAATTCAGTACAACACCAAAGAGTGACAATCGGCACAGCAACACAGTTACAGTGAAAAGAAAAATGAAAAAATAGGACATGAAAAGTAAAGTCCTCTATTCTGACATTAAAAATATACTCCCAAAATCTTTGTGCCTCACCAGTCACTAACGTCACCCTATACCTAGTACCCAGATGGTCGGTGATTTATCTTAACTATCTAGTTAAAGTATAGCCCTGCCAGGACCTTATGGTAGTATTAATGAAGGTCTGGCAGGCTGATTATTTATGTCCGGCTGATGAGGTAAAAGACAGGAGGACTTCACTTTACATATCAAGCAGGGGAGAAGAACTATATATGATGTAGATTGGTAAATTAGCAATATCCTGCCCCCCACACACTTACCACACACATTACAAGTAACATGAGGTAAAGTGGTCAACCCTTAACCGTTAATCCTGCCCTCATCCACATCAGCCCATTACACTGCTTTTATAGGTTACAGATGCACAGTACTCTGGCTCACCTTGCGGTCAATTACGTATTCATGACATGATTCAACTTAACAATGATGGCAGCAACAATAAGGATGTAATTGAAAGGGAATATACACTCCCCGGCCACTTATTAGGTACACCATGCTAGTAACGGGTGGACTCCTTTTGCCTTCAGAACTGCCTCAATTCTTAGTGGCATAGATTCAAAGAGTGCTGGAAGCATTCCTCAGAGATTTTGGTCATATTGACATGATGGCATCACACAGTTGCCGCAGATTTGTCAGACTGCACATCCATGATGCGAATCTTCCACCACATCCCAAAGATGCTCTATTGGATTGAGATCTGGTGACTGTGGAAGCCATTTGAGTACAGTGAACTCATTGTCATGTCAAGAAACCAGTCTGAGATGATTCCAGCTTTATGACATGGCGCATTTATCCTGCTGAAAGTAGCCATCAGATGTTGGGTACATGTGGTCATAAGGATGGACATGGTCAGCAACATACTCAGGTAGGCTGTGGCGTTGCAACCGATGCTCAATTTGGTAACCAAGGGGCCCAAAGAGTGCCAAGAAATATTCCCACACCATGACAACCACCACTACAGCCTGAACCGTTGATACACGGCAGGATGGATACATGCTTTCATGTTGTTGACGCCAAATTCTGACCCTATCCATCCGAATGTCGCAGCAGAAATCGAGACTCATCGCCAGGCAGTTTTTTCCAACTCTTTCTAACTGTCCAATTTAGATGAGCTTGTGCAAATTGTAGCCTCAGTTTCCTGTTTCTTAGCTGAAAGGAGTGGCACCCGGTGCGGTTTCTGCGCTGCTGTAGCCCATCTGCCTCAAGTTCGATGTACTGAGCGTTCAGAAATGCTCTTCTGCCTACTTGGTTTAAAGGGGCGATTTGATCACGTTGCCTTTCTATCAGCTCGAACCAGTCTGCCCATTCTCCTTGACCTCTGGCATCAACAAGGCACTTTCCGCCCCACCGAACTGCCGCTCACTGGATGTTTTTCTTTTTCGGACCATTCTCTGTAAACCCTAGAGATGGTGTGTGCGTGAAAATCCCAGTTAGTATCAGCGTTTCTGAAATACTCGACCAGCCCTTCTGGCAACCAACAACAAGTGCCACGTTCAAAGGTACTCAAATCACCTTTCTTCCCCATACTGATGCTCGGTTTGAACTGCAGGAGATTGTCTTGACCATGTTACAATGCCTAAATGCCTGAGTTGCGCCATTGATGGCTGATTAGTGTTAAGCGACAGATTGGACAGGGTGTACCTAATAAAGTGACGGTGAGTGGCTATATCTGTATGTATATATTTCAATTACTACTTATTGATAGGTGAACCTTTATTGGGGTCAGACACACAGACTTTTCTGGTTGCTGTATGGGGCACATTTACTACCCGTCCCGTTGCGAGCCCGCTGTGCGTTGTCCGACGAGCATTCGGATCTTCCGCGATTACATGATCTGCGGCGACCTGATTTTCCTGCATCCGTCGCTTCCCTTGCTGAGGTCCGCCAGATTTCACCTTCTTTCCGTTGCACGTGAGGTGCTGATCTTGGACACAATTTCGTTTTTAAATTCCGTGGTTTGTCTGAACGACGTCGCCCCCCCGATTTGTGTAGCAGCAGCCGGCGCCGATGCGCCACAATCCGAATGCGGCGCTAAAAACCCGGGCCAATTCAGGGCAAAACGGTAAAAAGTGGGAAACCTGACGAAAATGCGGTGTTCAGACCCATAGTAAATGTGCCCCTCGTGTTTCCAGCATCATCAAATTGGCAGAATCTAAACCCTCTAAAGTGCTAATAGGAGAATCTAAATGTCGCCATATGAATCCATCAGATATTCGTTATATTCTCCATTTTGCACATTCATTTTCACAAATTGTTACATCCACAACTTTCCGAATGCTAAACTTCTCCTATTCATTACAGCCCGTACATAAGCTAGGACTCCAGAGAAGAATACACCAGGACACATTAGGGTTCTAAATCTAATATACTTTCATTAGAAAATAAATTCCCTCTGTGCGTGGACAGATTCTCGGAACGCAGTACGGCTCAGAGCCAGGTAGTATATATGTTTTTTTGTAATGTATTAGTAAGTAATAGGGAGACGCGTGATTTGCAATTCAGATCACCTTTAATTTTTAATACGCCGGTTTTTTTTTTTCACCCCAAGCTGCCTCCACCTTTTTAGGAGCACTAAGGACACGTAGGAAGTGTCTGTAGTTTATATCGTATGCGTTACAGGTACGTGCACAGTATGTTTCTAATAAGCGCCATATAAAATTTACATTTTATATATTCTCTCCTACAATGGCTGTCCGGCTCAAAATATGGGTAATTCACCTCAAAAGTGCTGGAATATACAACTCTCTTAGCAGGGCAGGCTAAAGTATGTCGGGCGCTGTAAAGCATTGAATCTATAACATGAAGTCCAATTGTAGCGTGAATAATCTTTGTTGGAGAATTGTGCAGCGTTATTAAAAGAAGCACTAAATATATGCACAAGGCGTTATAAGTCCTCTTGGGGAATCTATCAAGAAGAGGCTATAAATGGTTAACAGACTTAAAGGGAAACTGTTCATCGGATTTCACATTTTGACCTAATGACAGGTCCCAACAGCTTTTCATATTTAGTTCTCAATATTTTTGTATAATTACTATTCTTAGTTTTAATAGTTTTATATAAATATATATATATATAAAAGTACAACCGGCAGGAAACTGCATCAAGTATATGGGTGTGTTCCTGGTGTCATCATCAACTTCTCCTCTCTCTGCACTTCTAGTTCTTCTTGCCTCCTCGCTCCCTCCTACATACATGAGCTAAGAGATATTTGCTATTGCACGGGGCAGCTAATGGTTCATAGAGAGCAGGCAGGAGGGGAATGAGAATGTGAATGTTGTTAGAAGAGAATGATGATGACACGGGACCTGGAACACCGCATGACTAGATGCTCTTTGCGGCAGGGAAGCCAGATAAGGTTTTATATATTTTTAAAGGGAACCTAGTCATGGCAATTTGAAACACTAACCACCCACAGAGTCCTTATGATCTGTGGGTTAGTGCCTCGAATCGCCCTGTGAGATCCAAGGTTGAGGCAATAAATTAAAATAGCATAATACTCACCTTCTCTGGAGCTCTCGACACTTGCATGGTGCGGCAATGAAGCTGGAGTTGCACACCCCTGCTTCACTGTGCATGTACCGTGGGCACCGGGCATGCACATGAAGTCAGGGTTGTTCCAGCTCTCCCTCATCGCGAAAAGTGGTGAGAACTTCAGATGTGCCTGGCTAACTCACATCTAGGTAGTAATTTTTACATTGCCCCCACTCCAGAGTCTCATAAGGTCATTTGGGGACCCTAAACCACAGGTCCATACTGACCTGTATTTGGTTTAGGCTCCCAAACTTGTGACAGGTCCTTTTTAAGTGTGATTGGAGCTAATAATTATATATTTTAAAGAAGATTTGTCATTTGTATAAAAAGCCTATGGAGCCTGTCATTAGGTCAAAATGTGAATTCTGATGACAGGTTCCTTTTATTTAAACAGATATTTATCTGCTGGATCATGTCCAGAATAATTAATAATGTGTTTTGGACAAGTAATATTAAACTTGTCATATCACAGGCAGCAAACAATGGATACCATTGTATGTTATGTATGGCCTGTGTGTTATCATCCATGTGAGTCCCCTCACTGGCAATGACAACAATAAAAACTTCCAAGACCTGGGGGTAGGAATAGGAGCGGATCTGAGTTTGTGGTTTGGGTAGTCATCTCATACTCAGCAGCAAAAACAGGGACAATTTCCTATTCCATTGAAAATAATTGGATGCCACCAAAGGAAAGAAAAGCCGTATTCACTCTATTCCACGAGAATATGGAGTCGATGCTACAGTTTGTTATGATGGGTGATACAATGAACATCAATCTGCACTCCAATAACTTTTTTGGGAACTGTCCGATCTTTAGATCAGTTATTATTACCATTTTATATGTGTTGTGAAGTTTGTGGGTTTTTTTAACTTTTTTTATTTCACATTCTAGACTAGTATATCAAACTAGTGATAATGTATCACTCATTCCATAGATATGCATGCAGTAACCATGTATTGCAGTGCATTAGAAGTGTCAGCAGGGCGTAACTTGAGAGGTTGCAGAGGGTGCGGTCGGCAACGGGTCCATGAGGTTTAAGGGCCCATAGGTGTCAATTTCCCATATGAGAGACTAGTACTATATCCAATACATTATAGTCAGAGGCTGGCACAACTTTGCAGTGGGGGCCATCAGTTCATGTTATGCACTGAGTGGACTGGACAGGCAGTGCTGATGGCAGGACACGGGACGTTCATTTGGTCCGTGCTGCTCGGCACTAAAGACAGGAGCCCCCTCCCCTACAGGTCATGATGATGTGACCTCCTGGAATGCGAAGGGGGCTAACAGTCCGGATTTAATAGAGTTCCGAATCCGGACTGTTAGAGCAGGGTCCGAGCTGTCATAGACAGCTGGGGCACTGCTCTTCCCTGCACGGGGGGCCTGTAGAACCTGAGGTTAGACCGACTCAGAAATCCGTATGGGCGGTCATAAGGGTTATTAGGGTGGGGGTTCCACCCAAAGTCTTATGTGCAACTAATTATTCTGGGTCATTATACAGTATTCTAACTAAATTATTCAATAGGTACCATGTATGACCCCGCGTGACTTACAGTTTAAAAGGGAATACTTGATTAAAAGGGATGATAAAGCAAAACAAATTCTAAGAATTTTTTTTAAGTGTCACATACGTAAAAATGGGTCAGAGCAGTTGGACTCCTATATTTTGGAAATGAGGGAATGGTGACTGGAGAACCAAGAGAAGGCGAAGATACTAAATGGGTTTTAGCTCAGTTTATACAATAGAAGAAGAACTTCTGACGTTGAGGTGCCAGTGGGGTCATGCATCCTGTAATATACTAGACTGGTTGGATGTAGCATGATCCAATAAAATAATGCATACAGGGTCTTGGACAGAATGGTTACTCTCACAGTTTCTTAAGAACTCAGTTCTGTTATTGCTGTAAAGCTTTTAAAATCTCAGAGATTCCCTAGACTGGTACGTCCCCTGGGGGTTCTGCTAAATTCAAGGATCCTGTTCCATTCGATTTCTATAAACTGAACCCCCTATACATGTGCACAGTCTTCTCACTAATATTAATGACGGCGGCTTAATCTCCTTTAGATCACCCAACCAGTCATGTTAAAATCCACTTGCTCTATCCTCATCTTCCCCAACTCTAGCGTCCGGAATATGGATGGTGGCCAGAACCCACTGAATCCGTGGTTGGCCAACATAATCTAATAGTATTGTCACTTTAGACCCGTAATTATTACAAGAGCAGACTATTGAAGTCATATAAACTATCCATCCGAGACCACAGCTTGTAGATACCAGGAAGTGGCTGATAGTAATTGATTCCGCTTAAAGCGGCTTCGAGCAAAAGATCGGCATCCCCTATAATAATACTTGTGTAAGTGCGTCTGAGAAGAGGGGCAGAGCCGCCCCATCTATCATCAGTGCTCACATTTCGATCATCTCGTCCATTCAGCTCTGATAAACCTCTTGTAGACACAATGCAGCTGATGAATTATACATGAAGCAGATTGCATCCTCTAGAGGTGACATGGGCATATTTCAATGTGCATAAAACTTGTAACTCTTATTTCTGACCTAAAAACAGAATGTTTCGCGCTTATTGAAAAACTAAAACGCTGCAAAGATCCAGCCATAGTATAATGTCTGTGCACTCTTGACCTAAGGAGCATCTTAATTTCACCATTTTTAGGTAAGCATACTTTACAATAATTTTTAGTAAATATAGTAAATTAGAGATTCTACTATTTCCCATTATATATTAATAGGAGAAATCTAAAATTATTTTTAAAAATTATAAAAAACTATCAGCTCATAAGGAAACCCAATGGTCTACATGACATCATTACGTCAACCTAAATTTTTATAGGTCCAATACATTTTGATGCTGATGATCTTATGGATACGAAGATGGATCATCAATGGTAGGATTGAATTGAAGTGGAAGATTGGATTTGATCAGAAGTCATAAAAACTTTGATTCGAAGCTGAAATGAAGTATTAACTAAAATGGTGACTACCTGTGTTTGAAACCTCTACTATGTGGGGACACTGTGAACTAGGGCTACTGTTGGAACACTGTGACTATTGGCTACTGTGGGGGTAGTGGACTGTTGGCTATGGTGAGTGGGCACTGTGATGCTGCTACTGTGTGGGGTCCTGTGACTTCTGGCTACTGTGTGGGGGCCTGTACTGGTTGCTTACTGTGGGGGCACTGTCGACTGCTTCAATTGTGTGGACTCGTGAAGCTGACTCTGTGGGGGCACTGGGCTACTGGTACGTGTGGGTGCAACTGTAACGCTTCAGTATGTGTGGTGACTCTGTGGACAGCTGACTCTGTGGGGCATTGTGACTGTTGACTACTGGTGGGGTTTGTACTGTGACATGGCTACTGTGGGGTCCTGTGACTGTTGGCATGGTGATGGGCCCTGCGATGGCTGGACTGTGTGAGGGTTTGTGACTGTTGTTACTGTGTGGGGGCTTGTAACTGTTGCTTACTGTGTGGGGGCTCTGTGACTCCTAATTACGGTGTGGGGCACTGTGACTACGGCTACCGTGTGGGTTGCAATGAACTGCGGTATTTGTGGACACTGTGACAGCTGACTTATTTTTGGGGCATTGTTTCTACTGGCTAATGTTTGGGGGCACGTGGCTGTTGGTTATGTGTGGTGGTCACGTGACTACTGGCTAAAGTTTGGGGCACGGTGGCTGTTGGTACTGTGTGGGGCACTGTGACTATTGGGCTATGTTGGGGGCACTGTGGATGGCTTGGTTACTGTGTGCGGGCACTGTAACTGTTCTTATGGTGTGGTGCCATTGTGATGCTGACTACTGTGGGGACACTGTAATTACGGGCTACTGTGTGTTACTGCAACTGAATCGCGCCAAAGCTATACGTTGGAGGAGCCTTTGGTATTGAGCCTCCGGATAGTCTTAACCTGTAGGTCCAGACAACGCCTTTATCTTATTAAGTACAATTACAAGTGCATGTTTCATGAAATAAACTTTAAAGAGAATTAATGGGGTATAGGGGAGCAACCTGCATATTATAATGGGCCATAATATAGATGATATCATATGTACAGGTTGGATAAAAAGTATATTCTAGCAGTATTGTTGTGATTGAATGTGCAGCATGGGATGAATGACTAATAAATCTTAAGAAATGAAGACACGCCAGAAGGCTAGAAGCGCTAGACATGTTTTGACGTTAGCGATCAGAAGATGAAAGCTGACCATGGAAGAATGTGGAACCACGCTGACAAGAACTTGTTCTGCCGTAGTTTAAAATGTATGGAATCACAGCACTGATCCTATACTCTAATGGGGGGAATTACAGTAGGTTATTCTCAAATCCGGAATGACCAGACTGGTTCTCGCCAATGTTCTCCAGTTCACATATAGATAACACTGGAGATTAGGAGACATATATATATATATAAAAAAATATATATATATATATAATATTGAGTTCCAGTAAAATAGTATCAGTATGAGTGCCATATATCTTATATAAACGATGTTTAGTGTTCCAGGTTCTGATTCTAGTGCCTAGAACGGCCCCCCTCTCTCCATTTTCCCGAGCTCGTACCGCCAAATCGATGGTAGGTTCTTTCCGCGGCCCTTAGAATCTCCCTTATAGTACTCTTGTGTCGATTAATCCCTGTTTGCGAGATCAGTGTTTTGTAAACGCGCCATGCAATCCACTGACACCTTACTTACCTCCCGGTCGCTAACTGCCGCCAGGCAAGATTGGGCAAAATTCCGCAGGCTTCTGACATGCCCCGTCACATGATTAAAGGGCAACAGCTCTGATCCTTCATTCTATCATCAGGGCTTCAGGGATTAGAGAGGGGGGGAGAGAAGGGTGAGTAACACAGATGTGAGTTTTTTTTTCTTATCGAATGGCTCCAGGTCTGCCAGAAGAAAGACAGACGGTTTCTAGGCTGGAATATACAGGGTCAGTGGCGCACATGAGGTAGTACAAGCAGAACCACTCCTCCACACAGGTCAGCGCAGGAGTGAAAGTGATGGCACTCAGGGAAGCGCTAAAGCTGGTGGAAGGTAAAAGGCAAACATCTATCCTCAGGTATAGTTCGGGGTCGAACCACGGGACTATGAAACCCTTATGAAGGGTTAGAGATTTCCTCCCTCTGCAGGGACCCCCTTTAAGCATGCACGTGGTTAAGAGTATGGATGATCTTTACTTCAAACGAGGGGGGGATCATACCCGGAAAAGCCACACACAATTGGTAACTCCACAAGCAAGGCAAGTATGGGCTGATGGGATGGAGAAACCCTAAACCATTTTGTCAAAAGTGTCATTTAAAATGGTAATTTACTTTAATTATAAAGTGTATGTGATTTACTGATATACCGAATTATTCTGGGGCAGCTTTTAATAGGGTTTCCATAATCCCAACCTTTAAATATAATCTCTGTCTGTGAATCTATTGAATTCATAATTTATAGGAGGAATTAAAGACGGATAGTGTGATATAAATGTGTCGGAAGTACTTATCAGCTATTTCTTCCTCTGCAATGAAACTTAGAGAAAATATAATCTGGTGTGTGATAAAGGGGTTGATACGGTTTTATAGTAACATCTAGAGATCTTGAGAACCTACAGACAGTTTGTGTAAAGGTAGCTCAAGGACCACTGCCATATTGCCTGGAAAGAAACCTATAAATCTCAAAGGGATTTATTGAGTTTTATTATCTCAAAATGCTAAAGAGTTTTTCCTGATATAGGAATCATTGAAAGGGTTAACCTCTTAGAATCTCTTTACAAAGGAGAATGGACACCTAAGAGTTCAGTTCAGTATCACTGCACTTCCTCCTTGTTCCTGATTGACAGGTCTCTCTGCTACAGAAACTGCTGTTGAGTGGAACTAGTACTTAGGGACCCCCTGCCAATAGGCAGCTACAGACAAAAAAAGTTCCCTTTACTTTCACTCTTCAGGGAGAGAAGAAGGAAGGTGACCGAATGGAATGTGGAGAGAGATAGACACTGATGGTGGTTGTGTGACTCAGCACTGCTATATTATTAACCACTTAGGCAGAAAGGTTTTGTCTAAGAGAGACCTGGCTAGATGAAGAGAAATTACCTCATGCTGCCTTTAGGAATTGTCTTAGAGAGTCCATCTCTCTTCTCTCATTCACAAGGGAGGTGGTTAGTAGTGCCGGTGAGGAGGTGGGTGGTTACAGACTGTATACTGCAGCTCCCGCCTCCATCACTGGGACAGAGGACATCAATAAAAGTCTTTTTTTCGAAGAATGGTGGCTCTTATCCTATGGAAAGATCCAGCAGTGAACACGTATATAAAGAACTACTAAAAGATACAGTGGATTATTTGTGGGGGGTTCCCCTGGTGACAGATTCTCTTTAAGCTCCACTTTCTGCCAGTGATTCCAATATCTGGCAAAAATGTGGTGATCCAGTATTCTGCATGGTGTCTGTGCTTTAGTACTTATCTCACTGATCTCATATATAATAATAATAATTCTTATTTATAGTGTACACATTTCCAAATCGTCCCTGTACCCCAATGGGGCTCAAAATCTAATCGACCTACTAGTGTGTTTGTGTATCGGAGGAAACCGGAGGACCCAGAGGAAACCCACACAAATACGGAGAGAACATACAAACTCTTTGCAGATGTTAACCCTGGGACTTGAACCAGGACCCAGCCGCTGCAAGGCTGTAGTGCTACCCATTAAGCCTCTGTGCTGCCTTTTACAGGACATCTCCACCCACCAGCTGTACACAGCCAATAGTGGATTATATATGTGTGGTGTTTGACTGGAAGTGCAGTTCCCAAGGCTTCTAGGAGGCCCCTGGCTACATAGGTCCTCAAACTGTGACGTAAACCCTTAACCAACACATGCCGTAATAGTGCGGCGTGCGGCGGGTCCCGGTGCATGGAGAGGGCTCACGGGCGAGCCCTCTCCATAGCCAGTAAGTCTTTGCTGCATATCGCTGCCGCAAAGCTGCTGCGGTTTCAAAAGCTCATGCGCCGCCATCTTGCGAGGATCGTCGCTCCTGTGACACTTCATCGGGGAAGTGGCGATCCGTCACCATTTTCTTTAAACCCTTTATTACAATGTGCTATCAGTACATTATAATGAATGAGGAGGAGAATCCTCAATATTTGCCATACTGTAGTATGGCAGTATATGATAGGATCGATCATACAAACCTAGGGTTAAAGTCTGAAAATAGTAAAAATAAAAGTTTAAAAAAATATAATAAAAAAAAACCTAAAAATTCAAATCATCCCCCTTTCCTAGAACTAATATAAATTAATTAAACAGTAAAATTTTAACACATTAGATTCGCCCGCTTTGAAAATGTCCGATCTATCAAAAATATAATAACAGTTTTTCACTGTGTTAACCCCGTAATGAAAATAGCCCAAAGTAAAAAAATGGCATTTTTTTGCCATTTTGAAAATATTTAAAAATCATAAAAAGTGATCAAATGTAGCACAGTCCTAAAAATGATAGCAGTGTACGTCATTAAAAGTCACAAAAAATGACTAACCCACAGCTCCGTACACTGAAGTATGAAAAAGTTGGGCCCGAAGATGGCAAAATCAAAAAAAAAAATTGTACAGAGGTTTAATTTTTGCAAATGTATGAAAACATTATAAAACCTATACAAATTGGATCCCCGTGATTGCACCGACCCAAAGAATAAAGTAGACATGTCATTTGTGGTGCACAGTGAAAGCGGAGAAAATCGAAGCACAACAAAACAACGCCAAATGGATTTTTTCACCATTTTCACTGCATTTGGAATTTTTTCCCTGCCTCCCAGTACACGGCAGGAATATTAAATCCACCACTATAAAGTGCAATTTGTTACGCAGAAAACAAGCTGTCACAGAACGTGTAAAAATAAAAAAGTTATGGATTTTTGAAGGTGGGAGTGTGAAAAATGGAAATGAAAAACAAAAAAAGGCCAGGTTGTTAAGAGGTTAAAGGATATCTATCACCGGATTAACGGTCCTAATTAGACAGCTCTGTCAGTTTAAGGGATGGGGGGTGTTTTTTATATTTTTTATGGAACGAAATATTAAACTTGCAAAAGCGCCGGAGGTGCTCGGCTAACGGAACGCGAGCTTCCCTGGCTTTTAATTTATGCACGTCCCCCCCACTGCAAGTCTTCTTCTGCTCCGGGAACTAGGAGCGAGCACACGCCCTGCTCTCTCTACGCCCCGGCTCTGATGGCACTGGCTTGCAGCGGGGGGGGGGGGGGGGGGGACGTGCTTAAATACAAAGCCAGGGGAAGGCGAGAGACGTCAGCGTAGCGCGCTGGCACTTTTTCTAAGTTAATATTTTGTTAATAAAGTTCCATAAAACCGTCGGAAGACTGAACGAGCAGTCTAATTAGGACAATCTACCACCAGTAATCTAGTGATAGATGCCCTCTAAAGTGAACATGCTTTGTAGGATGTATATACCTTTTTTTTTTTTTAAATTATACTTTTGTGGGGCCCACAAGTTTCTTGCAGCCTAGGACTCATGGTCCTTATAACTGGTCCGCCATCGGTATATTTACAAGTACCTGAAGCCTGTGCCACCATGTATTCACGGCACAGGCTTTAGGCGACTGCCCCATTACTTGAATGTCAGATTCCCTGCTGTAGGCACCTGCAGGGGTACACATACACTGGGGCACATTTCTGAAGGGTCCGTCAGACGCATTTCCGTGGGGTTTCACGTTTTCAATCGATTTTCCCTGAATTGCCCGAGGTTTTTGGCGCACGGGATTGAATTGTGTGCATCGGGGGGCGTGGACGTCGGACAACCCGATTGATTCGGACAAACCGCAGAATTTTAAAACCAAATTGTGTCGCAAGATCAGCACTCACATGCACCGGGAAGAAGAAGGTGAACTCCAGCGGACCTCAGCGGGGGAAGTGACACATGTAGGAAATTGGAGGCACGATCTTAATGAATCGTGGCAGCTCCGAATCCTCGTCGGACATGCGTCAACGGGACGGGTAAGTAAATGTGCCCCACTACGTCCCAACAGAACGCTGCACAGAGAGAAGAGGCTGTGTTTGCTACACTGACATGTAAATGCCGGTTCTGAACGGCTGCTGCTGGGGCCGTCTAAATTCAGTACAACCCAAAGAGTGACAATCGGCACAGCAACAACAGTTACAGTGGAAAAGAAAAATGTAAAAAAATAGGACATGAATAAGTAAAGTCCTCTATTCTGACCTTTGAGGGACATTAAAAAATATACTCCAAAAATCTTTGTGCCTCACCAGTCACTAACGTCACCCTATACCTAGTTACCCAGATGGTCGGTGATTTTATCTTTAACTGTCTATAAGTAATAGCCCTGCCAGGACCTTATGGTAGTATTAATGAAGGTCCTGGCAGGCTGATTATTTATGTCCGGCTGATGAGGTAAAAGACAGGAGGCTTCACTTTACATATCAAGCAAGTGGAGAAGAACTATTAATAGATGTATATTGGTAAATTAGCCAATATCCTGCCCCCCACACACTTACACACACATTACAAGTAACATGAGGTAAAGTGGTCAACCCCTTTAACCGTTAATCCTGCCCTCATCCACAATCCAGCCCATTACACTGCTTTTATAGGTTACAGATGCACAGTACTCTGGCTCACCCTTGCGGTCAATACAGTATTCATGACATGATTCACATTAACAATGATGGCAGCAACAATAAGGATGTAATTGAAAGGGAATATACACTCACCGGCCACTTTATTAGGTACACCATGCTAGTAACGGGTTGGACCCCCTTTTGCCTTCAGAACTGCCTCAATTCTTTGTGGCATAGATTCAACAGGTGCTGGAAGCATTCGAGATTTTGGTCCATATTGACATGATGGCATCACACAGTTGCCGCAGATTTGTCGGCTGCACATCCATGATGCGAATCTCCCGTTCCACCACATCCCAAAGATGCTCTATTGGATTGAGATCTGGTGACTGTGGAGGCCATTTGAGTTCAGTGAACTCATTGTCATGTTCAAGAAACCAGTCTGAGATGATTCCAGCTTTATGCCATGGCGCATTATCCTGCTGAAAGTAGCCATCAGATGTTGGGTACATTGTGGTCATAAAGGGATGGACATGGTCAGCAACAATACTCAGGTAGGCTGTGGCATTGCAACGATGCTCAATTGGTACCAAGGGGCCCAAAGAGTGCCAAGAAAATATTCCCCACACCATGACACCACCACCACCAGCCTGAACCATTGATACAAGGCAGGATGGATCCATGCTTTCATGTTGTTGACGCCAAATTCTGACCCTACCATCCGAATGTCGCAGCAGAAATCGAGACTCATCAGACCAGGCAACGTTTTTCCAATCTTCTACTGTCCAATTTCGATGAGCTTGTGCAAATTGTAGCCTCAGTTTCCTGTTCTTAGCTGAAAGGAGTGGCACCCGGTGTGGTCTTCTGCTGCTGTAGCCCATCTGCCTCAAAGTTCGACGTACTGTGCGTTCAGAGATGCTCTTCTGCCTACCTTGGTTGTAACGGGTGGCGATTTGAGTCACTGTTGCCTTTCTATCAGCTCGAACCAGTCTGCCCATTCTCCTCTGACCTCTGGCATCAACAAGGCATTTCCGCCCACAGAACTGCCGCTCACTGGATGTTTTTTCTTTTTCGGACCATTCTCTGTAAACCCTAGAGATGGTTGTGCGTGAAAATCCCAGTAGATCAGCAGTTTCTGAAATACTCAGACCAGCCCTTCTGGCACCAACAACCATGCCACGTTCAAAGGTACTCAAATCACCTTTCTTCCCCATACTGATGCTCGGTTTGAACTGCAGGAGATTGTCTTGACCATGTCTACATGCCTAAATGCACTGAGTTGCCGCCATGTGATTGGCTGATTAGTGTTAACGAGCAGTTGGACAGGTGTACCTAATAAAGTGACCGGTGAGTGCATATACTGTATGTATATATTTCAATTACATACTTATTGATAGGTGAACCTTTCAAATTGGGGTCAAGACACACCAGACTTTTCTGGTTGGACTGTATGGGGCACATTTACTTACCCGTCCCGTTGCGAGCCCCGCTGTGCGTTGTCCGACGAGCATTCGGATCTTCCGCGATTCACATAGCTCGCGCGCCTGATTTTCCTGCATCCGTCGCTTCCCTTGCTGAGGTCCGCCAGATTTCACCTTCTTTCCGTTGCACGTGAGTGCTGATCTTGCGACACAATTTCGTTTTTAAATTCCGTGGTTTGTCTGAACGACGTCCATGCCCCCCGATTTGTGTCGCATGCAAGCCGGCGCCGATGCGCCACAATCCGAATGCGTGCGCTAAAAACCCGGGCCAATTCAGGGCAAAACGGTAAAAAGTCGGGAAACCTGACGAAAATGCGGTGTTCAGACCCATAGTAAATGTGCCCCTCTGTGTTTCCAGCATCATCAGATTGCAGAATCTAAACCCTCTAAAGTGCTAATAGGAGAAATCTAAATGTGCCATATGAATCCATCAGATATTCGTTATAGTTCTCACATTTTGCACATTCATTTTCACAAATTGCTACATCCACAACTTTCCGAATGCTAAACTTCTCCTTATTCATTACAGCCCGTACATAAGCTAGACTCCAGAGAATACACCAGGACAACATTAGGGTTTCTAAATCTAATATACTTTCATTAGAAAATAAATTCCCTCTGTGGCGTGGACAGATTCTCGGAACGCAGTACGGCTCAGAGCCAGGGCTAGTAATATGTTTTTTTGTAATGTATTAGTAAGAATAGGGAGCCGGTGATTTGCAATTCAGATCACCTTTAAATTTTAATACGCCGGTTTTTTATTTTCACCCCAAGCTGCCTCCACCTTTTTAGGAGCACTAAAGGACACGTAGGAAGTGTCTGTAGTATTATATCTGTATTGCGTTACAGGTACGTGCACAGTATGTTTCTATAAGCGCCATATAAAATGTTCACATTTTTATATTTCTCTCCTACAATGGCTGTCCGTGCTCAAAATATGGGTAATTCACCTCAAAAGTGCTGGAATTACAACTCTCTTAGCAGGCAGGCTAAAGTATGTCGGGCGCTGTAAAGCATTGAATCTATAACATGAAGTCCAATGTAGCGTGAAATAATCTTTGTTGGAGAATTGTGCAGCGTTATTAAAAAGAAGCACTAAATATATGCACAAGGCGTTAGAAGCCTCTTGGAGGAATCTATCAAGAAGAGGCTATAAAATGGTAACATGCCTTAAAGGGAAACTGTCATCAGGATTTCACATTTTGACCTAATGACAGGTTCCCAACAGCTTTTCAATATTAGTTCTCAATATTTTTGTTATAATTACTATTCTTAGTTTTAATTAGTTTAAAATATATTTATATATAAAAGTACACCTGGCAGGAAACTGCATCAAGTAATGGGTGTGTTCCTGGTGTCATCATCAACCTTCTCTCCTCTCTGCACTTCTAGTTCTTCTTCCCTCCTCCTCCCTCCTACATACATGAGCTAAGAGATATTTGCTATTGCACTGGGGCAGCTAATGGTTTCATGAGAGAGCAGGAAGGAGGGGGAATGAGAATTGTGAATGTTGTGAGAAGATAATGATGATGACACAGGGACCTGGACAACCGCATGACTAGATGCTCTTTGCTGGCAGGGAGCCAGATAAGCGTTTATATATTTTTAAAGGGAACCTCTCATGGCAATTTGAAACACTAAACCACCCACAGGTCCTTATGGATCTGTGGTTTAGTGCCTCGAATCGCCCTGTATGAGATCCAAGGTTGAGGCAATAAATTAAAATAAGCATTAATACTCACCTTCTCTGGAGCTCTCGACACTTGCATGGTGCGGCAATGAAGCTGGAGTTGCACACCCCTGCTTCACTGTGCATGTACCGTGGGCACCGGGCATGCACAATGAAGTCAGGGTTGTCTCCCAGCTTCATCCCTCATCGCGAAAAAGTGGTGAGAACTTCAGATGTGCCTCGTCTAACTCACATCTAGGTAAGTAATTTTTTACATTGCCCCCACTCCCAGAGCTCATAAAGGTCATTTGGGGACCCTAAACCACAGGTCCATACTGACCTGTATTTGGTTTAGGCTCCCAAAACTTGTGACAGGTCCTTTTTAAGTCTGATTGGAGCTAATAATATATATTTTAAAAGAAGATTTGTCATTTGTATTAAAAAGCCTATGGGAGCCTGTCATTAGGCCAAAATGTGAAATTCTGATGACAGGTTCCTTTTATTTAAACAGATATTTATCTGCTGGATCATGTCCAGAAAATAATTAATAATCTTGTTTTGGACAAGTAATATTAAGAACTTGTTCATATCACAGGCAGCAAACAATGGATCCATTGTATGTTATGTATGGCCTGTGTGTTATCTCCATGTGGAGTCCCCTCATGGCAATGACAACAATAAAGACTTCCCAAGACCTGGGTAGGAATAGGAGCGGATCTGAGTTTTGTGGTTTGGGTAGTCATCTCATACTCAGAGCAGCAAAAACAGGGACAATTTCCCTATTCCATTGAAAATAATTGGATGCCACCAAAGGAAAGAAAAGCCGTATTCACTATATTCCACGCAGAATATGGGAAGTCGATGCTACAGTTTGTTATGATGGGTGATACAATGAACAATATTCTCACTCCAATAACTTTTTTGGGACTGTCCGATCTTTAGATCAGTTATTATTACATTTTATATGTGTTGTGAAGTTTGTGGGTTTTTTTTAACTTTTTTTATTTTCACATTACTAGTATATAAACTAGTGATAATGTAATCACTCATTCATAGTAATGCATTGCAGTAACCATGTATTGCAGTGCATTAGAAGTGTCAGCAGGGGCGTAACTTGAGAGGTTGCAGAGGGTGCGGTCGCAACCGGGTCCATGAGGTTTAAGGGGCCCATAAGGTGTCAATTTCCCATATGAGAAGACTAGTACTATATACCATACATTATAGTCAGAGGCCTGGCACAGACTTTGCAGTGGGGCCCATCAGCTTCATGTTATGCCACTGAGTGGACTGGACAGGCATGTGCTGATGGCAGACACGGGGACGTTCATTTGGTCCCTGGCTGCTCGGCACTAAAGACAGAGCCCCCTCCCTCTACAGGTACATTGATGTGACCCCGGAATCGAAGGGGCTAACAGCCGGATTTAATAGAGTTCCGATCCGGACTGTTAGAGCAGGGTCCCGGCTGTCATAAGACAGCTGGGGCACTGCTCTTCCCTGCACGGGGGGCCTGTACAGACCTGAGGTTAGACCGACTCAGAAATCCGTATGGGCGGTCACTAAGGGGTTAATTGGGGGGAGTTCCACCCAAAGTCTTATGTGCAACTAATCTATCCTGGGTCATTATACAGTACTTCTAAATTTATCCCAATAGGTAACATGTATAGACCCCGCGTGACTTACAGTTAAAAGGGTAATAATTGATAAAAAGAGGATGATAAAGCAAAACAAATTCTAAGAATTTTTTTAAGTGTATCAATACGTAAAAAATGGGTCAGAGCAGGTTGGACTCCTATATTTTGAAAATGGGGGAATGGTGACTGGAGACCAAGAGAAGGCCGAGATACTAAATGGGGTTTTTAGCTCAGTTTATACAATAGAAGAAAGAACTTCTGACGTTGCAGGTGCCAGTGCGGGTCATGCATCCTGTAATATACTAGACTGGTTGGATGTAGACATGATCCAATAAAATAAATGCATACAGGGCTCTTGGACCAGATGGGTTACGCTCCACAGTTCTTAAAGAACTCAGTTCTGTTATTGCTGTAAAGCTTTCTAAAATCTTCAGAGATTCCCTAATGACTGGCACGGACCCTGGAGGGTTCTGCTAAATTCAAGGATCCTGTTCCATTAGATTTCTATAAACTGAACCCTCCTATACATGTGCACATGTATTCTCACTAGATATTAATGACGGCGGCTTATCTCCTTTAGATCAACCCAACCAGTCATGTTAAAATCCACTTGCTCTATCCTCATCTTCCCCAACATCTAGCGTCCGGAATATGGATGGTTGGCCAGACCCACTGAATCCGTGGGTTTGGCCAACATTAATCTAATTAGTATTGTCACCTTTAGACCAGTAATTATTACAAGAGCAGATATGTGAAGTCATATAAACATATCCATCCCGAGACCACAGCTTTGTAGATACCAGGAAAGTGGCTGATAGTAATTGATTCTCTTAAAGCGGCTTCGAGCAAAAGATTCGGCATCCCCTATAAATAATACTTGTGTAAGTGCTTACTGAGAAGAGGGGCAGAGCCGCCCCATCTATCATCAGAGCTCACATTTCGATCTCTCGTCCATTCAGCTCTGCTAACCTCTTGTAGACACAATGCAGCTGATGAATTATACATGAAGCAGATTGCATCCTCTAGAGGTGACATGGGCATATTTCAATGTGCATAAAACTTGTAACTCTTAATTTCTGACCTATAAAAACAGGAATGTTTTGCGCTTATTGAAAAACTATAAACCTGCAAAGTCATTTCCAGCCATAGTATAATGTCTGTGCACTCTTGACCTAAGGAGCCATCCTATATTTCACCATTTTTAGGTAATGCATTACTTTACAATAATTTTTAGTAAATATAGTAAATTAGAGATTCTACTTATTTCCCCATTATATATCTTAATAGGAGAAATCTAAAAATTATTTTTAAAAAATTATAAAAACTATCAGCTCATAAGGAAACCCAATGGTCTACATGACATCATTACGTCAACCTAAATTTTTATAGGTCCAATACATTTTTGATGCTGATGATCTTATGGATACTGAAGATGGATCATCAATAGTGAGGATTGAATTGAAGTGGAAGAATTGGAATTTGATCAGAAGTTCATAAAAACTTTGATTCGAAGCTGAAATGAAGTATTAACTAAAATGGTGACTACCTGTGTTTGAAAGCCTCTACTATGTGGGGACACTGTGACTACTGGCTACTGTTGGAACACTGTGACTATTGGCTACTGTGGGGGTAGTGTGACTGTTGGCTATGGTGAGTGGGCACTGTGATGGCTGGCTACTGTGTGAGGGTCCTGTGACTTCTGGCTACTGTGTGGGGGCACTGTAACTGTTGCTTACTGTGTGGGGGCACTGTGACTGCTTCATATTGTGTGGACTCTGTGACAGCTGACTTCTGTGGGGGCACTGGGACTACTGGCTACTGTGTGGGTGCACTGTAACTGCTTCATATTGTGTGGACTCTGTGACAGCTGACTTCTGTGGGGGCATTGTGACTGCTGACTACTGTGTGGGGTACTGTGACTATTGGCTACTGTAGGGGTCCTGTGACTGTTGGCTATGGTGAGTGGGCCCTGCGATGGCTGGCTACTGTGTGAGGGTTTGGTGACTGTTGGTTACTGTGTGGGGGCATTGTAACTGTTGCTTACTGTGTGGGGGCTCTGTGACTCCTAATTACGGTGTGGGGCACTGTGACTACTGGCTACCGTGTGGGTGCAATGTAACTGCTGGATATTGTGCGGACACTGTGACAGCTGACTTCTTTGGGGGCATTGTTTCTACTGGCTAATGTTTGGGGGCACGGTGGCTGTTGGTTACTGTGTGGGGCACTGTGACTACTGGCTAAAGTTTGGGGCACGGTGGCTGTTGGTTACTGTGTGGGGCACTGTGACTATTGGCTACTGTTTGGGGGCACTGTGGCTGTTGGTTACTGTGTGCGGGCACTGTAACTGTTTCTTATGGTGTGGTGCCATTGTGACTGCTGACTACTGTGTGGGACACTGTAATTACTGGCTACTGTGTGTGTTACTGCAACTGAATAGCGCCAAAGCTATACAGTTGGAGGAGCCTTTGGTATTGAGCCTCCGGATAGGTCTTAACCTGTAGGTCCAGACAACGCCTTTAATCTTATTAAGTACAATTACCAAGTGCATGTTTTATGAAATAAATTTAAATGAATTAAAATGGGGATAGAGGGGACAACCTGCATATTATAATGGGCCCTAAATTATAAGGATGATATCATATTGTACAGGTTGGATAAAAGTATATTCTTAGCAAGTATTGTCTGATGATTGAATGTGCAGCATGGGATGAATGACTAATAAATCTTAAGAAATGAAGACACGCCAGGAAGGCTAGAAGCGCTAGACATGTTTTGACGTTAGCGATCAGAAGATGAAAGCTGACCATGGAAGAATGGTGGAACCACGCTGACAAGAACTTGTTCTGCCGTAGTTAAAATGTATGGAAATCAGAGCACTGATCCCTATACACTAATGGGGGGAATTACAGTAGGTTATTCTCAAATACAGGAAAGACAAGACTGGTTCTCGCAATGTTCTCATAGTTCACATATAGAAATAGATAACACTGGGACTAGGATTTGCAATAGGAGAATATATATATTTTTGCATTTCCTTGTAATATATGTATCAGATGTGAGTGCATATATATTATAAACAATGTTAGTGGTTCCAGGTCCCTGAGGCTAGTCATGTAACGGCCCCCCTCTGCCCCATCCAGAAGTGTCATATCAGTCTTACACCCATGCTGACTTCAGTTGTGAAGAGACACTATTTTTAGGTGTCCTGTTTTATAGCAGGTGACTGTACCGCTGATGCTGCCCCCTTTCTAGCTGCAGTTGGTGTTGCCTGAGGCAAAAGCCTCAACTCGCCTCATGGATGATGCCACCTTGTCTGTAGTCTTGTTTTCAGTGATACACCCATCTTGGAATCATTTTATGATTAGAGGTGTCTGATCTTTGGGATCCTCAGGAGTCTCAGATTGAAGAGGACTGCACCACAGATCAATTAAGAATATGCTTAGGGGTATCCATATAGGGACACTCTTAAAGGGGTTGAATCAAGTTTGCACGTTATACCCTATCTATAGTTAAGCGGATTAAAAACTAATCAGTGAGCGTTTGACTGCTTGGGCACAGAACACATTTAGTGCAAGATGTTTTTCAGGATTCAAAAAAATAGGTTGTAGTAACCCTACTCTGGCTCCCACTACCAGTGATGGGGTGGTCGTCTGTGCAGAGTCATAGGTCATAGGTTACAGTACCTGCTGCAGCCAATCAATCGACTTAAAATCCAAAAAAATTGGCAAATAGGGGGGGGGGTGTCATGTATCTTTCTATATGGGGGAATGGGGGTTATTTGAAATTTGGGTTAGCATTGAAGCGCCTGCGATCGGTAACCAGCACCCGGTGTTTTGCATTGTTTCAATGATTGTACCAATGTGATCTGGCCGAGCCCCACCCAAAAGTGCATTTGTAGGCACAGTACAAACACCATGTGTGGTCGCACATTGAATGTAATTTTTTTTGTGTGACAGATTATGAAAATTTGTGGCTTTTTTTCTTAATTTTGTTTGTTTGGGATTATTATTTATATAGTTGTCTAAACTGGACTGGGACAGTTGTGTCAGTACCAAAAAACCTTTTTTTTTCTTATTTCTTTGGGATGCTGATGAGGGACAAAGGGAACCTAATCCCTTTTCAGTCATTTTGACCCTGCTATCTCATCCCGAAATGTATCAGAAGAAGTTGCCTCAACGACCCCTCAAAAAATGTTGAGGGCGTCATGTGTAAGCATATGCACAGTAAATAAAGTAAAATACATTGGGGCAGAGGTCGCACTAACATTTTTCCAGAAGGGTAAAAATACTCCTCTCACCATTTTTGAGGAGTATTTTTACCCTAGGAGGAGTATGAAAATTTTGGTAATACACCGCACACATAGCACACTCACACAGAACACAGCACACGCTCGCCGCTCACAGCACAGCACACTCTCGCCGCTCACAGCACAGCACACGCTCGCCGCTCACAGCTCAGCACACGCTCGCCGCTCACAGCACAGCACACGCTCGCCGCTCACAGCACACGCTCACCCGCTCACACAGCACACCACTCACCCGCTCACAGCTCACACTCAACGCTCACAGGACATCACTTCCCTATCACAGACAAACCTCCCCGTACTTCACCGCACACACACTCATTTCCTTACCCCACACAGCACACAACACTAACTCCACAGCAACAATCATCTAATCACAGCACAGAACTCACCCGCTCCACAGCCACACGTCTCAACCGGCACACGCTCACCGCACACACTCCCACCGCAACACTCCACCTAATCATCAGCACCACCACACTCACTTAATCACAGCACACAATCACAAATACACAGCACACAAACTCACCCGCTCACCGCACCACGTCTCCCGCCACACACTCATACGCACCCCACTCACCAATCACAGCCCCACACTCACCGTCACAGCCACACAATCAATCCATCACAGCACAGCACACACTAGTCACTATCACAGCACAGCACACAGTTCACTAATCCACAGCATATGCACACCTCACCTACGCACACACTCACCGCACACACTCACTAATCACAGCACACTATCTCACCACCACAGCACCACCTCACCGCTCGTACAGCAACAATCAACTAATCAACCCAACACACAGCCGCTCACCTCGCACACTACTCACCCGCACAGCACACTACTCACCGCTCACATGCTACAGCCCACAATCCACTAATCACATGCCACAGCACACACTCGACCGCCACTCCCCACTCCCGCAACACACTACACTCACGCCTCACAGCACAGCACACACTACACCGCCACAGCACCAGCACACAACATAATCACGGCAAGCACCACTCATACAGACCCACTGCCACTCTTCACTAACACTGCCTATCGCAGAAAGCACCGCCTCGCCCTCCTCCGGTGGCGGCACTCACATCACACAAGAACACTGCACCCACTACGATCACAGAACACACAGTGCACCCTCACACCTGCCCCACACTGCCACCACACTCACCGCACACCACTGGCCACCCCCCACATCCCACTCGACACCTCAGTTTGGTCAGTCCTCAGCCACAACTCCGTCCTCCAGCGTTATTCTACTCTTCTCCCGCACAGCGACTCCCCCTAGTTGCAGCACTTGCCAGTCCAGCCCGTCTTTATTCCTGGTCACGCACAGCAAAACACTTAAGTCCGCAACCACTGCTCACCTGGCCCGACATCTCTAACACAGGTCCCCCTGCGTTAAGTACCTCGCCTCCCCCCTGCGACATAGAGACCTCACCGCAATTGCACCCCACCCCTCTTTCGCAACATCCACCACCCACGTGAGGGCCATGCTTTCCCCGCGGTCCACACCACTGCCCTCGGCACCGTATCAACGCAGTTCATTTCCGACCCCTCCAGCTTCTTACGCACTACGAGTTCAGTTACCGGGCGAACTTCTCCCTCGCGCGTTGTCTTCACTCCGTGACCCCGTCGCGTCTTAGTCATCGCCCAGCTCGCCTACTAACCGTCTAGGCTAGGACAGGAGCCTTCTTCTGCGGTCTTGCCCTCTCGTTGAAATGTGCCGTGGCCTCTCTGAGCACTCCCAGTGAGTCGCTATGTGTGGGCTACCAGCTCCGCACGGGACAGTCCCCTTCTAGCCGAGGGTTCTCCCTCAGATTCGCACGCGAGCCGCACGAAGCAGCGCGCACGGGGCGGCTCGCCCACGACGACTCTGTCTTCCCCTGGGGGTGGTGCTACTTCACATCGGTCTCCTCTCTGTTCTAGCGCACAGACAGAGCGGTTCAGAACCGCGATGCAAACTGAGGTGTTCAATGCGGCAGATCGAAGCGAGCACGACGAGAGCAACGCCCCGGGCCACGGCTCCGCACGCCGGCCGCTCGCGGGCGGGCTGCAACCGCACGGCCGCCCGTCGGCGCACCGCCTACCACGGCCCCGGATTCCACGGTCCACCCCCAGGTAACACGCCGTCAAGCGGAAGGAACCCGTTGAGAACAGTGCATACAGTGTCATCGGGGGCACACACTGGATTGCCCTGCTGTACGTAGACAGCGTGAGGTGCTGCGACAGCGGCTTCAGCTCATGGCGGGCAGCGGGCTGGATAGGCGGGCGGAGAGAAGGGAAAAGTGGCCGCGCGGCGCACCCGACGACCCCCGTACGCACCCCCACCCGCCGCGCCGCCTACGCAGAGCCGTACCCATCCCATCAGGCCACAGACCGGTGGCCGGTACCAAGCCTAACAGCGGGAACCATATTAGGCTCCGCGATAGCCATAAGCAGTACAAAGCTTCGTACACCGCTATGTGACACACATTATTTGGGGCGGCAGCGCGCAGGAGTGATGGTAGGGGCGAGGGAGGAGTCTGTGTGGGATAGGGCTTAGAGGGCGCCCTCATTCACCATCAGGTCTATGATGACGTAGGTGAGAGCCGTTAATGCCGACTACGTATAGTCATTGAGTGGACGGCATCATTGTACTTACCCATGTCCATGCATCCAGCATCCCGCAAAGTCGTTCTCCGACGAAGGATGAACTCATGCATCATCTGGTGCAGACTATCTTTACAACTTTTATAGGATTCGTGGCGAACCCTTGCACCAGAGTATGCCTGCAACCTACACCGGGCGAGAACTACACCTGCTTATTAAGTATTCTCCGCTGGCCCATCCGCTTGTCTGTTCCCCCGCGCTACTTTATCCAGTATCTCACTACCCCCCCTTTTTTCCTCACTAGTGTGGCTTTGTCCGTTACTCTCCCCTCGCCCCCTTCGAGTTGCTTGACCCCTTTGCGCTTTTACCCCACCTATTAATATTCTTTTTTTGTATCATCAGTCCTTGGTTTGTCTTCTCTACGATCTCCTCTATTGATTTCCGTCCTTCGACTTGTAGGCCCGACCTCGTGTATTTCACGCCCCCCCCCCGATCTTTGTCGACTGTTGCAAGCCCGCCGCGCGATTGCACCCAAAATTCAACCGTTGTGCCACTAAAATCCCGGGGCAAATTGATGGCAGAAACGAGGAATCGATGGGAAAACCTGACATAAAATGCTGCATGCTGCGTGACCTTAATAAATGAGTCCCCATTAAGATAGTGAAGCTGAAGGCTTACAATATTTTTTACACTTACTTGATACATTAGTGATAGTTTTCACACCCGTATTATAGCTGGTTACTTTGATTATGTGGTTCTATTTACGACAAAGGATAATGGTGAGATTTTGAAACTCTAATCTCCTGTAGGGTTGAAGCCGGTTCGCTGTATTGTGTTCTTAAGCATAGCTGTAAGTAAGATAAAGACTGTTTAATTTGATAAGATTCCTGGGCCCTAGGAATTGCCACAGGTAACTATACATGTTATGATAATACTAATTAATAGAAGGAAGTCAAATGGTAATGGCACATAAGTCTTTTGAAGTTGGCGGCCTTATGAGCGAAGTGCCCTTATCGTATCAAAACTGTACCTCACATGAAACAGTTTCATTTAGATTATACGCTTCATGCATATTCAGTCATTTTAGAGAATAATGTATATTCTGTAGACTGACTCTGCTTTATAGAGAGTTTTCCTGACTTAAAATTATAAGTCATTACTAGGTTATAGGTAGATAAAACACCTGGCACCTCACTCTCGAAGACTGTGTTCACATATTCTGGTTGAACCGCGCTTTGAAATGCAGGGATTGGGGGTGGGCATGTAAACAATACGAAATACAAAGGGGCACATTTATGTTCTCCCGTGAGAAATCCGCTTGGCGCCTGCGCTGCCCCGGTAAAATGGCTCTATGCCAGACCCAACCTAAGTTAGAATTGTACCATGGTCTGCACCTGTACGGGCGTGGGCTATAGTTTGTGCGTTCCTGCCCCGTGCCAGGCGACTCTGCCACTGGCCGCACCCCATTCATGCCTCTCCATGCCCACTTAGCTGGAAGTGGCGTAAATAGAGAAATAGGTCTAATTCGTAGCCATGTGCTAAATATTGGGTGCCAGATTTCAGTCATGTATGTGCTCCATAGTGTTTTTTACCAATCAAATGTGTTTCATGCATGCCGGCACGGATGCGCCACAATCTGATCGCGTGTGCCAAAAACTAGGGGCTTTTCGGCGCAAACCCGACAAAAAAGAGTGATTCGGACCATTAGTAAATGTGCCCCATTATGCTGTACAATGTGTCCTACGGCAGGACAAATGTTATTAGGTGCACATCCTCCATCTTAGTGTTGTCAGGCAGATTCTGGGGCCCCCCTGAAACCACTATGGGCCCCATAGCAGCTGCTTTGGCTGCTAACCGCCTGTTAGTTAACCTCCTGCTGCAGCCTATCACAAACTTATTATCTGCTTCAATACAAGAGTAAAGAAGAAGGCCTACAGCATCTGCCAGCTCTTCCTATAGTACTGAACGGGAGATAGCCACATATATTTTTTATTCTCTGTTTTCGAGGATTGTTGAAGATTTTTGTATTTTTTTCTGGCGGTGTGAAGAGGACCAACTCAAAGATGTTTTCTCATCCCGCATGTTGTGCATTATTCAGTATTCCACCTCTTCCACTCCCAGGATGAAAGACAAGTAGTCTGTACTACAAGCAGCAAAGCCGATGAGAATAGAAATCCTGTTTTACTTCTTTATAAAATTGTCAGAAGCACCAGAAGACAAGACAGATCCACATTGACTATTGACATGAGTCAAGAATAGAACAATAAAGGGTGCAACCAGCTTAACAGAATATATATATAGTTGTAATATATTATATATTATATATAATATATATCACGGGCGTGGCCGTCGGAAAACCTGACAGATTCGGAAAAACCGCTGTATTTAAAAAACAAAAATGTGTCGCTTGACACTTACATGCACCAGGAATAGGTTGGTGAACTCCCGCGAACCCAGGCGGACCTCGGCGCAGCAGCGACACCTGGTGGACATCCGTCGCACGACCTTAGTGAATCGCCAGAAGACCCGAATCCTCGACGGAGAATGCGCCGCTGGATTGCGACAGGACCGGTTAAGTAAATGTGCCCCATTATGTATATACAGTGCACATCTTCCACAATACACAGCACGAATCGGCAACTTAGATAGGAAATGTCAGGGAGAGGGAGGGGACAGCAGGACAACAGGACCAGGGATCTCTCATCTCTGATTCACTAATTCCTTCCCCCATGTGGTCAGCAGCTATTGGAACAGATCTGTGTAAGTGTATTAACGTATATATCAGTGCATAAATGTGTAAGTATACAAATATGTATATTTTCTGAGGGAATACCCCATTCCATAGTCTGCTATGGGGCCCTGCATCTCCTAGTTATGCCCCTGCTCCATAACTGATAAATAACATCACTAGCTTATAATAAGTCAAGATTTTTACAATTATATACAGTCAATGGCAAAATGTTGCTCTAACTGCAGAACACCAGACGTGTCCATTCCCTATAACTGGCCGTCCACTGCCTATAACCATGGAAAATCCGTCTCTAGCAGCAGAGACAGATTAGTTAGTGGGAGGATAACCGGGTATCTATAAGGCTGAATGCATATGATCAGGATTACATGTAGTGGCTGGGCACCCTAACTATAGGCTTGAACTCATCAGAAATTGATGGCCTCTTGAAGATAGGAGATTGATCAAAAATTCAGGATAAGCTTTGATTGTTAGCTTGCCTTACACTAGACTCTATGAACCACAGTTTGGCTAGCAGCTCTAAACCCGGTGGAATGCAACCGCGGGACCCTTAATAAATGTCCCCCAATATCTCTCTACTCTCATTGCTCCTATGTCTGATGTCAGAGAACTGATCCAATCCCATCCCGGATTGGAGCTATGGTATGTCATGAAAGGTTCTGTGGACCAGTGCTCTTTGAATGCTTTAGCCTTGTACTTGGCCCACTGTGTTTATTCTAGCTTCCATATTCCTGTCTATGCAGTTACCTAGCAATTTTGTACTACTGTGTCCTCCTGTCTCAGACCTATATTTAGCACCTACTCCTCTATGTTTCTGACAATTTTATAAAGAAGTAAAACAGGATTTCTATTCTCATCGGCTTGTCTGCTGTAATACAGGACATACTTGTGCTTTTCATCTCTGGGAGTGAAGGGTGGAATACTGAATAATGACAACATGAGGGATGAGAAAACATCTTTGAAGTTGGTCCTCTTCACCGCCAGAAAAAAAATCTTTCAAAATCACTCTGAAACAGAGATAAAAAAATATATTGTGCTATCTCCCTTCAGTATCTATAGGAAGAGCTGGCGGATGCTGTATGGCCTTCTTCTTTACTCTTGTGTTGAAAACAGATGATAAGTTTGTGAAGGCTGCAGCAGGAGCTTAACTATAGCGGTAGCAGCCAAAGCAGCTGCTATGGGGCCCTCAGTGTCGGGGGCCCCAGAATCTGACCTGACACGCTAAAGAATGGAGGATGTGCACCATTATATACATGTTGTCTTGTACATTGTACAGCATAATATGTATCTACAGTGCACATCTTCCACAATACACAGCACAAATCGGCAGGGAGAGGGAGGGGACAGCAGGGCAACAGGACCAGGGATCTCTCATCTCTTATTCCTGTTGTGTACTTCCCCCAAGTGTTCAGCAGCTACTGGGACAGATCTGTGTAAGTGTATTAATGTATACATCAGTGAATAAATGTGTAAGTTTTCAAATACATATGTTTTGTGAGGGGATAGGGGGCCCAATTCCATAGTCTGCTATGGGGCCCTGCATCTCCTAGTTACGCCCCTACTCCATAACTGATAAATAACATGACTAGCTTATAATAAGTCAAGATTTTTACAATTATATACAGTCAATGGCAAAATGTTGCTCTAAACTGCAGAACACCAGACGTGTCCATTCCCTATAACTGGCCGTCCACTGCCTAAAACCATGGAAAATCAGTCTCTAGCAGCAGAGACAGATTAGTTAGTGGATAACCGGGTATCTATAAGGCTGAATGCATATGATCAGGATTACATGTAGTGGCTGGACACCATAACTATAGGCTTGAACTCATCAGAAATTGATGGCCTCTTGAGGATAGGAGATTGATCAAAAATTCAGGATAACCTTTGATTGTAGGCTTCCCTTACACAAGACTCTGTCAACCACAGTTTGACTAGCAGCTCTAGAGCCCAAACTTGTTTCAGGAGTTGTGGGTGGTGGGATTTCTAGGTGGGATTTCTGATTATTGACAGTTATAAGTGAATTGGGGACAGGTCAACACTGAGTCCAGTTTTTGGCTGCAGTGGTGAACTGAAAACAAACAAAGCCTCATAAGGTTTTAGCTTATTAAACTACTAGCAACGTCTGGTAGAGTATGAAATGTCCTCCATGGAAATCCCTCTTCTGTGTTAAATTGATAAATATCCCGCTCCTGGCAACCTTGATTGATTTCCACCATTCCTTTCTGCCACCACCCTAGCTGTGATTGACATAATGGGGCACATTTACTTACCCGTCCCGTTGACGCCGCCGATCTGGAATGTCCAACGAGGATTCAGAGCTGCCGCGATTCACTAAGATTGTGCATCCAATTTCCTGAATGTTTTTAAATTCTGTGGTTTGTCCGAATCAGTCAGGTTGTACGACGTCCACGCCCCCCGATTTGTGTCGCATGCAAGCCGGTGCGCCACAATCTGATCACGTTTAACAAAAACCCGGGGCAATTCACTGCAAAACAGAAATTTTGTGAAACCCGTCTAAAAAAGCGGCCGCGCTACCCTTAATAAATGTGCCCCAATATCTCTCTACTCTCGTTGCTCCTATGTCTGATGTCAGAGAACTGACCAATCCCATCCCGGATTGAAGCTATGATATCTCATGTAAAGTTCTGTGGACCAGTGCTCTTTGAATGCTTTAGTCTTGTACTTGGCCCACTGTGTTTATTCTAGCTTCCGTATTCCTGACTATGCAGTTGCCTAGCAATTTTGTACTACTTTGTCCTCCTGTCTCAGACCTATATTTAGCACCTACTCCTCTATGTTTGTATTGTCTTGTCTTTGTCGTTGGTTGTGTTTGCAATTTGGAGTAGGAAGGGAACATTGACCAGTTGTCTTCTATCTCTTAGGGTAGGAAGAGCAATTAGGCAGGGACAGCTGGGAAGGGGTTTTACTGAATCTCGGCACACTTTAGTCACGTCAGCTTCTTTATATTCCATATTCGATATAGCAGTTAATTGGGAAGGGGGCCCACTATTTTTTATTTATCCGTTCCCAAACCCTGCATAACAGGTTCTCTTTAATTTCTAAGAATTTATGAAATTTTTTTGGCTACCCCTATAAAAGGTCAGTCTTATATATGTCTGACACTATGTGTGACACAGAACCCCATATCATGGTATAGATTCTATTTATGCAGATGGTATAAAGGATTTGCGCACACATAATGGATCTGACACATATTATTACATGATTTGCTGCAGGAATCTAAAGCTGGTGCTTGTATTTCTGATGGAGTTGAGCTGAGATGCACATCAGGATTAGCCCCATTGATATTCATAGATTTCATCACAGACATGAGATGTGGGTTGACATGGATTTTAGTGTGGATTCCTAAATCCTTATCAAATTCAACATGTGCTAAAGGAACCAAGGAATACGATGAATACATACAGGAGATACTCAATGTATTCATTAAATACACACTTGTAGGACCGAATAGTTATCCGTGCAATGATATTGTGTAAGAATATTTCTTTACTGCATGTAGTAAAATGTAATGTACAAGATAAGTGATTTGCCCTCTTCTGTCTTTCAGGAAATATGAGGATGAGTTAGACATGGATAAGGTGACAGCTGCCATGGTGCTGACCAGTCTGTCCACAAGCCCGCTGGTTCGCAGTCCACCCATCCGGCATACTGGTAATGTGGCCAATATATTCAGCATCTTATGTAACTCTATTGCATGTTTGAATATGATATTGTGGTTTTTTTCCCCCAATTTTTTTATGCAGTAAAAAAAGTTCTATTCACTATGGCTTGATGGCACAGATATGGCATGATGCCACCTAGGCTCTATGGCACAGAAGGATTCTATATCTAGATTGTTCTCTTCCCCGACAGATATAAATGAGTCTTGGAGAGATTGCGGCTTTGTCCCTTCCAGTTCCAGCAGCAGTGGTTATTGGAGCTGGAACACAACCAGTGACTACTCCAATCCATCTACCCCATCGCCCCCATTATCCGCTGATAATTTCAAGCACTTCCGGTGTATGGTCCATCCCGATGACATCACAGATGATACTGATAACGGAAACTTATTTTTTGAAGACCCTGTGCCAAGAAAAAGAAAGGTCTGTTTATTCTTTTCCATTTTCCATAGTTTCATGAAACTTCCAACATCAGTAGCATCAGCTCTTTTATATATAGTAAAGGATTCATCTTGTATCTACTATAAAGTGTAAATGTGATATTTTTTCCTTCAGGCCTGCGGGTGCTCTGTAAATAAACCATCTTATAGATGCAGTGCAAGACACTACAGGAATCCTAAATCCCAATGGTCTATCTGTCCATCTCATATCTATCTATCCATCTCTATTCTATCTATCTATCTATCTATCTATCTATCTATCTATCTATCTATCTATCTATCCATCTCATATCTATCTATCTATCTATCTATCTATCTATCCATCTCATATCTATCTATCTATCTATCTATCTATCTATCTATCTATCCATCTCATATCTATCTATCTATCTCTCTATCTATCGATCTAATCCAAAAATGAAGCTGCCCTCCAGATCCAAGCAGGTAAAAGTGAAGAACAGTTTATTCCAGAACAGCTAGTTTTGGAATAAACTCTTCTTCACTTTTACCTGCTTGGATTTGGAGTGCAGCTTCATTTTTGGGTTTTATGCACACATGTACTCACCCCGAACTCTGAGGCCTCTGCACCCCCCTTCTAGGGGTACTTTGGACATTGTGCTCCTGTGGACTTTCTTTATCTATCTATCTATCTATTTATCTATCTATCTATGATCTGTAGATCTATCTATGTATCATCCATCTATCTATTGTTTATCTATCTACAAATCACTAATCTATATCTTATCTATCTAAAAAATGTCTCCAACTATTATCTATCTTTTATCTATTTATCAGTTTATCTGTATATATTTCCATCTGCGTCTTTCTTTCTCATATCTACCTATGGTATCCGTCTATCTGTCTATCTATATGTTTATCCATTGATTTATCTAATCTTATATTATCTATCTGTATCTGTATTTATTCAACAATCCATCAAGTTGTCTGTTATCTATCAGGTTTTTTTTTTTATCTATCTATCTATCTATCTATCTATCTATCTATCTATCTATCTATCTATCTATCTATCTATCTATCTATCTATCTATCTATCTCATCTGTTTATCAGTTCATCTAACTACCAGTCAATCAATCTATTGTCAGTCTATCAGTATACTGATATGACAGATGTGTCTAGAAGAAAACAGAAAAAACTTGGAGCAGGACTTGTATAGGTCAATCACTGGTGCAAGTCTTCAATAGTGGCTGATCCAGACACATCAAAAGTTCACCAGAACAATATGTGATATGTGTCTATATATTAGAGGGAGAAGATGTATCATATGTTGATGCATCACCCGCCAGCACATGATCTAAACCCCATTGGATCTATCAGGAATAGAGATGAGCGGACCCTTCCACTCGGGGTCCTGGTCAACCCGAACAGCCAATCCAGCAAATTAACACTGCTAGCAACTAACCATGGCTATGAGTGACTGCTATTTCATCTGTGCCTGAACCTGGTGGAATGTATAGATATGAATTTACTTATCTTTCTTTTTATCTATCATCTATTTTATCAGTTCATCTGGCTACATATTGATCTAGCACGGTATTTTTCTATCTTCTTTCAGTTTATCTGTATAGTTTTTACATCTTTGTATCTCTCTCATATCTATCTATCTATCTATCTATCTATCTATCTATCTATCTATCTATCTATCTATCATCTGTTTATCAATTTTCTATGATTCAATATTCTATATATAATCTATCAGGTTATCTCTCTTCTTTGGATCATCTACCTGTCTGTTGATTATCTGTCGGTCTATACATGCCATAGATTACATGCACATACATTCTGGATGTCAGACAAGTGACATCTGTGTGATTCCTTTTGTCATATTCTGTTAGTCACTTGCTGGAGATCAGCATCATGTCTGGTGACTGATGTCTCGGCTAGTTAGACTAACACGAGGTACAATGTTGCTCTATGTTGCTGCTCTCAGCCTTCAGCCATTGTAAGGAGACGTCTCCCTGAACAAAGAGTCGTGTTACTCACGGTTTATAACACGGTTATACAGAACTATCATATTTGTATGCAGTCCCATTGTGTTATTATTAGGTTTTCCAATGTGTAATACATTATTGAAGCAAGGGATTCCACCATAAGACAATGCGCATAACAAAAAGTATAATATATGATACAATACAACATACAGATCATACATCTATAGGTCTACGACAATACAGTATGTGAGACCTGTCATATCTTACATCCCATTGTACTGCCCTGTTCTGTGTAGATGTCATATGTACATGATGTCATCTTTGGATATGTCATATTCTCCATAGAACTCAATGAAGGTGATGTTCAAATGTCTCTGGAAGAAGTGTGGAAAAATACTGAGCACTGCAGCAGGGATCAAGAAGCACATCCGGACCATTCATCTTGGGTAAGTCTTACTAGTTACCACCTCACAGTGAATGTAACAAGGAGTATATAGATATAGCACCTGTAAACATAACTGAACCAGAGAGTTCTGTCTGTAGTCATAGGTAGGCGGACTAGACCCCCAGGGTGCTCTGTTCCACCTATACCACCTCTACCATCAAAATCCATCATAATAAACCAGGGGCACTTACTAATAGATACTGTGATTGTAATCTTCTTATATTTGTTATTTATAGACTCCTTCCTTCTAAAATCAACTCTTAAGATTATGCTAATGAGTCTGAAGGGCTAACCCTAACCCCAGAGCCTTTCTGTGCTGTAGCTTCACAGGCTATTACACTGTTTAGGAGCACTCCCTCCCACTGTGTGCTGAAACTACCTTTTCTGCTGTGAGGTTACATCAGATAGAGGGAGGGGGAAATGCTGAAGTGGCAGAGAGGAAGGGGAGACTTTATGCCAGAATTACAGCATAAATTTGCTCCAATTTGCTCTTTTTGGCCACATGTTGTCTATTTTTATTTAGTTATCAATAGTAAACTTACTCAAAGATATTTGGATCGAAAGCTTGTAAAACTTCAATGGATTCCCTGGGCCAAGTGAATAGGATCTAGTTGGCAGTAACGCCTCGTGGCCACTGAACGGTCCTGTTGTTTGCAGTCCATTGTGTTATCTCCATTTCTGAAGACTGCAAAGAAAACAGCATACAGGCAGTCCCTGAGTTACACACAACATTGATTCTGTAGGTCTGGTCTTAAGATGTATGTAAATCTGAACAGGTGCTGTATATTCTGTATGTGTGACACCATTCAAATTATTTTCGGTCCCTGTGACAATTGGATTTTAAAAATTTTAGGTTGACAAGAGAACAAAGTTCAGGGTAAAGTTCAGTAAAGTAGCAGCATCCAGAGAGCTTTACCAGAGGTCACAATGGTCAGAGAGGTCTGTTTTTTAACTAGGGGTCGTCTCTAAGTCTGGTGTTCTTAAAGAAGACCTGGCAGGTTGGTATGGGATCCTAAACCAACTACAGGTCCTTGTGGACCTGTGGTTTAGGGCCCAAATCAAACTTTTTGAAGTTTTTAAATGGAAATAAAATAGTAGTCTTAAATACTTACCTGGATGTGAGTCCGATGAGGCACATCGGATTCACATCAGAAGATCTTGTGTTTGCACCACATGACGCAATGAGTGAAGTGAAGCCGGGACAGTATCCCGACTTCACTGCGCACGTGTTGTACCTAAGGCGCTTGCGCAGTGAAGCTGGGGTGCAATGTTCCGGCTTCACCTGCCCGGAAGGCACGGGTGATGAGGAAACAAGGTGAGTATTATGTTTTTGTTTTAAAATTCTTACATTTTTTAATTCTTAAAAATTATACAGGAGGATTTGGGACACTATACTACTGATCCATTAGGACTTGTGGGTGGTTTAGTGTCCCAAATCGCCCTTACAGGTCGGAGACTGCCTGTATTCGTCTTTATATCGGATGTAGAAGCTCCTCTGTTCTGATATCACCATTATCATCCTACCACCAACACCTTCTTAAAGTGGTGACTACCCTGAAATATGTCCCTGTACCCTTCTAATAAGTCTAAGTGTCACCTCTGCACGCCTGGTAACTTATTACGGTAAGACTTTTCAGGAAGACCACTAAAAACACTACCCTTCATATTTGATAAGACCATACCTCCAGAAGACTAACCTCTTCTGCAGTTTTGGAAGGTTGTCCCAGAATAGTTTTTCCTTATATTAGGGAATATGGTAGATCCCGGCTTCTTGTGGTGTATTTGGAACATTCACATAGATATTTCTATCTACAGACGCTCTGGGGACTCGGATGACTGTGATGGAGAAGAAGACTTTTACTATACAGAGATCAGGCTCAACAATGAATGTGGCACTGAGGGGCTGTGCAGTTTCTCGCCGGTATCTCCAGCTTTGGCATCGCCTCCCTCTACAATCCTTTTTCCAAGCACCGGTAGTTGTGACTCTATATATAACAAGACAGAGAGCAAACTGAATGGACGTCTAAGCAGATCAGCCCCCAACACCTTTTACCTTGTCCAGTCTGATCATCCTTACCAGGTAAACCACACGGACACCTTACAGATTATTAATAGGGTAACCTTGCTCCATTTATACAATATTGGTCATAATGGAATAGTACGACCCATAAATCATGCCCTGCATTGAGCACCCAATGTGCGGGGCACACAATGAGTAGCAGTCAACATATGGAGGTTCGGGGGATCATTCCAGGATCAAGATGACTTAGTGTCAGTAAGTTCATTGAATCCAGACTACTGTCTCCTGATACCTTTAATGAGTGGTATAAATATTCATGAAAAGGAGAATACTTTCATCTTTAGACACAGTACATATAGTGTACAGCTGAGACGTGTGTGATAATCCTCTGTTATATAGTAGGTCGGCTTCCCATTCCATTGAATTGTATCGATTACTGGGTTTTCCAGATCAAGCAATGAATTTTAAGGAATTCTATCAGATATTCTCCTCGAACATCCAACTATAAGACCTCAACCTCTATGTATCTGATAAGATAATGCTAGTGCCTTGTATGTACTCAATTTACTATTACTGTAATATGTTGTGAATATAATCCAAGCACCACTGATCATCCCAGGCTTCATATGAATTTAGAATAATGTGCCCTTGAAACCCATTGTTAAAGGGAACCTGTCACCAGCTTTTACCCCACTAGTCCCCTCAGGTAGGGTTGAAATGTTCTTTCTTAATTCCCTCTTTTAGGTGAAATCTCACACATTTTCCTATAACCTCCCCCTCCCCAAAGTTAGGCAATAATACGGCTCTTCTTATCCCACACGAGATGAGTCAAGTTTAGTGGTTGCAGGGATAGTGTCCCTTTAGAAGCCAGGATCTATGGTTCTCTAGTACCAAGAAGCAAGAATTGTGTGATATTAAAGTTAAGAATCTCATCTTTCAGATCCCATCAGGCTTATGATTCTGGGAGCTACAGAACCGAAGGTACAGTTAAAAAAGCGGAAGGAACCGGATCTTTATCTGCATCTCCCATTTCCATATCTTTAGCTGGGTGTGTCTCTGGTTTGGTAGCTCAAAGAGCCAATCGCCTAAAAGCATGTTTATATGTACCCCTGTAACCACTAAACTTGACTCATCTCATGTAAAATTAGGTGAGAAGAGTCATATTTGCAAGACTTTAGGGGAGATTTTTTTATAAGTAAATGGGAATTCTAGAAAGGACATTTCATACCCTACCTGAGAGGGCTGGTGGTTTAGTGGGGTAAAACCGGGTGAATCAATTCTAGTTATGTACCTGGAGGTAACTCTTTTAAAGAGTGTGTCCAGTTTTCACAAATAAATTTATTGTTTGTATTATGAGCAGTTATACAATTTCCCAATATCCTTTTTGTATCAATTCTTCCCAGATTTCTAGATCTCTGCTTGCTGTCATTCTACAGGAAGCTTCATTGTTTACTTCTTTTGGAAAAACATCGGTACCTGATGTGCACCTGTGTGACATCAGGTATATCATGTGTAACGAGCACCTGTGTGACATCACATGACCAATGATATAAGGAGCTGTGCATCTGTGTGACATAACATGACTAGGGATATAATGAGCCGTGCACCTTTGTGACATCACATGACTAAGGACTGTAAACAATAAAGCTTCCTATAGAATGACAGGAAGCAGAGATCTAGTAACCTGTGAAGAACTAATACAGAAAGTATATTGGAAAATGTTATAACTTTTCGTTATACAAACAATAACATTTTTATGTTGAAAGTGGACAACTCATTTAATGGGTTACCTCATGGTATACAACAAGAATTGATTGGGCCCCATAGGCAATTTTGACTTGGCTCCTTTGGGACTTGTACCTGTATTTATGACTGAGGTTCTGCAGATCCCTGTCCTGTTTCTAGACCAGATAGAAAGTTGACTGCGCATGTGCAGGACCTCATTAAGTTGTATGGAAGTGCCAAAAGTGGCAAGTCTTTTTGCCCAGCTATTTATGGTGCTTCTATAGACTTGAATAGAGGATCCACTGACAACTCTTTATTTATCCCAAGCAGGGTACAGGGGTCAGTGGATTCACGTTCTCGAGAAAGATGCCGGTCCCGGAGGTGAGACTCACATCTATCATGTATTTATGGCACATCCTGGGGATATCATGATAATCACCCTTAGGATGCCATCTTTATTTTATTAGGGCCCAACACTGTTCAGCTGGTTTGACTGACATAAAGACTGAGCACAGAGTCAGAGCCGTTAACGTGCCTTGTGTAGTGGCCAGAAAGTGTAACTGCACCCACGGCTCCCATCAGCATTGAGTTAAAGGAAATCTACAATCAAAATCCATCATGATAAACCAGGGACACTTACTCATAGATCCAGGCACCGTGACTATGGTGATTTTCATATATTTGTTATCCATGGCCTCCTTCCTTCTAAAATCAACTTTTATAATTATTCTAATAACCTTGAGGGCTTTGGTGGGTGTTTCCAGAGCCCCTCAGTGCTGTAGCTAAACATGCTGTTACAATGAGCAGGTATTGCCTCCCCTGCACTTTCTGCTGATGCTAGATTACACAGGCAGAAGCTGGAGGGCGAGACGTGTTCTGCTCATTATAACAGCCTGTGAATCTGCAGCAATGAGTAATGAGCCCAGAGCCCTTCGGTTTTATTGGCATCATTTTAAAAATTGATTTTTAGAAGGAAGGAGGCCATGGATTAGAAGATTACCACGGACATGCTGCCTGGATCTATCATTTCTCTGCTTCATTTTGATGTTAGATGTTCTTTAAATTCTTTGGCAACTCCTTTACTTAAGTGTTTTTGGATGGTGCTCGTTTTATATTGTGTGACACGTGTTCCTATTGTTTTTCGGTAATATTATTATATGGCTCAAAATATTTTAACCATAATTCTTTACATAATTTTTTCCCAAATAACACAAGCAACACGGTTTTTTTTTTACATATGACTTATGCATCTATTTCATCAAGAAATAACCCAGAACACAAATGTCCATGCAATTATTCTACAATCTTTAACCCATGAGTTTATTAAGCTCTGAAGCCCATATGGTTAATATAAGAGTGTCTTGTGCCCTCCTTCATGGAGGCTTGGATTATCCCATAGTACAGTATTTGTCTTCTGTAGTCTGTATAAGCCATTGTAGCCCATAATATTATTAGATGTGGAAGCACATCTGCTGTGCACACTACTTATTAACCAGTCACTTGGTTGAGTCTGTGAATTGTTAATTGTTTGGATATTTCATGAATATAATTGGTGACTTTGTGGGGAAGACAATGGGGTTGTCATTATTACCATTTCATTATCCTACATTTATTCCTGTACTTTATCTACAAGTGTTTGCAGCTGTTGAGCTCTGTCTACAGCAGCTTAAAGAATGGGTTAGTATGGGTCTAACATTTATTAATATTAAGTCTGGCAAATACTGGAGACGTATTGTACCATGAAAAAAATATTTAAATCTTTTTAACGTATTAAAAAGGAAGTGGAGACTTCCCCTAGAAGACGTTTTGTACCCTCAAAAAATCATCTGCTTTGTACTGAAGTTAAAATTTTTTTTTAACTTATTAAAAGGAAAAACAGCCAATGTACCTATACTTAATTTGGGCACATTTACTTACCCGTCCTTAGAGTTCACAGAGAGTGTGTTTTCCGTTTATAATGCACTCTGCCGCGATTCACTAAGATCTTGCGCCCGAGATCCTGCATGTGTCGCTTCCCCGCTCAGATCCGCCGGAGTTCACCTTCTGTAAGTGCTTGACCTTCGACACAATTTGAAAGTTAAATCCTGCGCCCAGTCCGAATCAGTGGGATTCTCCAACGGCCCGCTCCCCGATTTCCAGCGCATGAAAGCCAGCGCAGTTGCACCAATATCTGATAGGGTGCGACACAACCTCCTGCTAAATACCTGTCACAGCCGCGCAAAACCCGCAAGCACCGGAAACTCCGACAAAAGTGCGTCCGCAGCCCTAATGTGCCCTAACCAGTTCCAGCAAAGCCCTAATGATAAAAGCCATCTTCTCCCTGAAGGCGTCTGAATATTGTAGGTACTAGTCCTTAAGCTACTTGCAAAGGTGACAATTCTGGGATATGGTCTGTGTTCCTGGTGCGTGCTCCGTTGTAAGTCCACTCTGTTCTGTATTCCTGATCTGCTGATTCTTGGTGGCTGCTTCCGCTTGAGCTGACTCCAAATTCTTGATGAACACTTTGACCCTTAGCTGTACCTGTACTGTTTGATGTATGCATGCCCTGACCTCGACCTGCCTGTAACTACTCATAGCTTGTACTGGCCTCTCCAGCTCCATCAGAGCCAGCTGTCCCCTCCGAGGACTCCTTAAGGCTTAGCCCTAAGTCAAACCTGCACAGGATGGTCCACAATCCTGTGCTCATCAAATTTTGGAGTTTATTTCACAACTTTTTTGACTTAGCTAGACCCTCTTTTTGGAGAGAAATCACCAAAACCATAATGCATTTTATACCTAAAGGGGTGTTCCCATTTCAGAAAATAAATATTATTGTGTGTGATTGTTTGTGTAATAAAAAGTTATACAATTTCCCCAAATACTTTCTGTATAATAATAATAAAGCTTCCCATAAAATAACAACAAGCAGAGATCTAGAAAACCTGGAAAACATATTTGCAAATTGTATATTTTTTATGTTTTTCAGGTCTGTCTTCCTTGCAATACTAACTCAGAGGAATACATACCATCAGTTCATACAATCAGATCATCTCCTCCTAGAGCGGGTGTGATAACAAGGTAAATATTCATTAAAAATGTATTATGACACAATCTGAATATTTCTTTTTGTGATGTCAAACTGATATTGTTCATGTAAAAAAAACACCCAAAAAGTATAGGTAGTTTAACAAAAAACTGCTGATTTTTACCGATTTATGAATAGACCAATATGTGCACTCTACAAAAATTGATGGCATATTACTAGGATACGCTGTCACTGTCTAACCCATGGGACTATTAGGACCCTCAACAAAGGACCCCATGATCATTAGGAGTCGGCGAATGTGCCTTCACGTATTTTAGCTACCGGCAGTGTATGAAAAACTCTAAATTACCAAGTTTTGGGGCTTCTATAACCATGGCAGCATTGGGGCACACTTCTGGTTCAGCATCTCCAAGCATGGTGATAAGTTTCCTTAAAGGTCCCTTATCCCTTTATTCTCAGAACTGACACACACAGATAGAGGTCTCAATTATTACTGTCACCATGTAAAGTTCCCAAGAGACTTGGAGGACATCTTAAGATATGAACCACCAGAGATATTACAAATAAGACTAGATCACTTCTTCTCTTATTTGATCTGCTGCATGGCCTGCTATGTGTCTTGGAAAAACTTGCCCTTGATACAAGATGGCAGCCATGTTCTGGATATAGCCTAAAAGATTGGCCTCTTCACTGGGGTGTTCAGATATGTAATTTTTTCTATAGTCTCTGAAATAAAATGGTGTCCTGGGACTTTTGACTTTCTCTATACAAAGAGGCCATACCACTCTCAATCAGCTGGAGGGGTTGAGAGTCAGAACCACCAATCTGAAATTTCAATTTATATTTGTAGCCGTGAAAAGCCCTTTTTAACTCTTTAGTGACCGCCATATTTGGATTCTACAGTAGTCATTAAGGGTAAGAAGACGCTTGCAGTACAAGTGGCAGAATTGTGTCGCATTCTCTATGTTAAAGGCGCACCAAAAAAAAAGTTGTTTTTGATAAATGTAGGCCATGTTGTAACTCCACGTCCGTACCAACCCAGGTTACAAACTATAATAGTATTGATCCCCTACCACAAAAAAATAAATGAAAAGTGATGCCCAATTATTTTACACAAAAAGTTAAGTTAATCAAAAAACTTTATGAGCCACTAATGTGTACAAATAAAATCTACAGGTCTTTTTTGCGTAAAAAACCCCCAAAAGTATTTCATTGTGCAAGCTAAAAAAAAATACAATAAATTTGGTATCGCTGTATGTGTTTTGACCCAGAGATTGACGATAAAGGCAGAAGACTTTTATTATTTTAAAATTGTGCTATTAAAGACTACAAAGACTACATTTCGTCCCGGAAAAAAGAACCCCCCCCCCCCCCATAGGACTATAGTGACAGAAAAATATAAAAGTTATAGTTCGTATAGACGAAAAAAAAACACGGTCTGGTCAGTAATGTGGAAAACAGGTGTACAGATAAGGGGTTAAAGGGGTATTCCGGGAATATGATCGTCTGACACAAAAACCCATGATAATATAAATAAATGAATACAACAATATTCAATGTCATTAGTCACAAAATGGAGCTTACTAGTTTGATTTTATGATTTACAAAATGTATGGCCTCTCTAAAGTAGGTGGAGTTATCACTAAGATGGCCGCCACTGGAAACTACAAGTTCCATGATCCTTTAGTTCTCAGTAACTCCTCCTCCCTCTTATGCTCTGCTCCTGGTGATGATGTAACAGGTTTTCTTACTCTGTTACTATAGTAATGATGTGTAACTGCCATCACCACAACACCGGCCATACTGGATGCACTGCAACCAACCAACTACAGCCAAACGTAGTGGTGATCACATGACCTGCCCAGGAAGGTGCAGGACATGTGATGTGGACATGTGACAAGCGTCCATCTTCTGTCCTGTGTCTGCTCTGCAACGGACCGCGCGGAGGAAATTAACGGACTGATTAAAGGGCCAGTAGCATTTTAATTCTTCATTACAGTCTATGTCACCAGCATTTTCTGCTAAGGGGAGCAACATTTTAAATAACAACTAATTACATATTAGCTTATATTTTAAGGACCCATTTGTATATGAATTATGCTGATTCCTGGAATACCCCTTTAATTAGAATTTACATTTTAATTTTCATTTACCTAGCAGAAAGCCACGTGGTGAAGGTAAGAAATGCCGCAAGGTGTATGGCATGGAGAACAGAGACAAGTGGTGCACGGCCTGCCGCTGGAAAAAAGCCTGTCAGAGATTTCCTGACTGAAAGCGTCGCGGATCCTTCCTCATCACATGCTACAGAGGAATGAACTGCACCCATGGCGTCATGTACATGGTCTACTACACAGTGGAGCCACGGATTTGTGCTCCCCTGGATCATCAGGGAAGATATAGGTGACATGTTCATAAACCTTCCGGGATGTTCAGTCTTTGCATGATTTCTGCCCAGCATTTCTACACAATCCCCAGAAAGTTCCTTCACACGTTTCTAGATAAAGAGAAAAAAAAACATGGCTACTAAAAGTATTAACCTTTTCTACATCCCCAACTTTACCCTCAAATAAATCCTTGTTGGTCTAAGAATAAGATGAAAATATTCTAAAAATAATAGATATCTATGAAGATGGGAAAACGCCTCAAGCCAAAAGAGAAAGACTGAAGAAGTTCATCCTCTGGCATAGAAAATACAAAGCATGCCCCCAGACTATCCCCCGGCATGTACTTGTTCATGCTGGTAGTTGGTATGCTCGTGTGTACTTACCTTGTGACCACCATTCTTCTATAAGTGCTCTTTTATTCTCTTCCTACGTCTTCTTTTCTACTGATGCTGTTAGTACTGTTATCCATGCTAGATAAGAGGCGCCAGATATTTGAGGCCTTGTGTCTATCAGTGGCCCAGACCTACTGCACTTTGTTTTTTGTATGATTTTAGAATTTTATAGTGGACATATCACCTACCCTCGATAAAGATGGTGATTCGGTAGCCTAATAGCTAATAGTGCCAATACTGATATATATACGCTATGTCCGCCCTCTATATCTTCCTTCTTTATGTGTATGTAACATGCCCACCTTAGTTTTATGCTGTGAATAATGTAGACTCTATCTCACGCCTATTACTTTATAAAGACCAGAACTGTACAGTTAACCCTTCATGTTTCCTTACATCGGTCATCCGTAGCCGACGCGCGGCACAGACGCCATAGCATCGCCCATGAAAAGCCGTCAGTGGATAGTGATACTTTTTATTGACCGTATTAGTGTTGTGCGTGGAAATGTGGAAATCCCGTAGACTGTTTCTTTGATGTGGACTGTGGTAATTGTTGCTTACGTCTTCATCCCCTTCGCTTGCTGATTTACGCACAAAACAATATATGATACACCCACAGAATGCACTGAATTATTCATATTAACTGGTGAGAAAAGACAGATAACGGAATGTCACATGATCAAAATGATTTTCTTGCATTCTACTATACTCAGTTTACTTATTCTTGGTGCCCTATGCACAATGTGCACCCTCTAAGAATATCACACTTGTAATTTTGGAGTAATTGTCTTGGTGCACCTCTCGCTTAAGCCTTTTTAGAAAGTCTCAGCAATTCAGACGCTTTAAGTCAATACTTCCCACCGAATAATCATTTCAGGGATACTTTTGCTATAATGTTGCATTATTCCATTCCCTTCTAATACTCAATTGACAAGTGGGTGTTACCTTTTGGAGGTGTCCCTACAGAGTCTGACATTATGTAGTCAGTGCAGAATGTATGGGCCAGCCTCTATGGCATCTTTTCCGTGTGTTCATAGATAACATGTGTGTCTGTAACCAAACCTTTTTTTTTGTCTTAACCAATTGTTTAGTTTGACTTGGTAATGGCTATACACAATTGTGGACTGGAATGGCAGCCATTTTTAGGCAAGTAAGCCATGAACCGAAAGTCGTATGATTTTGATGAGAATTTGGCCCGTGTTCTGGCTTAGTGCATAGTGATATCATTCATTTTTGTAGTTCTAGTGTGATCTTAAGGCTCCATTCACACAAACGTATTGGGGCTATTGCAGCTGGTCATGGTGCGGTGAGCACACTGGGGGGAATTTATCATATGGTGGCGTATGAAAAAGGCCACAACACTCCTCCATCCGGGTGTATATGTCAGGAGGCATAACCCCATGATGTATCCGTTGCCGCCAGGCTGAACTAGTTTCGTGTGAATCCGTTTGTTACCCTACTCTGCTGCTGGCCGTGCCCCTCCACACCCACATGGTGTGGAGATGTTGTAGGCACAAAAATAATTGTGATTATTACAGTGTTTCTACACGTGAAAACTGGCTTAGAAGCACTGATAAATCTCCCCCATCATGTCTCACCACACCATGACCAAGCCAAGAGGCCACACCGCAAAATATAGAACAGGTCCTATTTTGGGCCAATTTGCGGTTCGCCTCTCAGATTTCTATTGAGAGGGGTGAGGGGAGGAGCACTCATCCCCTTTGTCCTTAATCATCCATCAATGAGTTCTATCCAGGTACTGTCTGATGTAGACTAGGACTGCACTGAGACGAGAAAATCATAGGCCTTATTGTTTGGCTAATGCCCATTGATGCCATCACCCAGTCCAGTGGCAGCCACAGCTTGACCTGGGTATAACTTATTAATTAGGAAGTCTGAAGCACCCACATTATTTCTGTAAGGAAGTGTGACCCCACAAGACTTTCCTTATCACCACCCTTAGCAATAACATTGAGGCACATCTACTAAGGGCCGTGTGCAAGTTTTCTGTCAGATTTTGCATGTTCTTTTAGGTGCAAACTGCTTGCACAGGTTTTTAAGAAGTCTCTGCACCACATTTGTGTTGCATGTGACCATTTTCTGGCACAGCTGTACTTTGCTTCATGTGACACAAATGCTCAGTCGGACCGGGCGCCAGGTTTAACATGCAGAAATGTGTAGCACCCTAAAAGGTGCACCAAAATAAAAGTGGTGCACCCTGGTGGGGCAGTGCAGGGAGAGCCAGATTCATGAAGAATGTGCGCCAGAAATCCTGAATCTGGCGCCCCCTGCACTTCACACAGGCACACTGCACTGGTAAATGTGCCCCATTGAGTTTGCAAATAGAATGAGAGTTTTTGCCTAAAATACTAATATCTGCACTTACTGTAATATTGTATTGCACATTATATGAACCCTATTATTTTTGCACTTTTTGAATTTCTCTAAACTATTGCGGCTCATTACTTCCTGTTATTTTTTTCACTAACAAGCCGAGCAGGTATATATATTTGTCTTTCCATTCTCTCCTTGAATTCCATGAAATTTGTGTAACCCATAGCAATGCGACAATAATCGGTCCATTAATCAATGCGCGACACTGATCAAAGCCAACATCTGCCAGGTTGCCTTGAATCAATGTGTGCTTGTGCTCTCTGCAGCATGTTATTAACCCTATAACCACCGTCACCTTGAAAGTAAAAGATAATGAAAATGCTAATTAAATGAATGGATTAATACATTTAATTTAACTATGCAAATCAACATCTAATCCCACATGTTACATGAAAACCAAATTAGAAGTATTGGAAAATTCTGACTTATTAGGTTCCCGGGGGTCTCTTATTATTGCGCTCTTAAGAGACTTGGGTTTAATATTTTTGTTACTATATGAATTTCTAAATTTTTCATCACTCACATGTTTTATCTTTAGTATATTTGTGGGTGCTTAGAATTACTGTTAATATGTTCCATGTTCACATTTAGATGATGAACGTTTGCTGTATTTAGAGATAAGCAAATCGATTTGTAAATTCGCAACAAACCTGACGGTTTTCAGGCACTGAATTGAATGTAAACATTTTCCGATTTGCTTTGGTAAAATCTTGAATATATGATAATAACAGAAGTCTTACAGATCCGTTAAAATGTCCATCAATTTCAATGGACTTTTGATTATTTCTATCAGAATCTGTTTTGTTATTGTTTTTGAGAAAACTGTAAAAATTTGTAAAAAACTTCTGACACTTCTGATAAATAACTCCCTCCCCCCCGTGTTTTAGAGGACTAGAAGGGTTTATAGTCAAATTTTCATGACAATTTAAGCAACATCAGTTTGGAATGACAGGATTCAGACCCGTATGGAATCTTACGAAAAATTTGCCAAAAGTTCAGGGATGCAAATCTTGAATGATTCACTCATCTCTAGTTGTATTGTTACATAACTCTGTTATCTCAAGTATAATATTTGATATTTCTTATAAGATAGTAACTGCATAGAAGCACGCCCACTAGCTGCTATGGGACCCAAAGAGAAAGTGGCCCCCATGGGTGTTGTTAACCTGTGCAACAGACAAGACAGCATTATGTAATGTGACCCGATGATGAAGCAAAATTCTCCTCTTACGAGGTAGGAAGAGATTATGTAAGTGAATCCTCCTCTTTAGTATACAGGCGGTCCCCTACTTACGGACACACAACTTACAGACGACCCCTAGTTAAATACAGACCCCTCTGCCCACTGTGACCCCTGGTGAAGCTCTCTGGATGTTACTATAGTCCCAGGCTGCAATGATCAGCTGTAAGGTGTCTGTAATGAAGTTTTGTTGATAATCCTTGGTCCTATTACAGCAAAAAAATTTGAAACTCCAATTGTCACTGGGGCAAAAAAATTTTTTGTCTGGATCTACAATTATAAAGTATACAGTTTTGATTTACCTATGAATTCAACTTAAGAACAAACCTATGGAACCTATCTTGTACGTAACCCAGGGACTGCCTGTATACGGATGTTGTGATGTAACCCCACAATCGAAAAGAGACCAAATTTTACTTATTATTATGATTGAATTCGATTAGCAAAAACTGTATTTTTAGTGTTAAGATAATTTGATCGCATAAAAGAAGGAAAAGACACAGGAAATATATGTAATCTCTGTCCTTATGAAATCCAATCCAGATTTTGATACAACATATATACAGTATATATATATATATATCTATCTCAGGCAAACTTTTTTACACTTGGATGTATTGTTCAGTCTCACACAAATGGAAAAGTTATATGAACCTGAATGAGTACTATATGCAGCTTCTATTTATCTGCAAGCTTCTGTTAAAAGGGAGATAACTCCATAATACAACACAGTATAGAATAAGCCACTATATATTTATTCATGGATTTCATGTGAATATAAAAGAAAACCCCTAGTTTCTCTGTGTGAACTAAGAATCATACAAAGATACCGTAAGGGCATAGACGTGTGTATATGTCTTCCATATTGAAAATCACGTATCTATATAAACACGTTAAGGCTTTGTTCACATTTGTAGAGTTTCCTTTATTCTCTTTATCTGATTTGAATTGATTAAAACATGAAGACAATTGATTAGCCCTAATTGTACCTCTATATATCTACAGGTTTATAAAAAGCAAACTAAACCTTTACTTTACCTTTGTGTAAATCCAGCATCAAAATCCATCATGATAAACCAGGGACACTTACTCATAGATGACTGTGGTAATTTTATATTTGTTATCCATGGCCTCCTACCTTCTAAAATCAACTTTTGCAATTATGCTAATGAGCCAGAAGGGCTGTTGGGAGTTACCAAAGCTTTCTGTAGCTTTACAGGCTGTTACACTGTCTTCCCCTCCCACAGAACATTCTGTAATCTAACACAGTGGGTGGAGGTTAAGAGAAATGCTTCACAGTGTAATAGCATATAAAGCTGCAGCAGGGAGGATCTCTCGAATGTCCCCAGTAGCCTTTCTGGCTTATTAGCATAATTTGATTTTAGAAGGAAGGGAGGCCATGGATAACAAATACAAAAATATTACGAAAGTTGTGGTGCATTTTAAATAATGCTAATGAACCCGAGGGGCTACACTTACCCCTTGTGCAGTGGATGCTTCCTGCTGTAATGAAGGAGCAGGTAGGAGGGTGTGACAGTGTAACAGTGTGTAGTGGCAGATCACAGAGGGGTGAGGGTAGCCCCTCAGGCTCATTAGCTTAGTTTTAAAAGTTGATTTTAGAAGGAAGGAGGCCATGGATAACAAATATCAGAAGATTATCACAACCACGATGCCTGGATCTATGAGTACGTGCCCCTGGTTTATAATGCTCTTAAACAGAGGTGCCATTTGTAGGCCCTTACTGTAATGTGTGCCCACCGTAACCTGTGCGCTGCTCACCTCTGCTCCTCTGGATAGGGATATATGGCCTTTCTTTTCACGGGGTACAGAGCGGTACGGCACCGTACCGCTCCCGTATGGCGCCGTGTGCCCATGTGTCTATGAGGGACGTATACCGGCCGTATATACGTCCCCCATACGGCAGTGTGAATGAGGCCTAACATGGCTTGATATAGAATCTGGTATATTATGGATTTATCCTTCCCTGAAGTCTTGCTTCAGTCCCATAAGGAGGCTGCATAGGGCATGAACGGGTGTGTGGGACAAGTTGTGCCATTGTGTGTGCCTATGGTTGGACACCTACACGAGAACCCAACACAGAACCTCTAACTTCTCTAACATCTTGCAAAAAATATTTTTAATAATATATAACTAAAAAAAAACATTCCATTCTATAAAATGCATTTTCTAACATTCTACCTGTAGTCTACCTCTGTCCTGTGCACCATGTACCACCACTATCTGTACAGTATACAGTCTCTTCAATATGTCTGTATGCCAAACTCTGCATTGAATGTAAAATAACTGCAATCTTGGAATATTCAGTCCTGATAGTGTTTTACCCAAATGACCCTTCTAGCTACATATAATGAGAAGTGCTGAGGACTGGAAAGATCAGGATTATAAATGGAGAAAGTTCTATGTGCACAGTAATTATATATACATGATCTCTATCCTTATACATCATAGTTGTATATTGTATGTAAATCTATTGCTGTGTGTGGATTCTTATAAAATATACTATAACTCCACTTGTAATGTAAATGCTTACATGTTCATATTCTTTATATATGAAATCTAATTCCATTTGCACTAAAGTATTGGAAATCCTTCTAACACTGCCATGTTTGCCATACACATTAAAGGGGTTGTCCAGAGGCTGCTTTCTTCCAAAAACAGCTCCTCTCCTGACCAGTGGTACTGCTTGGTATTGCAATTAAACTCCATTCATCTCTTTACAGTTGAGCTGCAATACCGGCACAGATGTGGCACTGTTTATGGAAAAAAGCAGCCATGTTTTTTAACCTCCGGAAAACCCCTTTAACTATGCCCTGCATAGACTGCCATTGTTCAGCCATAATGCTCCATTGACTTCTATGGGACTTTCAGGCAGTGTATGCCCCTTTCACATGAACTTGTGAAGGACCGATATCCGGCCACACAGTTTGCACCTGGATATCTGCCCCCATAGAAGCCTATGCCGGTACGGTCCACAGAATTAAGATGGACCATGCTCTATCTTTTCCCATATATATAGCCGGGCACCATGCCTCGCTATGGAGTGAGAAAGGGTGAGCAGCTCTTACCCCCCTCTCTCCATCCATATGCTCGGGCGACCATACTTTTGTGTGAAAGAGGCCTAAATCAGTTCAGGGAAACTGGCAATTCCCCATTCTGCTGATTGTGGAGGGTCCTACAGCTGTTCCCCCTTGGGATCCAATCCCCCATTCTGCTGATTGTGGAGCGTCTTACAACTGTTCCCCCTCGGGATCCAATCCCCCTTTCTGCTGATTGTGGAGGGTATTACAGCTGTTCGCCCTTGGGATCTGATATTTATCCTCTAGGGCAGTGGTGGGAACCTATGGCACGGCTGCTAAAGGGGTCAGTCAGAGCCATCTCTGTGAGCACCCAGGTCAGTGCCTCAGCACAAAGTTTTCCTGACAGGACACAAGTCATCCTCTTTCAGTCCCAGGCTGCCCAGGACGTGCCACATTCAGTGTTATTTTAAAGCAAAACATAGTGAGCTTCCCGGGACAGCAGGAGGAATAAATGGGTATAGAGAGGCCTGGATTATCAGTGGAGCCTCTGCTCTGGGGCTTGTGATTCTTCTCGTACAGGGGGACCATGGAGGGAAGCTACAATGATAATCTGAAATTCTCCTCCTTTTTTGTCTGTTTTGGCATCCTCAGGCATCAGTACGATTGAACAATGAAGCAGAGCAGTTAGAAATAAGTAAGTGCCATGTTGGCTCTTTGTGATAAATAACTGCATTTTGGTTGTAGTTTAGGCATTTGGTCTCCAATGTTCACCAACACTGCCCTAGATATCCCTGAGATCCCTGGGAATTCAGTACTTCTTGCCAAAATTCTGTTCTTGGCAAATGTAATCCCTGACACTCACTCCAATGAGCTGTGGATTGTGGCACATATTCTACACCAACATAAGAGTGAAAGCTGCATCCAAAAGTTTGGACTGGTTGTCTATACTGCCGCTCATGCAGCAAGTGATTGGGGCTTATCTGTTTGTGTATCTGCAGCAATGATCAATGTGGTTACAAAATATTGGTCAAAAACTTGAAAGTCAATTTTATGAACTATGTAACAAAAGGATCAGGTTTTCATCGGGTAATTTTCTTGATGCAGGACATAATACAAGTGAGTTTTTGCTGTAACCAGAACTTCTTCATAGGAAAATAATAGGACTTTGCACCAGAGTTCTTAAATTATGGAGAGTTTGTTTCTTTGGTGCAGATGTTGGATTCTGTGATGCTTACTGTAGCTTTTTATATTACTTCTATTTTGCTGTCTTCCATTTTGCTGAAGATACAATGTCATCTGCCAAAGTCACGGCTCCGATGTGAACACTCCAGGGGAGACGGCAATCGACTTTTGTCATTAATCCTTGTAATTGAATTTGAAAATATCTTGGGGAGTCTGGGACCCTCTAGATTTCACGGATCACCCCCGAGGCTCTGACTTTTTCCACAAATAATTTATTGTGCTCGTTTTTTTTAAGACCTAAACATTTTGTATATTCTGTAATATTATTTCTCGTTTATACATGTTTTAATAACCTTTTATTGTGATGATTATTATTACTGGAATTAAGATGAATAAAGAATACACTGACATTTTATACACTAGTAAGATGTGTATGTATATTTATTTAGGAACCTGGCTGCTCGCTGACTGGATCTGACTTAGGTTCAGGAAGGGAGCTTGCCGGGTCTCAATGGACCATGCTCTGATAGTTCTCCGCCCTCCAAGAACCTGAGTGAAATAGCTGCCACCACTTGTCATATATAGGCTGACAAGACACCTAAGATATATTATGCACCAATATTCAATTACAGTTACAAATTAAGCAAACAATGTAGGTAACGTCTCCTCGGAGTTATGGAACACAAGAATGGACATTTAATATCAAAAGGACAGTGCTTACAATCATAAAGGGTTATTATACAAAAAGGGTGACACATTAAACAGACAGAAACATACAATGCAAAAATAACAGTCTGGTAAAATAAAAAGGGATAAAGAAAACAGAACTTAATACATTACGTGATGTTTTAAGTCTGGTGTCTGGAGAAGCAGAAAGGCCTGATCAAACTGTCCGCCTGGGACCCCCAAAGAATGACATTTTTTGATGGAGACTTTCATCTAAATAGATTCTAACATTCACTGACCAGGCCCCCTGCTTGTGATGACGCCACGAGGCCTGGCATAGGATAATTGCTGTCACGGGTGCTCCCGCGACCCACGACTCGGTTCAAGGGCGCACCTGTGCTCCTCCTTGTGCCCCCTGACCCCTGTCACGGCTCTCACCTCTCCTCAATCCAGCGTTGGCTCCGACAGGTTGTTTTTTAGTTTACTGACCCAAGTAGCCTTCATTATATATATATTCCCAGAGTTCTTTAGGACCTGTTCTTGTGTTGAAACCTTGGCCCACCGAAGAGAAACCCCTGCTAATTTGGTGGGCTAATCCAACCATTACTGCAATGGATTACTGCTATCTATATCATCTTAAATTGTAAATTGCTCTGCACTCTAATAATGCTAACTAAGGCTGATATACATCGTTTTGTACAGGCCGTAATTATGAAAAAAACTTAATCTGAAGGACACAATTTCCTTTTACTCCTTTTCCGTTAGTTGAATCCCATAGGTAAGGTTTATGACACAGTCAGAATGTATTATTGAGTCTACAGTACTTTTTTTGTCTGTGAAAAAAGTGTCTTGCACATGTATTTATTATGTGTTTGCGCCGCTATTGTGTCACGGTTGCAATTTGTCCAACACTTTTAAAAACTGTCCATCTAAATCGTTGTTTGAGACACATTTATGTCTAGAATCTGACACAATTGTGTTTACCGGTATATATTAATCTTCATAATTATAATCTTTATTTTTATGAGAATGAGGAGGTGACACGAGCTTACAGTGTATGAGAATGAAGGGGTGACACAAGAGCTTACAGTCTATGAGGATGAGGGAGTGACACAAGAGCTTACAGTCTATGAGGATGAGGGGGTGACACAAGAGCTTACAGTCTATGAGGATGAGGGAGTGACACAAGAGCTTACAGTCTATGAGGATGAGAGGGTGACACAAGAGCTTACAGTCTTTGAGGATGAGGGGTGACACAAGAGCCTACAGTCTATGAGGATGAGGGGGCGACACAAGAGCTTACAGTCTATGAGGATGAGGGGGTGACATAAGAGGTATAAGAGCTTGTATAATGGTCTAGCCATTTTTATAAGTGAACAGAATACAATAATTTAATAAATAAAAATGCTGCTGCTTGAACCATCCATCAGCCGCCATCTTATATACAAAGTCCCAATTCAGTGGAACTACAGAGAAGCCTGGAGTATGGTATTTTCCGGATAATAGACAGGGGGAGTAGCCAGAGTTGGTCTATAAAGACAGTGTTAAAGTTGCATGCAGTTAGTGAGTGTGATAGGCTGCCTAAATAAATGGGTTTTAAGACCCGTTTGAAGCTTTGGGGGTTCGGTTTTAGTCTGATAAATCGGGGTAGGCCAGTCGAGAGAATCGGTGCAGCTCGGGAGGCGTCAGTGGGAGGTTCAAATTAAAGAAGAGAATAATCTAAGATCAATGGTGGGTCAAAGAGCACGGGATGGCCAATAGAGTGAGATACACTGTGCATTTTACACCATGTACAGTGCATAAAAAAGCAAATCAACAGATATTTTGTCCATATTTATATATACGTAGCAAACACATATTAAGGGTCTTAAATGAGTTTGTGATGATGTAAAGATGCAATATTATAGAAATCACAGACTTTGAAAGACCAACTTCTCCTTCTATGGCTGATTGGGTCTCACCTGTGGTCTTTAGCTGGACAACCTGTTGCCAGAGGGTTTCATTCTCTTTGGAACCACACACCATTTTTGCAAAGTAAGTGAAAACTGGAAAGTTAGGCACCAGTTAAGATAATTAAGAAAATTAGCATCAGGTGCCAGATTAACACCAATAGCTTGCAGGTATCTGAAAGTGTTCTCTATTAGTGTTATTTTACAATTATCTCATTTACAATATATACAATATGTGAAATAAGCTTAAAATACTGGGATTTTACTCCTGACCTATATATATATATACACACACTCACCGGCCACTTTATTAGGTACACCTGTCCAACTGTTCGTTAACACTTAATTTCTAATCAGCCAATCACATGGCGGCAACTCAGTGCATTTAGGCATGTAGGTAGACATGGTCAAGACAATCTCCTGCAGTTCAAACGAGCATCAGTATGGGGAAGAAAGGTGATTTGAGGCCTTTGAACGTGGCATGGTTGTTGGTGCCAGAAGGGCTGGTCTGAGTATTTCAGAAACTGCTGATCTACTGGGATTTTCACGCAGAACCATCTCTAGGGTTTACAGAGAATGGTCCAAAAAAGAAAAAACATCCAGTGAGCGGCAGGTCTGTGGGCGGAAATGCCTTGTTGATGCCAGAGGTCAGAGGAGAATGGGCAGACTGGTTCGAGCTGATAGAAAGGCAACAGTGACTCAAATCGCCACCCGTTACAACCAAGGTAGGCAGAAGAGCATCTCTGAACGCACAGTACGTCAAACTTTGAGGCAGATGGGCTACAGCAGCAGAAGACCACACCGGGTGCCACTCCTTTCAGCTAAGAACAGGAAACTGAGGCTACAATTTGCACAAGCTCATCGAAATTGGACAGTAGAAGATTGGAAAAACGTTGCTGGTCTGATGAGTCTCAATTTCTGCTGCGACATTCGGATGGTAGGGTCAGAATTTGGCGTCAACAACATGAAAGCATGGATCCATCCTGCCTTGTATCAACGGTTCAGGCTGGTGGTGGTGGTGTCATGGTGTGGGGAATATTTTCTTGGCACTCTTTGGGCCCCTTGGTACCAATTGAGCATTGTTGCAACGCCACAGCCTACCTGAGTATTGTTGCTGACCATGTCCATCCCTTTATGACCACAATGTACCCAACATCTGATGGCTACTTTCAGCAGGATAATGCGCCATGTCATAAAGCTGGAATCATCTCAGACTGGTTTCTTGAACATGACAATGAGTTCACTGTACTCAAATGGCCTCCACAGTCACCAGATCTCAATCCAATAGAGCATCTTTGGGATGTGGTGGAACAGGAGATTCGCATCATGGATGTGCAGCCGACAAATCTGCGGCAACTGTGTGATGCCATCATGTCAATATGGACCAAAATCTCTGAGGAATGCTTCCAGCACCTTGTTGAATCTATGCCACGAAGAATTGAGGCAGTTCTGAAGGCAAAAGGGGGTCCAACCCGTTACTAGCATGGTGTACCTAATAAAGTGGCCGGTGAGTGTACAGGCGGTCCCCTACTTAAGGACACCCGACTTACAGACAACCCATAGTTACAGACGGACCCCTCTGCCCACTGTGACCTCTGGTGAAGCTCTCTGGATGCTTTACTATAGTCCCAGACTGCAATGATCAGCTGTAAGATGTCTGTAATGAAGCTTTATTGATAATTCTTGGTCCAATTACACCAAAAATTTTGAAACTCCAATTGTCACTGGGGCAAAAGAAAAAAAATTGTCTAGAACTTCCATTATGAAATATACAGTTTCGACTTACATACAAATTCAACTTAAGAACAAACCTCCAGACCCTATCTTGTATGTAACCCGGGGACTGCCTGTATATAGTGTATGTAATCTAATCTGTAGACGGTGTTTGAAGAAGAAAAAAACTTAGTTTATCCTAGTTATTACAAATGTGGTAGGGAGAGGCTCATCCTCTAGGCCCCCACCGTCAATATGGACCAAAATCTCTGAGGAATGCTTCCAGCACCTTGTTGTATCTATGCCACTAAGAATTGAGGCAGTTCTGAAGGCAAAAGGGGGTCCAACCCGTTACTAGCATGGTGTACCTAATAAAGTGGCCGGTGAGTGTATCTACACACCCCTCAGACCCCTTTAAATTTTTCATTCTGTTTCATTGCAGCCAATTGGTAAGATCAAAAAAGTTATTTTTTTGCTCATTAATGTACATTCTGCCCCCCATCTTGACAGATCATTTATTAAACATGCATAAATAAAATATCACTTGGTCATAAGTATTCAGACCCTTTGCTGTGGCATTTATAGTTAACTCATATGCTGTCTGTTTTCTTCTGGTCCTACTTGAGATGATTCTACTTCTTCATTGGAGTCCAGCTGTGTTTAAATAAACTGATAGGACTTGATTAGGACAAGGCACACACCTTTCTGTATAAGACCTCACAGCTCACAGTGCATGTCAGAGCACATGGGAATTATGAGGTCTAAGGAACTGCCCAAGGAACTCAGAGACAGAATTGTGGCTAGGCACAGGTCTGGCCAAAGTTACAAAAGAATTTCTGCAGAACTCAAGGTTTTTAAGAGCACAGTGGCCTCCATAATGCTTAAATGTTAGAAGTTTGAGACAACCACAATTCTTCCTCGACCTGTCCTTCTAGCCAAACTAAGCAATTGTGGGTGAGATAGGTAAAGAAGAACCCCAAGATCACTGTGGCTGAGCTTCAGAGATGCAGGAGGGAGATGGGAGAAAGTTCCACAAATTCAACTATCGTTGCACCCCCTCCACCAGTCAGGGCTTAGGGGCAGAGTGTGTCGACGGAAACCTCTCCAAGCCATATGAAAGCCCACAGACAGTTTGCAAAATCACATGAAGGACTCCCAGACGATGAGAAATAAGATTATTTGGTCTAATGAGATGAAGATTAAACTTTTTGGTGTTCATTCTGAGTGGTATCTGTGGAGCAAACCAGGTACCTGTCAAATACAAGTGACACATGGTGGTAGCAGCATCAAGGACAGGACGACTGGTTGCAATTGAAGGAAAGATGAATGCGGTCAAGTACAGAGATATCCTGGATTAAAACCTCTTCCCAAGTGCTCTGGACCTCAGACTGGGCTAAAGATTCTCTTTCCAACAAGACTATGGGCCTAACCACACGGCTAAAATAACAAGGCAGAGGATTCAGAACATCTCTGTGACCATTCCTGACCGGCCCATCCAGAGCCCAATGGAGCATCTCTGGAGAGACTGGAATATGGCTTCCAACAAAATTAAGCATCCAACCTGAGGGAACTGGAGAGAATCTGCAAGGAAGAGGGAGAGGATCCCCAAATCCAGGGGGGAAGGGGGGGACTTGTAGCATCTTCTAAAGAAGACTCCTGGCTGTACTAGCCCAAAAGGTGCTCCTACCTTTCTTTTTTAATAAATTAGCCAAAATATCTTCATTTCCGTTTCTTTCTGTGAAGATGGGCACAGTGTACATTAATGACCAACAAAAAGAACTTTTTTGATGTTACCATTACAGTTGGCTGCAAATGAAACAAAGAGTGAAAGATTTAAAGGGGTCTAAATACTTTGTATACCCACTGTATATTCACACACACACACCATATTTATGTCCTTATTCTCAGTTAGTACCTGTTATTGGTAATGAATATGCTGCCCTCTAGGGACACAAATTGGTACTTTATGTCACACAAAATCCCAACCAAACTGTGTGTCATGGGAAATTTCATGATAAGAAATGAAATAATAATTTGGAATTAATTACAGGCAAAAATAGGACCCTGCGGCCTTAGTTTCTGTGTATTGTAAAGATTTGGTTATAGATGTATACAGAATTTATATTGTACACTTATATCCAGGGGTGAACCAAGCCTGTATGCTGCCCGAGCCATAGAGAGACGCCCCCCCATTTTTGTAATATATCAGGGAGTGTCAGGACCAGATCCATCATATTGGTTTGGTGTAAAAGTAAAACAATGCAAAATGCATACAGCGCGCCGCCATATAGTATAAGATAGATAAAGCATACCGCCATGTAGTATAAAATGCATACAGCATACCGCCATGTAGTATAAAATGCATACAGCATACCGCCATGTAGTATAAAATGCATACAGCGTGCCGCCGTGTATCATAAAATGCACTCAGCGTGCTGGCATGTACTATAAAATGCATACAGCATACCGCTGGGAGCGGGGGTGGGGTATGTGTGATCCGGGAGCATTAGGGGGCGTTAGCAGGGGGGAGGTTTGGGTTGGGCAGGGAGTGCAGTGAGTGCAGGGGCGGAGGTATCCAGTATTCGGGGAGTGGGGGCGCGAACACAGTGTTGGCCTGCAGCACTGTGCCAGATGGAGCACTGAAACGTGCAGGCAGGAGTTCGATGCAGCGCGGTGGAGGACGGAGCGCTGAAACAGTGGCCAGGAATTCGAATTCCCAGCCACCAGGGGGAGTGGGCACACGCTGCCGGTGGGGTGCATGATGCCGGACGGAGGGTTGGTTGAGCCGGGAGCAGAGGTATGGAGGGAGTGGGGGTCGGAGCACAGTGCCGGAGCATGGTGCCAGACGCACGGTGCTGCCCCCTCGTCGAGCATGAGGCGCGCCGCCTGAGGAGAGATGCTCAAATCGCCTCATGGCAGGTGGACCGCTGCTTATATCCTACGAACCCCTTCCCCTATTGTTTCTACTAAAGAAGCTTATTTACTAAGGGTCCGAGGATCTCACTTTCGTTGGATTTTTGACGTTTTCGGGGATTGTGCCGTTGTGACAGGTATTTAATTGGGGATTGTGTCGCACGCGATCGGTTTGCGGTGCAGCTGTGTTGGCTTTCATGCAACATAATTTGGGAGATTTAAGATTCAATTTGTGACGCCATCAATGCACCAGGAAGAACTAGGGAAATCTGTCGCACCTGAGCAGGGAAGCGACACATGCAGGATATCAGGTGCACAATCTTAGTGGATCGCGGCAGAGGTGCATTCCGGTCGGACAATGCACTTTCAGGGATTGCGCAGGACGCGTAAGTAAATGTGCCCCAATATATATATATATATACGTCTTACTGTTTAGTTTACATTCATCACTGTCCAAACAACCAGGGTATATCAAATATACCCCCATAACAAAAACCATACTGTGCCCTCTCTATAAATCAAATATTACATTGTGACTTCTAATAAATTAAATTGGACATCATTCCTTTTAATTAATCATTTCATCTATACAGTCTTACAGTGCTCCTACTTATTAATTACGTTTTATACAATGCTCTCCTTAATTATTCTACTTATATTTACCGCTCCTCTCATCAAATATTTTATATAAAAGCTCTAATAAATTTTATATTCCTATTCGGTATATATTGGCACAGCACAGTACTACTAATCTTATCCTATATATATGGGCAGAGGACAGTACTACTACTCCTATCCTGTACATATGAGCACAGCACAGCACTACTAGTCCTATCCAGTATATATTGGCACAGCACAGTACTACTCCTCCTATCCTGTATGTATAAGCACAGCACAGTACTACTACTCCTATCCTGTATATATGGGCACCGCACAGTACTACTACACCTATCCTGAATATATTGGCACAGCACAGTACTACTACTTCTATCCTGTGTATATGGGCACTGTGCAGTACTACTACTCCTATGCTGTGTATATGGGCACCACACACTACTTCCTCGGTTAGCCCGGCGGCTGCGGGCTCTCCCTGGACGGAAAACATCGTCCGGCTGGCGTCCTCTCCGGCGGGCTGGTCCGCCAGACTCTCGCGCGGACGCAGGGAACTACGTTTCCCAGAATTCCTCCTGACCGATGACGACTTCCGGTCGCGACCGGAAGTGACCGCGGCGCCACGCGCGGAACGCGGAGGAGGCCACCGGCAGGGGGATGGGCTCCCCATGAAGGTATTTAAATCCTCAAAAGCGGGTAGTCAGTTGGTCTGAGGTCTATGACTCGTTTTCTTCTTGGCTGGCCGTCCCAGACATCATAATGGCTGATGAGGCAGACTTGGGCCTACTCCACCCCCCGGTGCACGTGAGTGGTGCTGTGTGGCAACATATACAATTGTTTTTTGTTGTGATCTCCAAGTCATTGTCTCCTTGCCTTCCTTCCCTAGGAGCAAGTTTCTAAGGGGAAAGGCAAGGAAGAGAAATCAGGGAAGTCTGAAAAGAGTAGAGAAAAACCTGAAAAAAGCAGGATTCCTGTTAAAAAATGCAGTATGTGCTTCCGTACCCTACTAGAAGGCTATAAGAAGCCGATCTGCAAAGCCTGCATCGAAGAATTTATGCGGGAGGAGAAAACGTCTTTTATGGACGAGCTTAAGTCCTTTATAGATGAGAAAGTGGGTTCTTCGGTGGCGGCGGCAACGCAGGGAGCCCCCCCACGTAAGAAAGCTCGGATAGTATCGGCGTCCTCCTCAGAGGAAGAAGAGGGGTGCATTTCAGACTCTCCTTCCTGCTCTCTGGCGGGAGACCAGGATCATGGTATCACCGCGATCGCACCGAACCAAAGAATAAAGCTGAGGTGTTATTTGGAGCGCACAATCAAAGTGGTAAAAACAAGAGCCCACAAGAACGTGACGCATGTGCGGTTTTTAATTTTTTTTTTCCACATTTGGACTTTTTTTTCAGCTTCGCAGTACACAGCATGTTAAAATAAATAACATTACGGGAAAATTTGTTACGCACAAAATAAGCCCTCACACAGTTCTGTACACGTAAAAATGAAAAAGTTATGGATTTTTGAAGGTGGAGAGCAAAAACACCCTGCGTCCTTAAGGCATTAAAGAGAATCAACCACTAAAAAACCCCCCAAAAACACTGGGGTCGCCTTGAAAATAAAGTTATAATTAGCAGCACGGAGCGCAAGGACAAGATGTCCGGCACCCTGGGCTGCTAATTGTGCATGGTAGAGGGAGATGAGGCTATGTGCCATATGGTGTAAGGGCACATCAGAAACTCCCCGATAGTGTTACTCTTGGAAACAACTTAAAGGGGTATTCTATTTACATTTAATTTCATGCATTTTCCATATTTAAACATTTCTTCAATTGGATTTTATTAAAATTAATGTTCCTGTGTGAAGATCATTTCTCAAATGTAGCCATTTTGTCCCTTAGAAATGAGTTAGCTTCCTCAGATACGACCACCTCACATTTTGGCAGCGGTGGCCAGACATAACCTTATAGATTTGATGATGAGTTTCTGTCCAGAAATATAAAATTGGCTATCGACCTTCAGATGACCTCTGAGAAATGTGGAATGAAATGGCCGAGACCTATCGATCAATGACAGAGAGCTGTGTACAGTATATGTGCCAGGAAAATAAACCATACATTTCAAAAGGTGACAGCATAAAAAACTGAAAAAAAGATCCTATAGGACAGCAATGGCGAACCTTTTAGCAACGGAGTGCCCAAACGGCAACCCCAAACCCCCCTCATATATAGCGAGGTGCCAACCAAAAATTAAAGCAGTACCGTATTTTCCGGACTATAAGGCGCACTTAAAAGCATTGGATTTCCGTGGAAATCCAAAGTGCGCCTTATAGTCCGGTGCGCCCTATGTATGGCGCTGGGCACAGGGCAGCGGACCATACTTACATAGGTCCCCGCTACCGGAGACCGGAGACAACAGATCTCCAGCGGGACCTGGAGCGGGGACCTATGTAAGTATGATCC